>CM039630.1:4520000-5120000 GCA_022457165.1 Juglans mandshurica | reverse complement strand
AGCAGCAGCGCAGTGCATAAGGGAGATAATGGACGGAGAGAGAGGAGAAGTGATAAAGAAAAATGCCTTAAAATGGAGAAAATTGGCAAAAGAGGCTGTTGACAAAGGTGGAAGTTCTGACAAACACATTGAAGAATTTGTTGCTAAACTGGTTGCTCGTAAGTCCTAGTCAGATGATGATCTTCCCTTCCATTAATAATAATAAAGAGTTGTGCTATAAAGAAGTCACACATTTTGCACACTATTAAAAAAAACGTGATTTTACTCTTTTATTATCATATTTCATATTTTATGAAACATGTAGGTAAAAGAATAAATTCACATATTTTTAAGTGGTGTGCAGGAGTGTAATGCTTATGTAAAGAATTTTTCATTAATAAAAATGTTATATTCACAAATAAATATTAAAAAAAATTATAATAATAAGTTAGTTGATGTGATATATTTTATATTAAATTATATCAATTTATAAATTTATTAATAGATTTTTTCCAATGAATGTAACACTTTTATTCCATTAATTCCCAAGTTGCATCGATCTGTTTGTGCTGCAGCTGTAATAACGTGTCATGATTTGGGCTAGGCTTGTTACAAAGGCCATTATGTAATCACGTCCAATGTCATAATTTGGGCTTGCTTCTTTTTCACCCCCACATATTTGCCGGACTGATAAACTTCCAATTTTTAGATCACAGAAGATGAAAATTGCATCCAACTTTTTCTTCTCTTCATCGCTAAATGACAGATCTTTGGTAAAGGAATGGTTGGAACATCCCAATCCAGTTGCTGAGAAATCTATGTCCTCGTGATGTTGAGCAATATATCTTCGCGAGTAATGCTACATATAGTCGTGGAATGCACAAATATCGTGCAGTCGCTTTGAAAAAGAATGAAATCCACTACTAAAAAATTAATTTCTTTTTATATGAGTCTCATATTTATTCACTTTTTTCAAAACGACTGTATGACACTTGCACATTCACAACTGCAAGTATCATTTCTCATATCTCACTGCTACAGATATTCGCTTACATCGAGAGAAAGAATTAAAAAAAATAAATCCAAATTAGTTGCTCTTGTAAGTACTATTTTAGAGTTGAGCTTTGCTAACTACTCATCGTCATATATACTATATTTATTTTTATTTATTCTTTATTCTTTTAAATTAATTGAGTTCTTCAACTCATCATTCTTATATTACATATTTGCTAAAAAAATAAAAAATTATGTGTAGTGTGTGGTGTAGGGATGATGAATAAAAAAAATTTCTTTTAGAGTGAGATCATTTAGTTTCATTATATAATAAAAACTGTAAAATGATATAGATAATGAAATCTATCTCTTTTTTTATTAGTTTAAGCTTTTAGAATAAGTGATGATTTCACATGATATCAAAACAGTTTTGAGTTTACTGTACAATTCATCCAGTTAGTTAAATATTCTATCTAATGAGCTCACTTATTAAGAGATAATCTGACCCACACGTGAAGAGAGGAGTAATGCTACATACAGTCGTGGATTGTGCAAGCGCTGTGTAGTCACTTTAAAAAATAGTAGGGTTCACTATTAAAAAACTAATTTTCTTTTCATGGGGTCTCGTATTTATTCACTTTTTCAAAAAGTTTGCGTGACGCTTGCAGACTTATGACTGCAACTATCATTTTTCTCATAAAACAAGGGCAAAACCTTTTTTAACTGATATTAAGTTACAACCGGACCTTATAGACAGAAGAGTAATGTTATATACCATACTTTCATCTTATTTTGATCATACTAAGTAGTATGTGGCACATTTATCACAATTAGATGATAAAGAAGCATGCAATAAATGATTATTTAATTGTGTTAAATGTACCACATCATATTTAGTGGAATGAAAATAGAATGATAGTATGGTGTATAGAATTTTCCAAAAATAAGATAGTAACTGTAGGTGATGTATGTGACAATGAAGTGCCAGGACAAACTTAGTAATGCTATTACTTCTGTTTTTTTTTTTTTAGAAAAAATTATACTAGGCTTTTGTAGATTTGCCTAAGACATTACAAGATGTTTGATACAATATGAAAGACTGAAACCTTGTCCAGGAATACAGATTCACTAGTTAAAGAAATTGCAGCTTTTGCTAGGAGATGAGCCACATGGTTAACATACAACAAAGCTAGAATATCATGTATTAGATGACCACAAGAGCAATATAAACATGCAGGAGTTTTATTGAAATTCACAAAATTGAAAACTCCATAAGATTCTGCCATCTGAGGTGTAGGATTCCCAAACTTGAAAAGCTATTTTGAAGCAATGACACTCATTTTCATCCTTTAGAATAATACCAATACCCTCCGAACTCGTTCCGAAAATCCATAGCAATATTCCAATTTACTTTGATACAATTTAACAATGGAGATTGTCAAACTTAAGCATGAGCTTGTTCTTGCATAGTATCAGGAAATGAAGATTGAATAGTTGATTGGAACTCTTCTAAAAAAAACATTAGCCATCTAACTAGAAGGACAATTTAGAAGTAGGTATCCCATTGAGATAGATACCCAGATCATCATCGATATAAAAGGTCACAGGCCAGCTATTATAGTTTTAAAAAATTATCAACCCACAACTCTCTTGCAATATTTTACGAATTTATATTAAACTAACATTAATTTTAGAAAATTAAAGTATTTTTTTTTAAATAAAATCACGTGTTTATATTAGTTGATTGCAAAATATATTGTAAAAAAAAAATGATAGGAGAGGTGGGTATGCAAAAAGAAAAAATAAAATACTTCCATGTGGCAAAAATACAAGGCACTGATCGGAACAGACAGATCTGTTTATCGTTTCCGACAAGCACTGCCACGCATTTGCATTTTTTGGTCACTTTTTTATTTTTTATTTTTTATTTTTTTAAGCTATAGTCCTTTTCTGGGCATTCTATAACATATCTAATTAATGATTGAGCCTACCACAACTTTCGTGTACAAATTGTGCACTTCCTATTCTAAATTGTTTTTTTTTTTAATTTTTACCATATAAACAAATTCTTTTTATTCTTCATCATTTAAAACACTTTTATTTCATTTTCTTATAAAAAATATCTTATAAATACTTTTTGTCTAATATTTTTATATTTTGATTTTATTTTTGTTTATATAATTTTATTTTTTGTGTATAGGACTGAATTATATTACATTATATATAAAAACATATTACAAATATAAAAAAATATATAGATTTTGTAAATTTATTGGTAGAAATAAAATATTTAAAAAGAATAAAAAAAAGATTATTTTAATGATACGAAAATAAAATAGATAAGTAGATGTATAATATATTGTAAAAATTAATATGTAAAATAAAAAAATAAAAATAAAAATTTGATGCTATATTTTAAAGAGTAAGAAAAATTTGTTTTATCTCTCTATTCTGTGTGTTTAGATTTCACGAAGTGATGTGTGACTAGGAGTCCACCCCAATGTAGTCGGCATCACGCTTTTTATAGCTCCGTTTGGATATCAAGCCCTCTTTTAATATTGAGACGAAAAATTTATGAATAGTAGTATAATGAATTAAGTTAAAAAATTTTATGGAATTTTAAAAAATAGAGAGAAAAAATTAAATAAATATGTTATAAAATTAAAATCTTATTTTACAATTTTTTTATAATTTAAAAAAGTTTAATTATTTTTTATGTTTTATTTAGATGTTGAAAAAGTTGTAATTATTAAGTAATAGTTATATGAAAAATTTTAAAATTTAAAATTGTTTGTGTTTAAATATTGTTTGGATATTAAAATAGGATGAGATAAGATGAAACCATCTTGAAATCTAAATAGGATTGAAGAGTATTTCATATGATTTGTGAATAATAATAAAATAATAATAAATAACTCATGAACAATATTATAATAGTAAATTAAAGGCCCGACTTCCAACTACTCCATTGCATGCTTGTCACGTGGGGCATACTTTGTTTTCAAGATTCCTTATAAAGTCTCTTACCATAATTATTAGCATTATTGCCAATCCAATAATACAAACTCAAACGGAGAGATCAGGGGGAGACAGAAAGAGATCTCAAATTTTTTTTTTGTTTTTTGGTCCAAAATGGCGAAGGAGACGAGTGCCTGCAAAGCTCACTGCTTAATTTTACCCTATCCAACTCAAGGACACATTAATCCTATGGTGGAATTCTCCAAGCGTTTGGAGCACAGAGGAGTAAAAGTTACACTGGTTACCACCAACTTCGTCTACAAGGACATACAAAAAGAAGGCAGCTCCATTGCGATCGAGACCATCTCCGATGGTTATGACCAAGGCCGGATATCGCGAGCAGACAACTTCCATGTCTATTTGGAGCGCTTTTTGCAAGTCGGTTCGCAAACTCTGACCGAGCTCCTTGAGAAACTTTCCAGGTCTGACTTCCCTCCTAACTGTATTGTTTATGATCCTTTCTTGCCTTGGGCTCTAGATGTAGCCAAAAAGTTTGGGTTACTCGGAGCTGCGCTTTTCACTCAATCCTGGGCTGTTGACGTTATATACTACCATGTTTACAAAGGAGAGCTGAAACTCCCTCTTTCAGAATCAGAAGTTCTGCTTCCTGGTTTGCCACCTCTTGAACCTCAGGACCTGCCTTCCTTCCTTTATATATTAGGATCGTACCCAGGTAGCTTGGAGATGCTTACGGGACAATTTTCTAATATTGAGAAAGCTGATTGGGTCCTTTGCAACACCATTTATGAGCTGGAGCAAGAGGTAAGCATGTTAATTAACTGGGTGGGGCTTAATCTTTAGTCTCCTGAACATTTGATTTCGTTTTTGTTTTCCTTCTTTTAGCGATGTTGTTTGATTTTTTGCGATCTTGTTTTATTTGAATTTGAGAATTTTAGGAATTTGTTGAGATGAGTTTTTGGGAAAGGAGAGAATCTTGAATAATATATATTTTTTTAAATACGTGTGTTGTATTGGATTTTGTGAGTAGATAGATTAATTTGAGAAGTTATTTGAATATAATTTTTTAAGATTATTTTTGTGTAAAGTTATACTGATTTTGTGTTGGAATGATAATTAGATGAAAAGTTCAAATTTTGAAATAGAAAAATGTGTGTTTGACTAATGTTGGAAATGGAATTGTGAGAAAAGTTAGAAAATTTTGGAACACCTTGATAATGCCAAATATGGAAAATTTCTTTGCAGGCGGTGGATTGGATGTCAAAGATAATGCCATTGAGGACAGTGGGACCAACTATTCCATCTATGTTCTTAGACAAGCGGCTTGAAGATGACAAAGACTATGGTTTCAGCGTCTTCGAACCAAACACCGATGCTTGCCTGAAATGGCTAAATGATCGTCCAAAAGGGTCGGTTGTTTATGTTTCTTTCGGCAGTTTGGTCGCTCTTGAAGCTGAGGAAATGCAGGAACTAGCATGGGGTTTGAGGATGAGCAACAGCTATTTCTTGTGGGTAGTCAGGGCCACAGAGGAGGCAAAGCTCCCCAAAAACTTTGTGGAGGAGACGTCGGAGAAGGGACTTATGGTTCATTGGTGTCCTCAGTTAGAGGTCTTAGCACACGAGGCAGTGGGATGCTTTGTGACACACTGTGGTTGGAACTCTACGTTGGAGGCCCTGAGCTTCGGTGTTCCAATGTTGGCAATGCCACAATGGACAGACCAAAGCACGAATGCAAAGTTTATTATGGATATTTGGAAGATGGGACTCAAAGTTCCAGTTGATGAGAAAGGGATAGTCAGGCGAGAAGCAGCAGAGCATTGCATAAGGGAAATAATGGAGGGAGAGAGAGGAAAAGAAATCAAGAAAAATGCCTTCAAATGGAAGAAATTGGCAAAAGAGGCCGTGGACAAAGGTGGGAGTTCTGACAAAAACATTGAAGAATTTGTAGCTGAATTGGTTCGCTCGTAGCAGGTTGCATCTGTTTCTTGCTCCAGTATGTCATAATTTGGCTCGTTTTTTGCTGCGCTTGATGCGCACACATTTGCTAGCTGTTTGATAAACTTCGGTTTGATATGATCAGGACAAAAACATGAACCTTTTAGTTTTGTCGATCACTAAAATGACAGATCTTTGGGGAATCAGGAATTGAATGGTGGGTCCATCTCCATCCCAACGATGTACTCATGCTTTGAGTCATCGGGCTGGCACTGATATATTCGCATAGGGAATATCGCATGCGGCATTGTTTTCTTTATTGATCGAACAAGATGATTAATCGTTAAAACGATTGTATAAGCTTGCTATAGCAACTTTAACATGGGCTGAGGTGTATTGTGCAGCGAAGAATCTGGACATAGTACTGAAAAATTCAGCATACAATATTATTCATTACCCATATGATCAGACATGAGATCAACTCTTATTTTCTAACATAAAAAATTCAAAAATTAATGCATAATATTATATCATCACAGTAGGATATAAAACGAGATGAAAATATAGTATAATCATTTTAACGATCTTGTTTGATTTGGATTTGAGAATTTTAGGAATTTGTTGAGATGAGTTTTCGGGAGGGAAGAAAAAAGCCGAAGACAGTCGATTTGGCCAATACCTTGCGCACGAATCCTACCTGTCG
The DNA here is from genome assembly GCA_022457165.1 of Juglans mandshurica. NCBI lineage: Eukaryota > Viridiplantae > Streptophyta > Magnoliopsida > Fagales > Juglandaceae > Juglans > Juglans mandshurica. Next base: position 5,113,414 of record CM039630.1, on the reverse strand, counting down.
TGTACGGTAAATCCTACCTGGCATATACTCGGGGATTGCTATATTGCAACTATTTCAAATGAGCAAATAGTAGTAAAGATAGAGAGAATAAACTTATAAAGATAGAAGCTGAATTATTTAAGGAGGAAGAGATTAAAAAAGAGTGGAAGACATTGTGAAAAGGGAGTTGGGAGTCTACAATGAACAAGTCGATATTCAAAGGCAACAAGCAAACATCCGGCATGAATAGACACTGCTTCATGTGTATTGGGTTATAATCATATTAATATCATTATACTTGATACGATCAAAACGAAGCTGCAGTTAATGGGAACTTTGTATATTGTATGTTGGGGACTATTTGAAACGTTGTTAAATTTCATGTTAGTGTTGGTAATGGTCATCTATGTTAAAGCGTGCCGAGATATTTACTTCTTTCTCTTAGTCCATGTATGAACCATAAGGTCTTTCAGATTTTGTATTGCTGTGTGTGATACTGATCAGCCTCTTTCTCCTTTACTCGCCTTCATCTGATCATATGGTTTAGCCCATTTTTATTATTTCCAGAAAATTATTTCCACAGCTCCATGCAGTAATTCACTATTAAAAAAAAATTCTGAGATGAATAGGTTGTTAAGAATGGACATATGGTGAGTTGTCACATTCCCTTCAAAATACATCTAACCGGGAAAAGAAAATTGAAAATGAAGACATCATATAAAAGCAGCAAAGAAAACTACTACTTTTATTTATTTATGAAACTTCCATTTGTCCCAAACTTTTCTTAACAAAAGCCATGTATAAGCAGCAAAGAAAACTACTACTTTATTGTGTTCCAAAAATACATATTGTAAATAGAAAAAATATATGCATCTGCCCCACTCCGGGGCACACTCAACGTACTGAGTGTTAAAAAAAAAAAAAAAAAGTGAAGTGAAGTGTGTGCTGGTGTGGGAAAAAAATCACTCCTCATTCCGATCTAATTCGATATCCCCTACCACAGCTCCATAAATCACTCATTCCCTTCTAAGCAGCCTTCTTCGTCATGGGTTTGCACACCAATTTTCCCAAATAAAACTGGTACAATTTCTTCCCAATCAAGCTGCAAAACAACCCAAAAAATTATATACCCCAAAATGGTAGATCCTGAATGAAGACATGAACTACATGTTTTTGGACTCATTTCTAAACCCTCAATCAACATTATATTTCTTTTTAACATAATTTATGGGGAACTAATAGTAAAAGGGTAAATATGTTTGATGTCTGAATCCCTTGTGTGTGTTTGCTTGAAGTGTTAAATGTCAGGAATTGTGCATTTGGTCTGTACTTAGACTTGCTCTGTTGAGCTGGAACGTTGAAGTGACTTTCATGCTCATGAAATTACAAAAGAAATAAATCCACCATCCTGGGGCTGGTCTGGAAAAAAAAGCCTGCCAGCCCTCGTGCAACCGTTTGTGGTGTCTTTGTAGTATGGCTTCTAAAACTGTTTGACAACTTTCCCTCAGACCATTATATGAATCCTGGCTTACATGAGGGACCATATGATGATGGCAGTGGTAGAGAGGAACAATAGTTGCTGGGCATCTATCATCATGTTTACACCTATTATATTTTCTTTGAAGTTATATTTTCTTTAACATGACTTCTCATTTGCACTAGTTCATTTTTCACACCTGCTCCAACTATTAGAGGCTAAAAGAAAAGGAGCCACCACATGGACTAATTAACATTTGAGACAAGAAAATGTCGGTAAAATACACTGCTCTGAGTTTAGTGCTAAATTTCCTTCATATGGTCAGTGCTGCATTTCCTTCTCACTCCGACCAATCCACCATTTTCTCCTATAAAATCTAATTAAAGTACTGGGATATCATTTTCCTCCAGCAAATTGAAATAACTAGTTTCCAAAAGTTCGATTATTTGTAATGTGATCATTTATATATGATTTTTAGACCATATAATTAATTACAAGTGTAGCTCAAGCCTCGGAATTCAACATTTTAATCCTTTTTTGAGATATTATCCAAAAATTAGAGTAAATCTTCTTCCTCATTTCAGCTCACCTATTCTAATACTGCATCCAATATATAATTGCTAGAGTAAAATAGATGTGCATCTCATACGAAATTTCTACACATTTACAGCCCAAAAACAATGTAAATAAACCCAAGAATACCAAATATTCCTACCAACCAACCAGATCTGACGACGCCGAGGAGTGGGGAGCTTCTGGCCGATCACGTGGGGTGAGAAATCTGGCTTCAGAAAGTGCTGTCCGTCGTCTTTCGTTGGGTAAGAAATCAACGTGTTTTCGCGTTTTCTTCCGGGTTTTTTTTTTTTTTTTTTTTAAACAACCTGCCACGTCAGCTGGGTGCGCGAATTCGACTATATGTAGCGGGGCTGTTTCGGGAAAGGAGAGAATTTTGAATTAAAATATTTTTTTAAAATAAATGTTGTATTAGAACTTGTGAGAATAGATAGATAAATTTGAGAAGTTAATTGAATATAATTTTTTAAGGTTTTTTTGTTTTGAAGTTTGTAAAGTTGTAATATTTTAGTATTTTAATGATAATTAGATGATAATTTTAAAATTTTAAATAAAATAATTTATGTATTTAAGTAATATTTAAAAATGAAATCATGAGAAAAGTTTGAAAATTTTAAAACATCTTGATAATACCAAATATGGCAAATTTCTTTGCAGGCGGTGGATTGGATGTCAAAGATAATGCCATTGAGGACAGTGGGACCAACTATTCCATCTATGCTCTTAGACAAGCGGAGCGGCTTGAAGATGACATATTAGAATAATTTTACAGTCACAAAGAGATTACATAAAATTAATTTTATAAATTGACGTAACTTTATATAGTCTATTAAATTTACTTTATAATGAAAGTAATTTTATAATTTGACAAATTACATTATACCACATCAATTTACGAGATTAATTTTATATAATCTATTTGGACAAGAGTATTTCTCCAAAGACTATGGTTTCAGCGTCCTCAAACCAAACACCGATGCTTACCTGAAATGGCTAAATGATCATTCAAAAGGGTCGGTTGTTTATGTTTCTTTCGGCAGTTTGGTCGCTCTTGATGTTGAGCAAATGCAAGAATTAGCGTGGGGTTTGAGATGGGCAACAGCTATTTCTTGTGGGTAGTTAGGGCCACAGAGGAGGCAAATTAAGCTCCCCAAAAACTTTGTGGAGGAGACGTCGGAGAAGGGATTTATGGTTCATTGGTGTCCTCAGTTTGAGATCTTAGCACACGAGGTAGTGGGATGCTTTGTGACACACTGTGGGTGGAACTCTACGTTGGAGGCCCTGAGCTTCGGTGTTTCAATGTTGGCAATGCCACAATGGACAGACCAAAGCACAAATGCAAAGTTTATTATGAATATTTGAAAGATGGGACTTAAAGTTCCAGTTGATGAGAAAGGGATAGTCAGGCGAGAAGCAGCAGAGCATTGCATAAGGGAAATAATGGAGGGAGAGAGAGGAAAAGAAATCAAGAAAAATGGTATTTGCCAGAATGAAGGTCTTTGCCGGAAAATGATCTCTATCGTGCAGACGGAAGGATGGCGTCGGACAAATTCACTGATTCCGTACAAGATGGAGGGAGCAAGATGAGAGAGTGACGCTAGAACGAGGTATAATTTAAAATGAGCTTTACCTCTTTCTTCTTTTTCTTTTTTTTACTTTAATATTTTTAATTATCACATGATGCAAATCGGCCAATTATTAGTATAAAGCGTGGGATTACTCTTTAAATATATATATATATATGAATAAATATAGATAGAAGTTACTATTTAGAGTATCCATTTTATACACATGATGTAGCATCATCTAAACTACACATCTCCCCAAGTGAGTGTTGGAAACAATTAACTAGAAGCAGCCACGCAATAAGTGCAAAGTGTGCACTGCTATAATAACTTCTCTCTAGCATTACTCTATATATATATATATATGAAAAATATTTGCTACAACCTATACCTGGCGTAGTGAAAAAAAAAAAAAGATCATGTGAAGTGTGTGCCGGCTGTAGGATGATGTATAGTAGATCTCTTTTCAAATTAAAAAAAAAAATACAAACAGTGCAGCAACGTAGGGTGTGTAAAGTGTGCACCCCTACAGTGGCTGACCCGTAGAAGGACAACCCAATAAAATAAGGAAAAATTTTCTTCACAGTCTACTGTTGGTGGCTGCCCCAACACACCTAATATGCTGGATTGAAAAAAAAAATATATATGTAAAATGTGTGGAGAGTGCAACGCAGAGCAGACTGATCTCATTGTTGATAAAACAAATTCCAACAGAGAGATCTCAAACACTCAAATTTTGTGTCCAAAAATGGAGAAGGAGACGAGTGCCTGCAGAGCTCATTGTTTAATCTTAGCCTATCCAACTCAAGGACACATTAATCCTATGGTGGAATTCTCCAAGCGTTTGAAGCACAGGGGAGTAGAAGTTACACTGGTTACCACCTACTTCATCTCCAAGGACATACAAAAAGAAGCAAGCTCCATTGCGCTCGAGACCATCTCCGATGGCTATGATGAAGGCGGGATAGCGCGAGCCGAGAACATCCAGGTTTATTTGGAGCGCTTTTCGCAAGTCGGTTCGCAAACCCTGACCGAGCTCCTCGTGAAGCTTTCTATCTCAGGCTGCCCGGTTGACTGTATCGTTTATGATGCTTTCTTGCCTTGGGCTCTAGACGTAGCCGAAAAATTTGGGTTATTCGGGGCTGCGTTTTTCACTCAATCTTGTGCCGTTGATATTACATACTACCATGTTCACAAAGGAGAGCTGAAACTCCCTCTTCCAGAACCAGAAGTTTTGCAGCTTCCTGGTTTGCCACCTCTTGAACCTCAGGACCTGCCGTCCTTCATTTATAAATTAGGATCGTACCCAGGTTGCTTGGAGATGTTTGTGGGGCAATTTTCTAATGTTGAGAAAGCTGATTCGATCCTTTGCAACACCATTTATGAGCTGGAGCAAGAGGTAATTAAGCATGTTAATTAACTGGGCGGGGCTTATAAATCATCAGTCCCTGAACTTTTGTTTTTGTTTTCCTTCTTTTAACGATCTTGTTTCATTTGGATTTGAGATTATTTTTAGGCTTACAGCTGTTGATCGGTTACTTGGGCTTTGTTTGGATGTAAAAAATATTTTCAAAATTTGTTTGAATAAAAGTAACTTTTATTGTATCAAAGCTTGTGAATAAAAATAAATATTGTATTGGAGATTGTGAAAGTTAATTGATAAAATTAAAAAATTATTTAAATATTATTATTTTATATTATTTTTATTTTAGAGTTTGTAAAAATTGTTTCGATTTTTGTATTTGACTAATAATTAAATAAAAAGTTTAAAATTTGAAATAGAAGAGTTGTTGTATTGAGTAACTGTGTTTGAGAATGAAGTGGTAAGAAAAGTTAGAAAAGTTTTAAGAACACCTGTTGATTGCCAAATATGGCTAATTTCTACGCAGGCTGTGGATTGGATGTCCAAGATATGGCCAATGAGGACAGTGGGACCAACTATTCCATCTATGTTCTTAGACAAGCGGCTTGAAGATGACAAAGACTATAGTTTCAGCATCTTCAAACCAAACACCGATGCTTGCCTGAAATGGCTAAATGATCGTCCAAAAGGGTCGGTTGTTTATGTTTCTTTCGGGAGTTTGGCTGCTCTTGAAGCTGAGCAAATGCAAGAACTAGCTTGGGGTTTGAGGATGAGCAACAGCTATTTCTTGTGGGTGGTCAGGTCCTCAGAAGAGGCAAAGCTCCCCAAACACTTTGTGGAGGAGACGTCGGAGAAGGGATTTGTGGTTCACTGGTGTCCTCAGTTAGAGGTCTTAGAACACGAGGCAGTGGGATGCTTTGTGACACACTGTGGGTGGAACTCTACGTTGGAGGCCCTGAGCTTCGGTGTTCCAATGGTGGCAATGCCACAATGGACAGACCAAAGCACGAATGCAAAGTTTATTATGGATATTTGGAAGATGGGACTTAAAGCTCCGGTTGATGAGAAAGGATTGGTCAAGCGAGAAGCAGCAGAGCATTGCATAAGGGAAATAATGGAGGGAGAGAGAGGGAAAGAGATAAAGAAAAATGCCTTAAAATGGAGGAAATTAGCAAAAGAGGCAGTTGACAAAGGTGGAAGTTCTGACAAAAACATTGAAGAATTTGTAGCTAAATTGGTTCGGTCCTAAGTTGTCATCAGTTCGGACCAGTCTAAACAGAAATCTAAAGTTTCTGTTGGTTAAATAATGGCTCAAAACCTGTCTTTAGCTGCTGTCGTGTTAAAATTATATATTCCACTTTGATGCACGCCTGTTTGTTGTTTGACAAGCTTCCATCAGCTGATATTTGGACAAATTAAAGAAGAAAATTGCATCGAGCTTTTAGTTTGTCCTTTGGAGATTGAAAGTAGACCTGTATATTCATTGGTCTTAAGAAATATTCTGAATACAGAGGCCTATTTAAAGAACAGATGAGCACTGCACCAGTTGGGCACACCAACAAGCAGGTGGTGTGCGTTAGTGCTTCTAGACCCAGCTAGGGATCATTACAACAGAAAAGATTCCTTTATACAATTCACAAAAAAGGTGAAAACAGAATTACAGAGAAGCTACTCTAGAGGATTCTGTTGACAAGGATAAGTGAAGATCTTGTTGTGATGTTGAGTTGGAGTCTTGCGCAGAGGAGGCCTTGCGTGGAGCTGACTTGGAGGCAATAGCAATTGTAGTGCTTTCAGAGATTCACGAAAGTCTGGTTTAAGGGGAATCATCCCAAAAGATGGCTCCCAAAAGTCCCAACACTGTGAGTGAGTGACAAAGGAATCAGTGGTAAGTGGATTTGGAGGTCCATCCCAATCACTTTTGATAGCAACGCATCACTTTTGGCGTTGTGCATCAAACAGGACCATTATTTTTGTGATTCCATTATCTCCTTTCTCAATGTGGAATCGCATTCAATATCCTTGTACAAGATTCAAGAATGAGAGTGATAAAAATTAGCTTTGAATTTCTATACTTGTACCTATTCATTTATGGGTAGATTGAAGTCCAACGTCCAGTAAATTGCAGTTAGTAGTTACCATAAAATAGGTAAAACTGGGGATGCACAATAATTTATTTATTTATTTACGCTTAGCTTATTTGCGAAGATGCTATTGAAATATAACAAATATTTTTGGTAATTTTGAGAAGGTGAAAAAAATCTTGTTCATTCCAACTATGCTTGACCCACGCTCCAAATTGAAAGTTTTGGAATTTTGGTTTATTGACTTTCTTGGCCTCGAGCTAGCATTTGAGCTTGTTGCACGATTAAGGGGAATCATTGAGCGGTTGTATAATCAATATTCAAATAGGGGCTAATCAAGTGCTAGTGAGACCCAAAGCAACACTTCTTATGATGATGAGGATGATCTCTATAGTAGGTACCATCAATATCAAGCATCAAAAGGTATTGTAGAGTCCAAAACAGAATTGGATAATTATTTCATGGGAGGCCTTCAAGGATTGACATCCGACTTTGATATTCTAATATGGTAGAAGGTGAACTCAAGCAAATATCTAGTCCTTGCCAATATAACACGGGTTGTGTTGGCTATTCCCATCTTCGCTATTGCTTCTGAGTCGGCATTAAGCGTTGGGGGTCCAGAGTTAAATTCATTTCGAAGGTTCTTGATCCCAAAAACAATTGAAGTTCTTATTTGCATTCAAAATTAGTTGAAAGTTCCCTCCATTGATTATGACTCCCAAGACTTGATGGAAGATACCAAAAGCTATAAGTTGAAAAATGGTAAGACTTATTTTGAAATATCATATATTTTCATGTGTTTTTTTTAATAATTATATTTTTAACATAATTTTTTTCTTCATGTAGAGATGATTTTGAATAATGTTTTGAATATAAGTAGTTGAAGAAAGTGAGAGACTACAGGTTTTTGTACACACACTAGCTTTTTAAAAAAAAATTATTAGTTATTTTGTGAAACTTACATAAACATATTTATGAAACTCACATAAAGAGAATAAGATGGAACTAAAAGGACGTGAAAGGGTGTCCAATAAAACTGTTTCACCGGCACATTAAGCAGTAGATAAAATTTGAGAGGGTTTGAGCATGTGATATCTATATCCCAGATTACAAGAAAATCAAATGGAAAATTCGTTTGAACCCAAAAGAGAGGAACATATATAGATTTGCATTCTTAAAACAATTATAATAATTGTTCTATTCTATGAAATTGTTACTTTTGTGTTTGTTTGTTTGTGTGTGTGAGAGATCAGAGAGTAGTTTATTCGCCAACTTTGTGAGGTATCTTTGACTTTTCCTTTCAAAAGCCAAGGTAGCCACTGGTCCATATGACTTTGAAAGCCCCAGCGTCGATTTATGTTGGTTTAGATTCATTTTATTATTATAATTTTTTAAAATTTTTATATAAAATATAATAAATAATTTAATTTTTTTAAATTTTAAAATAAAAATTATATTAAAAATTATATTTTAATAATATTTTATTTAATTTTTAATAAAATATTTTATTTCATCTATTCTGCATAACCAAATCAAATGAAGAGGATGGTTTGGCAGTGTTTACTGTTGACACTACAAACCAGAACACAAGCCTTTGGGCTGAGCCTCAACTTTTATAGAGTTTTGCGCTCTTTATATTTCCTTTGCTCTCACGTTATTTTTTCTATTTTTTAAAAGGATTGCGCTATAGTGTGGTAGGCTAGTATATGTTAATTATATTTTGACATGTGTAATAGTATGTACAGTCGTAGAGTGCATAAGAGCATTAGCATTGGCTTGGACAAAGTTGAAGGTTGGCCAAAATTTATATAAGTTGTACTAAACAAACCTCACATTAGATTGAGCATCTCTAAAACAATTTAGATTTTTATTATAGTGATTGGTCAAATTTGAAGGGCCGAATTGATTCACCAAAAGTTAAAATAATAATTTCTCACTCCATTGAAAATATGGTTAGTGAATATTTAGATAGAATATTATATATTTGGTTAGTGAATAAGAAATTCATGTAGAAATTTAGATAAGTTTAATCTCAATTTTTGGTTATTAATATTAAATTACCATTAAAAATATGATTTTTTTAATATTAATTTAATTAGAATATAATTATTATTAATATTAAATTGATAGAATTATAAAATGTGATACAAATAAATTAAATAAACAAATTATTAATTTAATAATATTTTATTATTTTATAGAGAGTAAATGGTTAATCTAATGTGGGGATTGAATTTAAATGGAATAGGTAAATGTAAAAAAGTGTGATATTGGCTAAATTTTGAAGATGCGTTTGGCAAGCCAATGCTAGTACTCTAAATGTTGTGCAGTCGTTTTGAAAAAGAGTGAGGTTTACTGTTAAAAAATTAATTTCTTCTTATGTGGGTCCCGTATTAATTCACTTTTTTCAAAGCGACTGCACGGCACTTGCGCGCTCACGACTATACGTAGCATTACTCCTTTTGACATTCATATCGGATCCACTGTCCGTTGTATGAGAACTAATCCAGTGTCCGTTGTATGAGAACTTCACTGAATTCGTCTTTAGAGACAGGCATATGTTATTTTCTAATACTAGTCCAGCATTAGGAGAAGAGCAGGTAACACTGGTCCTAGGAAAAAGACTTCCAATGCAACAAAGGACGGCCTGTTGAGTTGTCAAAATCTCATGCAAGATAATCAGATATGCATTGGTTGGTAGTTTCAATTTCGTTAATGTGTTCTTTGCTTTGATGGGCTGCCAAAAGGGGCATGGATGATTGTGTACAAAAAGCTACCCCTATCATAAATCATTATCATTGGATGATTGTGTTTCACAAGTTTCTTTGTCATTTTTTTTTTTTAAATTATTAGTTATTTTGCTACCCCACATCAAAAGATGACTCCATGACTGTATTTTGCTGTTAATACACCAACTCATAATGCTCTTTTGGTGTTGTCTTTGCAGCATGTGCTCTGCTATGTGGGGTGGATGTTCTCCTACCATTTTGGGATGTGGGGTGTTGTATTGATTGGTGGGATGAAACAATGATCATTGATTCATTATGGTTAATTAATGTCTTTTGGTGCAAAAGTATTAAAGTAGCACATGTAAAATAGCAATTACAGTGCTAATTAGAGAGGAAGAGTTTTCTAGCTACCAATTTTCATTATCTATCCGGTTGGATATTTTGTCTTATGCATTAAGAGAATTCAAGCAGTAATTTTTATGGTCAGATTTTCAAAGGCCCATGCATACTGACTTGCTCATATACTGCACTTTTTGTTCCATGTTAACAAAAACCCGCCAACATGCCAGCCTGCAAATATTAAATAGAGTAATGCTAGAGAGAAGTCACTATAGCAGTACACACTTTGCACTCACTGCGTGGTTGCTTCTAGTTGATTGTTCTCAACACTCACTTGGGGAGATGTGTAGTTTAGATGATGCCATATCATGTATGCAAAATAAAATAGATGCTCCCAATAGTAGCTTCTATAACTAAACTTGTGGCTTCTATGACTAAACTTGAGCTTGGGTCTTACAGTTTTGAGCTGTTAAAACCTTTGGAGAGAATACTTTATGTTTTGTATTTTACTTTCTCTCTGTTTTTACAATCAGGCGCGGTCTCTCTATTTATATTACACATGCAGATGGTATAAAATGTAAATATTCCGTGTGAGAATTTACAGCTATTACAAAGGCTATAACAAATGATTGGTTGAGAGAATTCTAGTGCTTTTGGTGCTTGTCGTTGAGTGCAGCAGAGTGGTAGTGGCAGAGGTTGCATTGCAACGTGATTGTACACTTTGTGCTGCATGACTTGCATGTGGTATGTGAGGTGGTGCAGCAGGTACATGAGGAGGTGCAGCAGGTACGTGAAGTGGTGCAGCAACAGCAACGTTCATTTTAGGTGGTGGTCCAGACTTGTTGTCTGCATGGCTTTCATGCACTGCGTGTGATGGTTTTACAGTCCCCCTCAAGTCAAGCTGTAGTTAGCGTAGGCGCAGATTTGAGCAGAGTTCTTGGAATCTCACAGCAAACAGAGGCTTTGTCAAAACATCTGCCACTTGATCATTGCCTGAAATGAAGGCCACTGTGAGTGACTTGTTAAGAACACGATTTCTCACGAAATGAAAATTCATCTCCACGTGTTTTGTTCTTGCGTGAAACACTGTGTTAGAAGACAAATATGTTGCTCCTAAGTTATCACAAAACAAAGTCGGTGCAGCAGTGAGATGGATGCCAAGGTCTTTATACAAATTTTGTACCCATATAACTTCGGCAGTAGCATTTGCTACTGATTTGAACTCTGCCTCAGTAGATGATCTTGCTATTATAGGTTGCTTTTTGGATGACCAAGAGATCAAATCGGATCCAGAGAATAAACAATAAGCACTTGTTGATTTTCTATCGTCCAGATAGCCAGCCCAGCCGGCATCCGAGAAAGCCATGATGTTCATGGATGAAGATTTTGAGAACTGTAAGCCGAGATCAGATGTGTGTTTTAGATACCTCAGTATCTGTTTAGCTGCTTGCCAGTGGGGAACCCTTGGAGCATGCATATATTGGCACACTTTACTTACTGCAAAGGCCAAATCTGGCCTTGTAAAAGAGAGATATTGAAGAGATCCTACAATGCTTCGATAGAGAGACGGGTCTTCAAACATGCTACCTCAATGCATGCTTAATTTTTCTGAAACTGCCATTGGAGTTTTTACTGGCTTGGCTAGTGTCATATTTGTCCTCTCAAGTAGATCAGCAATGTACTTTTTCTAGGTTAAAAGAAGACCATTAGCATTATATGTTGCTTCAATGCCTAAAAAGAAATGGAGCTTGCCAAGATTGGTAATTGGAAAATCTGTCCTTAGAGCTTGAAGCAATGCAGTAACACAAGGGTTGTTAGATCCAGTGACAAGCAAATCAACAACGTAAACTAAGACATAGAGGGCAGAGGCATTAGTAATTTTGACAAATAAAGATGAGTCTGCAGTAGAAATAGTGAACCCGAGTTCCACAAGCTTTTGGCTTAGGCGAGAATACCATGCCCTAGGTGATTGTTTTAATCCATAAATCACATTTTTAAGCTTGCATACGTGTGATGGAAACTGACGATGAGTGAAGCCTAGAGGTTGTGCCATGAACACGGTTTCAGAAAGCGGACCATGAAGAAAAGCATTTTTGTTAAAATAAATGAAGAAGAAGTTGAGGGAAACAAAGCTGAACCAGTTTGTGTGATTGGAAGAAACGATCCATCACCAACACGTAGTTGATTTGTTCCTTGATATTCGGCGGAGTGGAGGTTGAGGTTAGTTGGCTCACTGGTTATGTGGTTGGTTGCCTCCGTGTCAGGATACCAGGCACCATCTGTGGCATAAGAGGAGGCAGTGTAATGAGCAGAGGCAGGGGCAATGGTGGTATAAAACTGATTGAATCGATAAATGCATGTAAGGGCCGTGTGGCCAGCCCTGTTGCATACTTGGCACACGAGACGAGTGTCGGTTGGAGACATAAAAGAACTGGTTGGAAGGATACCTGAGTGTGTAGAGAAGCCACGACCACGGTTATTTGAACCTCGTCCCCCACGATTGCGTGCAAAATTCTAACGGCCACGTGCACCTCGTCCACGACTAAAGGATGGACTACGAGCAGAAAACTGTGTTGAAGGATCTGAGAAAATAGTGGCATTTGTGGCATGGTGTTGCAACCTAGCTTCGTTAGCTAGAAGATGTCCTAGAAGAGAGTCTGTTGAGATTAGGTCTAGTCTTGTAGTTACTGTAATTACTAGAGGATCATAGTCAGGACCAAGTCCTGCTAACAGGAAAGGAACAAACTCATTAGAGGGTAGGGGACGACCGGCAGCAACCATTGTGTCGGCTAATGATTTTGCACGGCGATAGTAAACTGGGATAGAGTCATTGCCTTTCTTGAGTGAAGCAAGTTGGAGTTGGGTTTGAACAAGACGAGCTTGAGAGGAGGAAGCATAAGAAGACTCGAGTGATACCCAGACATCACGAGCAGCAGAAGAGCCAACTACTTAGGCAATGATAAATTCAGAGATGGAAGATATTAAAGCCGACATAACCAGCTGATCTTGTTGGAACCAGGTTTGATATTCTGGGTTGGGTGAAGAGTTGGGAAGAAGGGAGAGTGGAGCTGGGCAAGACCCATCAACGTATTTGAATAACCTTTGGCCAGGGAGGTAGGGAACAAGCCGAACTTTCCATAAGAGATAGTTTTCTAGGTTAAATTTAACAGAGAGTATGTGGGAAAGGTTTGATAGAGGAAGGGATGAGAGGGAGGAGGGAGGAGGGAGAGGAAGAAGAAGAAGATAAGTTGTACCGGAGGAACTAGACATTGTGGACGATTAGTCCTTAGAAAGCTTTGATACCATGTTAAAACCTTTGGAGAGAATACTTTATGTTTTGTATTTTACTTTCTCTCTGTTTTTACAATGAGGCACTGCCTCTCTATTTATATTACACATGCAGATGGTATAAAATGTAAATATTATGTGTGAGAATTTACAGCTATTACAAAGGCTATAACAAATGATTGGTTGAGAGAATTCTGGTTGGTGGAGTCTTTTGGTGCTTGTCGTTGAGTGCAGCAGAGTGGTAGTGACAGAGGTTGCATTGCAACGTGATTGTACACTTTGTGCTGCATGACTTACATGTGGTATGTGAGGTGGTGCAGCAGGTACATGAGGAGGTGCAGCAGCGTTCATTTTAGGTGGTTGTCCAGACTTCTTGTCTGCATGGCTTTCATGCACTGCGTCTGAAGGTTTAACATGAGCAAACGAGTCTGGATCTTGGGGTAATCGGTTAGGTTAATTTTCGGGCGTGGTTAGTAAATGGTCTTAACAAAAGGGCTTATCGAATAATAATTTAGCCTATCACCAATTAAATAGGCCGACTTGATCCTTATATATTAAAAGGACTTTTGTCCAATTATTGAAAAAAAAATCATATAATTTATCGTAATAATTTATGGGCCGGCAGTCTTTCCAAAAGCTCCAGACTAATTTAATTTGAGCTTTTATGAATATACTCCAAAATCATCAAACTACATCTTAACGATATTAATAATAAAAATTTTCAGCATATAACCTATTCAAAATTACTCGTTAAATTTCAAATGACTTCCCATAAGTATTAACCTCAATAAATTAATACTTTGAGGGCTTGAGGTTGGGTGTTACACGAGGATTCTCCTTTTTGCTCATATAGAAAGGAATAAAAGATATGTTCTTCCCGTTAATATTAGTGCATATGGTGAGAAATTATCTCGATCCCATTGTTCAAGGTGAGTGATCAAAATGAAGAAGATTATTCCCTTATGCGAGCTAGGGCGAATGATCTCCACCCCTCCAATTTGCTGTGGGGGAAGATATTGCAATGCCTGTAATGGATTTTTTTTTTTTTTAAATATCTGTTGAGGGTCAATTTTCGATTTGAGAAATGATACTTGCAGTCGTGAGTGTGCAAGTGCCGTACAGTCGTTTTGAAAAAAGTGAATAAATATGGGTCCCACATGAAAATAAATTAATTTTTTAATAGTAGATCCTACTCTTTTTCAAAGCGACTGTACGACGTTTGCGCATTCTACGATTGTATGTAACATTACTCTTTCAATTTTTATTATTTTGGGATTTGTTTGTGAAATTAATTGTGTGACAAAATGATGGATTATATATAATCTCTAAATCTAGTGCCAAAATGCTTTATCAGTTCAAAACCGAACATGTTTTGGGTTGATTCGGCTTTCATTAATTAATTTTATGTCCTGACCATAAGTAATTATTTCATTTGGAAATGGATTGATTCTTCAGAATTTAACATTACAGGCATATTGTGAAAGCATTTGAGGGTCCACACGTCATTACATTTACATATATTCCTCGTAATCATCTAAAGCTTTACAGTTTTGATGCATTTTTCTTCGCTTCTCCAAATGTCAGCTGATGGAAAAGTGGAATGTTCTAACTTGAACACGAAAGCTAAAGACAGGTTTTGAGCCATTTAATTATCAACAAGAGAAATCATTACATTTCTGTTTCGACTGGTCCGCACTGTCAACAACTTTGGAGCAAACCAATTTAGATACAAACTCTTCAAGAGCAAACGGCGGCTCTAGCATTACTCTTTCAAATAGTCACGTAGGCTGCCGCCAGCAATCATAGTTAGGGATGTAATCGGTCAGGTTCAATTCGGTTTTAAATAAAATTTAGGACCGAACCAATATGTATCGATTTTGTATTTTTTAAAACCGATTACGCACCGGTTATCATTCTAAACCGGTACTTCCGATTTTACCGATTTCCGGTCCAGTCCGGTCCGGTTTTCTAATTTTTTTAAAATATAAGTTTCACAATTTGTCATTAAAATTTGTTTATTAAAAAAAAAAACTGATTTAAAAAAACATTGTTTTATACTTTTATTCATATATTAGACTATATAATAGTATTAATATTAGACTATTGATATAGTTATAAGTTATATATTAGTATTAGTTATAAACTTTTAGTGATTTAGTATTAACATTTTATGTAATAATTTATAAATTATAATAAGAAATTATTTCATATATAATATAATATATATATTATATATATAAATTTCACATAAAAATTTATAATTATACATTATATATAAAACTTATATATATTAATATTTAATATATATATATAATATTTTGTATAAAACTTATATATAAAAATATTATTTTTTATTTTTTTTAATCAACCGGTCCGGTTCGGTCCGGTCCAAAAAATTCCAAAACCGGAACCGGCCGGTTTTTAAATTTTAAAAACTGGTTTCGGACCTGTTTTTCAGTTTTTCGATTTGAGTTTACACCCCTATTCACAGCTGCGCGCTGCCTAGCATAGATTTATATATATTTTTTTATATTTTTTTAATAATAGTGTACATATTTTTTTTATAAACACTAATATAAATATTTTTTTTCTAATATTTTTTAAACGTACTTAATTATTGATTAAGAAACAAATACTTATATTCATAATTACTTTCTTAATTATTAAAATATATATATATGAATAGATAGATTTGATTGACATATTTAATAGTCATATTATTATTTTCCTTTTAAAGATAAGTCTCTCTCTTGTGCGCAGCTTTGGGTCCCATAGGAACAAGACCACCAATGAAGGAGATGAGGCTTTCTTGTCGCTGCATATGGTGTATGATGTATGATATATATAATTTTTTTATATAAATATATGAGTTTTGTTATTCATTATTCTAAATATTACATACTATTTATTGCACTTATTTTTTTATTATCTTTTTTATTTTATTATTTTTAAATTAATTGAATTCATTTACTTATCATTCATATACTATACATTTAATAAGGAAAAAATAAAAGAAATAAAATATATATATATATGTTATGTGGTGTGAAAATAATGAGTAAAATTTTTCTATATATATATATAATCTTTGCCCTCTGAGAGTGATCACAATGAAAGCCATTGATTTATTATTATTATTATTATTTATTTAATATTTAAGGAAGTATTTTTTAATAAATTTATATTTTATTTTTTAAAAAATAGTAAAAAGAGTTAAAAAATATTTAAAAATAAAACAAAAAAATTATATATTATGTTGGTGAAATTCATAATAATATAATAAAAATGATAATTAAATTAAAATTAAAACGAAACCAATTTAGACTGAGGTACGAAAATCTCACTTTCTTTAAGGAGATTCAAGTCCTCTGCGATAGACAAAGTCTCAAATTAACTGGTGCAGCATAATTCCTCTTGACTTGACTCCTCCAGGATACAACAACTCAACTGATTGTCGTATAACCCGAACCAACTCTACACAAGTGGTTGAGCCTAAAGTTTCACTCAAATAACACATTTCTATTATCTAGAAAATCTCTCAAAAAACATATACACACTTTGCCTCTCTCTTTTTTAAAAGAAAAATACCACTTTCGTATGTACCGGAAAGAAAAAATACCACAATTGAATAACCACCACACACTAGATGCCAGAAAAAAGTTACTTTGCCTCTCCACTTTTTAAAAAATATATATATTTTCATAAAAAAGATACACCTTACTCAAAATCACTTTATTCCAATATGAAAAAAAAAGACTGCTACCTTTTTATTCTATATCTAAGAAATACATAAGCATGCGTGCTAAAATATTTTAAAGAATAATGCATATAAAAAGAAACATTCTATGTTTTATTCTCAATATTCAATTTAAACATTTCATCACAAGCTGTCCACACAAACTCCATTTTTTGTAATTACATATTGATCGGATTCCATAATTTGTTTGAAACCCGCTTCGTTGAGTAACAAACTCGACATCAAATTCTTCTTCATAGACGGTGTATAGAGTACATCTTTGAGTATCAATATACTTATAGAGGTGAATTTCAGCTCAACCTCACCACTCTCAATAACCTTGGTTTTACTTGAATCACCAAGCATAATAGTCTTCTCTTTTTCAAATGGAGTAATATTTTTGAACCAATCTTTATCATAGCAGACATATCTATTGGCACTAGAATCTACCCACCACCCTTCAACAAATTGAACCACATATTAATGTTTGTAATCATGTCTACAAACAACTCCTCAATTACGTTAACTTGATTATTTTCTCGCTTTCGGAACTTATAAATTTGAACAAAATGCCCAATTTTGCCATAGACAATGGGTCCTTGGTTCTTATCATTTTGGCTTTGAAAGCCCTTTTTGTGAGGTTTACTCAATTTTTTGAAATCTTTTCTTTGCGGCTTCAAATAATTATTTCTTGTATTTTACCTTTGGGCAAGTTACTATTTTCAGAAATTAAATTTACCTTTGTCATGGAATCCTCATTACCATTTTGAAACACCAAATCATCTTATCCTCTACCTTCCTCCTCTACACGAATACGTGTGATTAAGGTCTTTAAGGATGTCTCCTTTTGTTTATGGCGCATCGACTTTTGAAACTCCCTCCGCGATAGATTTTTCATCAATCATTTGATATCGAAAGAAGCGACTTGATGCATATTTCTTTGCTCCGGCTTGTTCCGTATCATATTTATTCTGTAAAGTTTTCCAAATTTTCTTTGCAGATGTGTAAGTAGTATTTTAATAATTATAAAATTGATCCGCAAGACAATTTAAAAGATAGCATCGACAGTTATGCTCATATTTGGTATATTCTTCAATATTTTTTTCATAAGCTTTCAATTGTGCTTCAGTCATGTTCTCGGTAGTGATCTTACTTGGATTCTTTGCAGTGAGATTATAAGAGACATTGAGAAGACTTAGATAGAAGTGCACATTGCACTTTCATCGCTTGAAATGAGCTCCTTTAAAACAGAAGTGCTTGTTGAGATCTCCAATATTTTCTGTAGATTTTTCAGTTGTAGGCTCAATGATGAATCTCCTTAAAATTATTGGTAAAATTCACAATAATATAATAGAAATTACAATTAAATTAAAATTAAAATGAAACCCGTTTGGTCTGAGACACGGAAATCTCGCTCTCTTTAAGGAGATTAAAGCTCTCTGTGATGTACAATGTCTTAAATTAATCGGTACAGCAGAACTCCTCTTGACTTGACTCCTCCAGGATACAACCGCACAACTGATCATCGTATAGCCTGAACCAACTCTGCACAAGTGATTGAGCCCAAATCTTCACTCAAAGAACACCTTTCTATTATCTGAAAAATCTCTCAAAAAATATATACACATTTCGTCTTTCTCTTTTCAAAAGAAAAATACTACCTTCATACGTACCAAAAGGAAAAAATACCACCATTGAATAACCACCACACACTGGATGCCAAACCCCACCAATTTAAGAAGGAAGATAGACGTTAATAATAAGAAACGGCACAAAAACATTCATTACCAACTTAACAAGTAAAAATAAACCGACTTGCATAAATTATTGGACCATTAATAAAGATCTGGTTAGATAAAATTTAAGAGAAAAAGTTTAAACGTAAAAAAGTTAACGGACTCAGAACTAAAGGGCCAACGTTAACAACGAATAGGTCTTCAAGCCAAATTAATACTCATAGTTACGGCAACTTTATTACCAGTCCCCGTTAAACACAACGTAAAAGACCAAAAGCAAAGGCGAGCAACAGTAAGAAATAACTATTATTAAAAAATATTTACATTTCCCCACTATTTTTATTAATAATAAAATATACATACGAGAGAGATTCTTCCAGACAAATAATGATTATTATGCATCACAAAAGTATGCATTGCATTGAACCCTCATTTAATGAAATAACATCCTTTACTCCAGAGTCAGTAGTAGTATCAAACTTGAATTATGACTGCTTAAGGGATATAAAGAATTATTACTCACACATAGTAACCCAAGTGTTGACATAAGCTAACCTCTCTCTAGAAAAAAACCCTCTCCATTCTCTCTAAAGTCCCCAAAACTCCAGATAATCGAAAAGGGGTGGAAGCTTCGGCTCCTCCGCACTTCTTCTTCTTCTTCTCTGTCTATTTTATTTTTGTGTAGTGTTTTTTGTTTTGTTTTGTGTTTTTTAGGCCAAATAAGGGAGGATCGCTATTCAAGTCTTTCCAGCCGTCGCATTTCTACACGCGCCCCACCGGCATGACACCCAGTCGCTGATCTTCAAGACCTCCAAATTCGGTGTCCATCGGAGTGGAGCGTAGCCCGCACGCTCAGGACGAAGTTCCGGATATCGTCGACGCTTGGCCATCACGCACCACCGAGGAGCCCTCTGCTAATGCCACACTCGGTTTCTGTAGAACCTCTGACTCCGGGACTTCCAAGTCTGACCGTCGGCTTTCTTCCCAAAGTGAACAGTGTTCTACACGAGCACACTGCCGACCCATTGTGTACTGTTCATCTGTTTTATTTTTTCTGTTTCTTTCTTGTTTCCGTTTCAGTGTTTTGTAGTTATTTTGTTTTTCTATTTTTGTTGTTGTTTTTTGTTGACCCAAGTGAGGTGTTGGACCTTTGGATCAGACGTAATCCGGGGCAAGAGTCGTTCAAGAGTGGTGGGCGATGCTACGACCTATGGTCGTACGGTCGAGTTGTTGTGGTCTGTGCGTGAGCTGGGTGCTCGTTCCGTCAGGGCTCGAGATGCCGATGCTTGCGGTGGGCATGACGTCCGGAGTCTCACCAATACTTGTGGTCTTGTAGTTGTTAATGTGTTTATTTGGAGTTTTTTGTTAGTTTAGTTTTTAATAAAATATGAATAGGCTATTGGATTTTGTGTCCATAACAGTGTCCTGTACTCTTCCTCCATGGGAGGATAGAAGGGGCCTTTAAGTTCTGTTTTATAAAGTGATTTCGTTGTTATGAGAGAATTTGTTTAGAAATTAAGACAATGTTCGCCACAAAGGAATTTGTGTGTGGGGAAACCCCAGAGCAGATGCGTAGTTTGGCTTATAGTCTGGATTTTCTATGTATTGGATTTTTCATGTATTGATAAGTCACAGTTGTAATTTCGGTTCATTAATGAAATGAGTCTATTTCCATTAAAAAAAAAAAGTGTTGACATAAGCTTTATTAGCCAGCACATTACTGCCTTGTGCTAATTCCGGTTGCATGAGTGTATTTGAGAATAAACTCAAATCTCATAGAGAGTGACCTCACTCTCACACTCACATAGGTGAAATCTGTCAAAGATACTCCTATAATTCTTACAGCCTACACATAAGAGTTACAGAATTTCATTAAGAGTTTCTCTAAAAACTCATCCTCTACAATATTACAGGATAAATGCACTCACATCATAAAAATGAAAAATAAAAATAAATAATGCATTTCTTACGACTATCATATAATTCATTTTTCCCATTGAACTTAGTTCTCGGGATCTCTGGTCTCCAGGTTGGGTATCCTCATACATGGCTCATGAATTTATGAGATTTAATCTCATTCTCCTCGATATTTTCCAAATCATTTCTCTTGTCAAAGTTTTATTTAGTGGATCCATATTAATAACATCATTAGTAAACAAAACTCTCACAATATCGTATTTTTCTTCTAAAGAATCTAGATTTATCACTATAATAATGATATTTGTACGGCAGCCAACCTATTATTAAAGCAATGAGCAATAAAATCTTTAAACGGCTTAAAGCAATAATAAAAAGTTTTCGGTTATGGCACTAATTCCAAATGAATTAATACCTCGTACGTTTAAAAGAAAGCTAACGGCAACGAATAATAGAGGCAGCCGACGTAAATATAAAATCACTTCGGACAAATTTCTGGGCTCGTTTGTTTTTAGAGACGATATGAGATAAAATGAGATGAGATTTTTTGAGATTAAAGTTACAAGTTAAATAAAATATTATTAAAAAATATTTTTTTAATATTATTTTTATTTTGAGATTTGAAAAAGTTGAATTATTTATTTTATTTTGTATAGAAATTTAAAAAATATATAATAATTAGATGAGATAAGTTAAGAAGTTTCTAAAACAAACAAACGAGGCTCAGTGCACTGAACAAACATGAATGTACATTTAATATAAAAATAAAAATATTCGGCTTTACTCCCATAAGCTCAAAAAAAAAAAAAAACGTTAGGGGCTAAATCTGTTGAAAAAAATATATTATCTTCTAAAAGCTTAACCCCCACTAATTTTGGATTTTTTTTTAAAAAAAAATTATTTTCATACAAAAAAAATACACCTTACTCAAAAATCATTTTATTCCAATATGAAAAAAAATGGACTGCTACTTTTTTATTGCATATCTAAGAAATACATAAGCATGCGTGCCAAAATATTTAAAGAATAATGCACATAAAAAGAAACGTTCTATATGCTTTATTCTCAATATTCAATTTAAATATTCCATCACAAGCTGCCCATACAAACTCTATTTTTTGTAATTACATATTGATCGGATTTCATAATTTGTTTGAAGCCTGCTTTGTTGAATAAAAAACTCGACATCAAATTCTTTCTCATAGACGGTGTATAGAGTACATATTTGAGTGTCAATATACGTCAAGAGATGAATTCCAGCTTAACCTCACCACTCTCAATAACCTTGGTTTTACTTGAATTATCAAGCATAATAGTCTTCTCTTCTTCAAATAGAGTAAAATTTTTAAACCAATATTTATCATAACATACATGTCTATTGGCACTAGAATCTACCCACCACCCTTCAACAAATTGAACCACATATTAATGTCTGTAATCATTTCTACAAACAACTTCTCAATTATGTTAACTTGAGGATTATTTTCTCGCTTCCAGAACTTACAAATTCGAGTAAAGTGCCCAATTTGCCACAGACAAAACAAGCTTGATTTTGTGAAGAGAGCCTTTAGTTCTTATCATTTTGGCTTTGAAAGCCCTTTTTGTGAGGTCTACTAAATTTTTTAAAATTTTTTCTTTGCCGCTTCAAATAATTATTTCTTGTATTTTGACATTTGGGCAAGCTACTATTTTCAGAAATTAAATTTACCTTTGTCAAGGAATCCTCATTACCATTTTGAAACACCAAATCATATTGGCCTCTAACTTCCTCCTCTACACGAATACGTGTGATTAAGGTCTCCAAGGATGTCTCCTTTTATTTATAGCGCATCGACTTTTGAAACTCCATCCGCGATAGAATTTCCATCAATCATTTGATATCGAAAGAAGTGACTTGACGCATATTTCTTTGCTCCGGCTTCTTCCGTATCATATTTATTCTATAAAGTTTTTCAAATTTTCTTTGCAAACGTGTAAGTAGTATTTTAATAATTATAAAATTGATCCGAAAGATAATTTAAAAGATAACAACGACAGTTATACTCATCTTTGGTATATTTTTCAATATTTTCTTCGTGAACTTTCACTTGTGCTTTAGTCATGTTCTCGGTAGTGATCTTACTAGAATTTTTTTATTGTGAGAACATAAGAGACATTGAGAATGCTTAGATAGAAGAGCACATTGTACTTTTATCTCTTGAAATGAGCTCTTTTGAAATAGAATGACTTGTTGATATCTCCAATATTTTCCATAAATTTTTTAATTGTAGGCTCCATGATGAATCTTCTTAAAATTGTTGGTAAAATTCACAATAATATAATAAAAATTACAATTAAATTAATATTAAAAGGAACCCATTTTGGATTGAGGTACAGAAATCTCGCTCTTTTTAAGGAAATTCAAGCCCTCTGCAGTGTACAAAGTCTCAAATTAACCAGTACAGCATAACTTCTCTTGACTTGACTCATTCAGGATACAATAGCCCAATTGATCGTCGTATAGCCCAAACTAACTCTACACAAGTGATTGAGCCTAAAACTCTAGTCAAAGAATACATTTCTATTATCTAGAAAATCTCTCAAAAAATATATACACATTTCGTCTTTCTCTATTAAAGAGAAAAATACTACCTTTCGTACGTACCGAAAAGAAAAAATACCACCATTAAATAGCCACCACCCACTGGATGCCAACTCCATCCAATTTAAAAAGGAAGATAGACGTTAATAATAAGAAACGGCACAAAAACATTCAGTACCAACTTAAAAAGTAAAAATAAACCGACCTGCATAAAAGCTTGGACCATTAATAAAGATCCCATAAGATAAGATTTAAGAGAAAAAGTTTAAACGTAAAAACGTTAACGGACTCAGAATTAAAGGGCCAACGTTAACAACTAATAAGTCTTCAAGTCAAATTAATACCCAAAGTAATGGCAACATTATTCCCTGCCTCCATTAAACACAACGTAAAAGACGAAAAAAATAAAGGCAATCAACAGTAAAAAATAAATATTATTAAAAAATACTAACACATTCGACGGTCAATATTGTTAGGCGGAATCTCTGACATGTAATATAAGTGGAAGTGGAGCCCCATTTCGTAAAGTGAAACAAGTTGGTTCTCAAGCACCGACATCGGCACAGCCTGGTAGATACAAAGTTATAGCATCTATTTTATACCTATGACATCATTTAGACCATACATCTCTCCAAATAAGTGTTGGAAATAATCAACTAGAAGTAGTCATGCAGTAAGTGCAAAGTATACATTATTATAGTGGCTTCTCTCTAGTATTACTCATAAGAAAATTTCTGCTCTTATCCCTATACATCACACATCATATTTTTTTTTCCTTATCAAATACGTAATATATACATAATAAATAAAGAAATTCAATAAATTTAAGAAAATCAAAATTAAAAATAAAATAAAATTTTAAAGAAATAAAAAAAATGGTATGTGATGTGTGATGTGATAAGTAGCAAAACTTGACTAATTAATGACAGAATAATTCTATTTATCATATTCACAAACCACACACTTTATTTATTTTATTTTTCTTATAATAAATATGTGATGTATAGGTGATAAGTAGAACAATTTAATTAATTTAATAAGAATAAAATAAAATATAAATAATAAATAATTTAAAATATATAAAATATGTGATGTGAGATGATGAGTTAGTGCGTCTCTGAAGAACGCGCGTTTAGTTTACAGAAGCATGGGAAAAAAAATACAGCGGTGTAGGACAAGGGAGGAAGTCCGAATAGAATTCTCTAACCTAAAAGGATCGTGCTAGCACCAGAGATCCTCCCCCATAAATTATATTTTTTTATATATATATTTTTACAGTCTTAAATATTTAAAAAAATTCACATTAATATTAAAAAATAATTCTTTAATTACTAAATAAAAATAAAATAAAATCGAAAAAATATATCGAAACCACCTCACAATCATTTTTCAACCTAAAATGTTTGAACTGGGAAATGCTACCAGTCAATTCCCATGAGTAACAGTCATTACTCGTGAGCCAGCGACTGGACTAATGAATAATACAACTTTCCCGGGCTGAATTTGAAATTTTCCTCAAAGATTAGCTTAGTTTATTTTCATAATTATTTTCATCTCATCTTATTTTATTTAATTATTACAATTTTTTTAAATTCTCACACAAAATAAAATAGATAATTCAACTTTTTTAAATTTCAAAATAAAAATAACATTAAAAAATATATTCTAACAATATTTTCAGCTTTTAACTTTTATTTCAATTCATCTTATTGTATCTCATCTTATCTACAAAAACAAACGAGATTAAGTAGATTTTATTATAAAAAATACTTTTATGTATTTTTAGTAAAACTCACTTTTTTATAAAAGAAACTTACACTAAACTTGTATATTTGAGACATCTCTGTCACCATACTCTTTCCTCAAAGAGAAATGATATTTGCAGTCATGGAATACGTAAATGTCACGCTCTTTTTAAAAAAGTGAGAAAATATAGAATTCACGTAAAAAAAATTAATCTTTTAATCATGGACTTCGCTTTTTTTCAAAATAAGTATACGATACTTGCACAACCCATAACGGTATCTAATATTACTTTATATTTCCCTTACATTATATAAGCCGCTATAATTATGCGAATGGGTGCTGCTACCGTCCAGCCTTGACCGTTAGGCTTGTCCTCAGTATAAATTATATTTTTTTATTTTCTTTTAAATGTTTTTTAAAATTTTGTACATTTGTTAAAAAAATACTAATACATTAATAGTCATTTCTTTAATCATTAAGTAAAAAAACTTAAAAAAGAATACATGGTCAAATTGATGGGAGCAAACTCAAGTCTCTATCATTTTCCTTATGTGGAACAGTAAATTGTGTTTTGTGGAAAAATTACATTCTTGTCCTTGAGTTTGTGTTTGATGATAAAAAAAAAAAGAAATAATCTGGAGAGCAACCATTGTTTGGTGTCAGTAGGGGTGTAACCGGTCCGGTTCGGTCTAGTTTTAGACAAAATCTAGGACCAAACCGGTACATTGTATTTTTCAAAATCGATCACGCACCTGTTACCTTCATAAACCGGTACTTCTGATTTTACCGGTTTCCGGTCCGGTCCGATCCGTATTTTCGATTTTTTTAAAATGTAAGTTTCACAATTTGTTATTAAATTTTTTTTTAAAAAAAAAAACACTGATTTAAAAAAATTGTTTTATACTTTTATTAAAATATTAGACTATATAATAGTTATAAGTTATATATTAGTATTAGTTATAAACTATATATTTAATATTAGTATTAGTTATAAACTTTTAGTAAAAACTTGTAGTATTAATTATAAGTATAACTATAGTCATTAGTCTATATTAGACTATTAGTATTAGTTATAAACTTTTAGTGATTTAGTATTAATATTGTATGTAATAATTTATAAATTATAATAAGAAATTATTTTATATATGATGAATATATATAACTATATATATTATATATAAAAATTTCACATAAAAATTTATGATTATACATAATATATAAAAATTATATATATTAATATATATATATAATATTTTTTATAAAACTTATATATACAATAATACAAATATTATTTTTTATATATATTTTTTATCAATCGGTCCTGTCCGGTCCAAAAAATCTTAAAACCGGAACCAGCCGGTTTTCACATTCTAAGAACCGGTCCCGAACCGGACCGGTTCAAAACCGGTAAAACCGGTCCGGACCGATTTTTCGATTTGAATTTACACCCATAGGTGACAGCCATTTTGCACACACTATGTGGCATCATCCAAACCACACATCTCACATCTCTTAAACTCGAAATTAGTGGACTGAGAGAGAGCTAATGAGAGAGAAAAATGATGAGAGAGAGAGCTGATGAGAGAGAGTCGATGAGAGAGAGAGCCGAGATGAGAGAGAGAGATAGAGTCGAGGAGAGAGAAAGAGCCGGCGAGAGAGAAAGCTGATGAGAGAGAGATGATGAGAGAGACACTGGAGAGAGAGAGAGAGAGAGGAAGAGAGAGGGGTAAAGCCAGTCTAGTGCATTTTGCACCCAAAAAAAGAAAAAGCAAAGGATCAGAAGCAGTCACGTAGTTTGTGTAATGTGTGCACAACTACAATGGCTGCTATGTAGCACTGCTCTAAAAAAAAATTATCTTTGAGGTTTGTGTTTGATGAGCAAAGATAACTACTTTTCTCCATGAAATTTGTGTTTAATGAGCAAAATTACCTCTTTGTCCTTGAGGTTTGTGTTTGATGGGTTACATTTTTCTCCATTCCAAAGTATTTTTTATTTGGTAGGAAAAATTATCAAGATTTTCATTTAGACTATTAGTATTAGTGCCTCTTTTTCTTATTATTTATTTTGCCTTAATTGAATTGTATTGTCTTTTAAATAAAAATACATTTTCACCCATGATATTTATTTTGAAAAATTTTAGGTAAATTTGCTCATCCCCTATGCTATGACATGCTTAGGATTAGATTCATGTGCGATTGGTTTTAGAAACAACACTATATAGTATGAGTTATTTAGAAATAAAATCATCTAATAATTTTTCCGTTTATTAATATTTTCGAAAACATAGTCCAATCATAAGGGCTAGGATACTAACTACTAAAGAATGTCGAACTGACGTCTTATTCTTGTGTCCTTCGATTTTACATTTTCTTTAGTTTAGTTCAAAACATTTAACTTTAAGATCATCTTTATATATACAAACAATGTAGACCTAGGCATGAGCATTGCAGTAAAAGAAAACTATACGAGTTTGGAAGATCAATTTTATAAACAAAATAAATTTCATCTTCGTAAAACAAATTAACTATCTTCTTGATAACCTAATCATGTGTGAAACAAATACATATCCGCAACTAACAAATACTAAACTTTACAATGGACGTATATATGCCTCTTGACTTGTTCATAAACCATGTTTTGATTCATATATCTATCTTTGCTTTGCTACCTTTGCTTTGCTACAACCGATTTAATAATTATTTTTTATACTCGACAAAACTCTAAAACACTTTTGCATTATTTAATTCATTATCATATTAACAATTATTATTTTTTCTTAATGATTCTCAGCCTTAAATGGTTAGTTTTAATTGATAAGCATTTTGAAATTTATATTTTTCATATAAAAAAACGTAGCAACACTTTCATCTAGACATACGTGCATTGCACAGTCTGACCAACACATTACGCAAGAATTTAGCTCTTGCTGATCACTGAGCAAGGCCAATCCGACCGACATATTGCTCGGAAATTCCAAGCATCGCAAGAAAATAAACTTTGTTCAAGATCACCAAGCAAGTCCTATCCAACAGGCACATTACTTTGTCATTCTGAGCATTGCAAGAAAAATAAACCTTGTTTAGGATAACCAAGCAAAACCATTCCTACTAATACATTGCTAGGTAGTTCTGAATATAGCAAGAAAATAAACTTTGTTTGGATCATCAAGCAAGTCCAATCCAACGGATACACTGGTTAGTAATATCAATGCAAATACGTGTGTGGACAGGTGTACGTACGTACGTACTATGTATGTATATTCTTTAGGCGGTACCACTAAGGGCCTTTCCTAGGTTTTTTGATGGATTTAGATGTCTATATCAATACAACTTTAAAGTAACATATTCATTTATTTTGGATAGAACTTATATATATATATATATATATATACATATACCATGTAGTTAGTTTAGAATTTAGCCTTCAGACATACAGTAATTTGGTAACAAAATCATCAATCACAAACAGCAATCCTCAAAATGTCCCAGTCGCTGCAGCCGCAGCCACCATAAAAGCACATATAAATCAAAGCCACTAGTTGCGCGCTACAACATAGACCATACATTGATAAGGCAAAAATACCAAGAAAATTCGTGAATTTAATAAATCTCCAAAGAGCATGTCCAACTAATGTAATCTCTCAATATGGAAGAACCTGTAAATCAAAATAAAGTTACAGTTAATAAGTTAAATACCATGCAAAACTAAAAAAAATGACACAAAACACAAATGTATTATTGTTATTTCTTTCTATATATATGTGTGTGTGTGTGTGTATGGGTCTAGAGCTGTAAATAATACATTACAACGATATGTAGTACAAATTTTCTTTCAAACATGACCTGAAAACAGAAAATAAAATAACGATTGAGGGACATTCATCCCTATACCTCTTCCATACCTTATCATTTGTTGTCCTTAATTTACTTCGCGAGCAACAATAAGTTCATCCATGCCATCAGCATCACCAGTGTCGGAAGGCATTAGCATCTCATCTTCTTCAATTGTGAAATTGTATTGCTCGCCAATAGCTCTTAGAAGCTGGTACACTTCAAACATAGAAGGCCTCTCCTTGGGATTTGATGCTACACAATTACATGCAACCTTAAGAAACTGAAAAGTCTCACCATCCACGCCTGTCCCAACCAAGGATTTATCGATGGCATCATGAAGTTGAGAGTTGCTCGACAGCTGTGTAATCCATTCTACCAAATTCCCTTTAAAGTCCTCAGGAGCTTTCGCAACATGTGTTGGTCTCTCACCAGTTACCAACTCAAGAAGTACAGTTCCAAAGCTGTAAACATCACCCTTTGGTGTGGCCACCAGCGTACGTGCATACTCAGGAGCGACATAACCAATATCTCCAAATTCCCCATTCACAAAAGTACTCAAATGTGTATCAATCGGATTCATGAGCCTAGCCAGGCCAAAATCAGATATTTTTGGCTCAAAATCCACATCGAGTAAGATGCATTTGGAACTTATGTTTCGGTGGAGAATACGGGGAATGCAGTTATGATGGAGCCATGCTAGTCCTCTGGCTGCCCCTATCCCAATTTTTAGCCTCAAAGGCCATGGCATAAGCTTGCAACCATCATCCACAAGATGCAGCTGATCATGAAGGGTACCGTTAGGCATGTACTTATAAACCAAAAGTCTCTCTTTCTTAGCCAGGCAGAACCCTAGGAGAGGAAGCAAGTTTTGGTGTTTTACGCTCCCAAGAGTAGCCATTTCGGACATAAATTCTTTCTCAGAGTGTTGAGATTCCTGCAACCTCTTGACCATAAGTGAAGTGCCATCATCAAGGACTGCTTTGTACATGGTTCCTGTTCTTCCCAACCCAATGATATTATCTTTGGTAAAGTTGCTAGTAGCCTTCATGAGATCATTGAATTTCATTTTTGAAACTGACTTTTCAAACATGGATACCTGAATAAAAGCAAATTGGTTTTCATTACAAATACAATAGTGCTTGAAAGAGTAATACAGAAACACAGTGAAAAATGTGAATATATCTATATACACATGCATCTTTTTATCCACAGAGAGAGAGGCAAAAAAAGAAAATAAAGATGAATAAAACTCTCTTCACCATTAAGCAATATGCATCAATAAAAGGTCCATTAAGTTAGCTTGCCTTGATGCCTTTTGCTCCCTTTAAAACCTTTGCCCATTTGTTTCCTTCGGGGTCATCTTCCTTCTTCTTCACAGACACCCTACGCATAAAGAAGAACATACCGATACTCACACCCAAGGCTGAAACAGTCACCCCACCAACTGCTGCTGCCACAATAACTGCAGAGTGAGACTTCTTCGAAGCTGCCTGGCAAGGATCAAAAGGAACCCCACATAGTCCTAGATTATTTGCATAATTGGATGCTGGAAATTTAACATGATTAAATTGGGGGACTGGCCCTGTCAAAAGATTGTTCGCCACACTAAATTCTTTAATCCGAGAAAGCAGACTAAATTCTGCAGGAATCTGACCAGTGAACCTGTTATGGTCAAGTTTAAGGACATTCAAATAAGTACAGTTCGCGAGGCTCGCTGGGATATCCCCTGAGAGATTGTTAGACGAGAGATCAAGAGATGTCACAAACTCTAGAATTTTGGGCATATCTTGTGGAATATTTCCAAATAGTTTGTTGCTAGAAAGATCTAAGCCTGTTAAGCTCGAGCAATTCACAATGCCCCTAGGAAACGGTCCCTTGAGCCCCATATCTGAAAGCCGAATATTCAAAACCCTGTTCTCATCAGGGTGCCAACAATCGACCCCCGTAAATTTACAGATGAAGCCTTCAGTATTGTTGCCAAAAATCCAAGAAGAGTTCAAGTAATTATAAGGATCTTCAAGTGAAGCCTTTATACTTTGTAAACAATAAATATCAGTCGCGGTGCCGTAGCTCAAACTACAACTAAGCAGCAGCCCAAGAGAAACACCGATAAGGACAGTAAGAGGTCGGCAATTCAGAACCATTTTCATCAAGATTCCCGACAAAGCAAAGAGGAGGTACAGATTGAAAAAAAAATGACTCGGAGATTACTTTCTAACAACCAAGTGCTCAAAATACTGAACCCGCAACACCATAGCCATCATAACATCATATCCTGAGACAAAATTCAAGACAAACAGAAGAACTAAAAAACCAATTCAGCTTTACATATTCACATAATTGTAATAAATCCAAAAACTTACTTTATCCAATTGCGTTGACTTCGCAAAGACCGCGTTCAAGAGGGAAAAAAACACAGCTGAAAAATCTAAGTTAAAGGAAAATTATTGAGATGATTCGAAACCAACCTGAGATTGGAATTTCAGAAGCCGTAACTCGGAAAGGTGGAGGAAACCCACAAAAGGGTTCTTGAAACAACAACGAAACATCGTTCTCTCCTTAAGGATACGGTTTCAATATTCAAAACCTGTATTAGAGCGTAAAATTTAAAAGGAAAAAGGAAAAAAAAAAAGGATCATCCTTGAATTCGATGAAGCTAATGTGAGCTGGGCTACTTTTGGTAAAGAAGATTGGAAGGTGAGTTTGCAGGAATAGAGGGGGGGAGGAGGGGGATAGAGTTTCGTCGGGTCAATGAAGGAAGTCCTTGGGCCACTTTGTCAAATCTCCGAGAAGACTTCTCAGTGCTTGACTCGTCGTTTGCTGACAATAAAGAAAGCACTCCAACGGCAACGAATGAGACGAAACGAAACAAAACAATT
Source organism: Juglans mandshurica (assembly GCA_022457165.1). Classification (NCBI taxonomy): domain Eukaryota; kingdom Viridiplantae; phylum Streptophyta; class Magnoliopsida; order Fagales; family Juglandaceae; genus Juglans; species Juglans mandshurica. The sequence continues at coordinate 5,081,591 of CM039630.1, read as the reverse complement.
ATATACAGAAAAACCCCAAAAAATAAAAAATCAAATATCTGAAAGGGCAGGGTTATTATTATTATTATTTACGGCAAAAAACTTCAAACTCTCCTTTAAATATTTTTTGTTTTAGCAGTAAAAATATGTGTTAATTTGTTCGTTGTCTTTAACTGTCTGTTCTCTTCTCGCAACCATGGTATACTAGGAAACAACAAGAGTCCAAAATAACGTTTCTGCTGTGAATGGATTCAACAATTGTGTCATGTTTTGGCAATAAGAAATTTTGGGAACTTTTGAAAAGAAATTTAAAAATACATATTATTGAGTTCCTTCTAAGTGAAAGGGAAAAAATGAGATTTTTTTTAGGCAAAATTATTATTTTTCTATGTTTTGCATGGAAGTTGAGAAAATTAATAGTATATTTTGAAAAGAGAAAATCTTCAGACCGGTGACTCCTATCAATTCCAAAATCAGAGACCAATACGAAAAAAACACGTAGCTGAGCGCACATCTACTCCCCCTCCCCCTCTCTCTCTGCTCACTCACTGGATCCGACTCCTATCTCTCATGAAATCGTGGTCTCTGCCCTCGATCTCTCTCTGTCCTCTCTGCTCTCAATCTCTCGATGCCCTCTCTGGATCCACCACGCCTCTGCCTCTCATCGAAAAGTTCAGGCTGTCTCTCACGCTGCCTCTCTCGATCTGAAAACTCATCTCCATCTCTCTCGGATTCCAAAATTTACCTGAGGAATCTGCCGATTGAGAGAGAGAGGCGTCGAAGTAGAGAGAGAGAGAACCCAAACTTGAAATCGCAGAGAGAGAGAGAGAGAGAGATAGTAGAAGTAGAGAGAGAGCAGCTCATATTTCCTATATAAAATCGCAGAGAGAGAGAGAGGACGGTCGAAGTAGAGAAAGAGAGGCCTTTCTGAATTGGGGAGAATGAAAGAGAAAGAGAGCTGCTTACCCGTATGTGTCCCCACCGTAACATGTTTTTAAAGGCTTACGTGTCACAACCGTATTAGTCTCTGATAAACTCAACTTACATGTGACTCCCGCCCGAAGTGTTTCTCTTTTGAAAATTAACATGCTAAATTCAACGATTCATGAGACTTGAGAGGAATCAAATGAATCAAGTACACAGACAAAAAGTCATAAAGGCCTCTTTTGATTACGCGATTCAGATTAGATTTTTTGTTAAAAGTTGAATAAAATATTATTATAATATAATTTTTTTAATTTTATTTTATTTTGGGATTTAAAAAAAATTAAATTTTTTATTATATTTTGTGTGTGAGTTTGAAAAAATTGTAACGATTATATGAGATAAAATAGTTTGATTTTATGTAACCAAATCAGCCATTATCTTTTATAACCAAACTTTGTTATTTATAAGTCGATTTAGGATAAATCAATGCAATTTAGGAGGACTCAATGAAAGAACATCAATTCAAATCTTAGAAATATATTAAGAGAGATCAATAATTCTCACTATTTCTTAGATTCATGGATCCAATAATTTTTTTTTATTAATTTATATGAAAAGATTATACATTAATGATATATAAAGTGTATCGATAAGAATGCTTGCAAATATATTTTTCTTAGACTCGATGACTGGACACATAACCTCACAGGTAGGACTGTTCATCCGGGCTGGATTTTTTCCCGGCCCGGCCCGGAACCCGGAAAACCGGGTTCCGGTTCCGGGTTTCGGCCCGGATCAAACTCGAGCCGAAACCTGGGTTTGAAAACCCGGACCAACCCGGTCCGGATACGGGTTTGAAACCCAAGTACCGGGTTTTAACCCGGTACCCGGATCTTTTTTTTTTTTTTTTTTAAATAAAAACCGGTATCAAAACGACGCCGTTTTGATACCGGTTATATTCATCCCCCCCGCGTCTCTCTCGCTTGCTCGCTCGCTCTCTCGTTACGCAACTCAGAAACCCTAAGCCCCTTGAGCCCGTGACCCCGTGAGCGGTGACCCCGTGACCGTCTGCCGTTCGTCCTCGCCGCATCTCGGTCACTGCATCTTGGGTACTCTCTCTCTCTCTGTAATCTGTGCGTAAGGAATGGATGGGTAATCACTTGGTTGAGTAGAGTACTGGGTTTGGTTTTAATTGTTAGGGGAATATCCAACTTGATTTTATTTGTTTGGTTTGGTTGAGTAGAGTACTGATTCAACCCCAAAAGACGAGGTTTAAAGTCGTCATGGTCTGCGCCTAACATCACTATCATCCACCAGTCAGGGCTCATGAGCTGAAGAAGGTTCAGTATTGTGGCCCCCCATCTATCAATTATGCGTAACAAATCCTAACAAATATTAGGATTGTTAGGGCTCATGAGCTGAAAAGCCTAACAAATCTACCCAAAATACTTGTAAGTATAGTAGAGTTTTGTACTATGTGCTAGTAGTTGACACACAAAATAACAGAGATATGGAAAAAAAAAATCATCAAATGATACCTACATGTCCAGTGTGGTGCATTTGGAGGGAAATGATATTATTGAAAACAGAAGAACTTAATCTTCAGTACTTTGTTTCTTGTATCTCTTTTTATTTGCAACTAAGCATTTTCATTTGAATACATCTGGCTTGTTTGGCTCTTCTTGATGTGCTAAAATCTTTAATTACTAATAAAAAACAAAATGATTATGTGATACATTTGAGAGAGTTTCTAGGGAGACAATGATTTATTATTAGTGTTTGATTATTTATTATATTGTGTCGGTATAATATTATTGAGAACGAGCAGTGTGGCTAGACACGGTACCAGAGTTGCCAAATGTGTTAGTTTCAAAGCCATTTCGAATTAAGTTGAGAAATGTAAGTTCTCTTGCTGTGTGGTGCTTCATGCATATGCTTGTATGTTATTTATACTAGAGATAAAATAGCAACGGAGAGATCATGGGGCAGGTTTATAAAGGTTAGAAAATCTCTTTTGAACATGGAAGTATATATGGCCTATCTTCACTAGTTCACTTTACTATATGGATGTTCTGAGAAGATCTGTATGTTTGAATAGAGCTTTTTTTTTTTTTTTGGGATCAATGTATGTTTGAACAGAGCTTAAGCTGGAGGAGCATCAGTGTAATGAGATGTCATAATGCAAAGAAAGTTTGATAAATTTGGCGTTGCTTTTATAATATATTGTGTATATAATGCATTTTTGCAACTTGCTTATATGACTAGTTACTCTTCTATACTTTCTTGTTTTGCTGTGAAGATGTTGAATTTTTTTTTAGAAAATTACTCTTCTATAAGATTTCTCTTGCACGGATTGCTTTTAACATGCTCTGTAATCAAATTGTCAAAATTGGATGGAACTTAAAAAAAAAAAAGAACAAAAGATCATTACATGAATCCACTATATATTCCAATGTTAATGATAGAGATCGCACGGATGGTTCGAAAAGGTTTGGAATACTCTCTGCTTTATTTATGTTAGCTGTCAAACAAAGTGCATCCAGACACTGCTTTTAGGTATGTATAGCTTTTGTTTGTTTCAAGGGAAAATAGACACATAACATGAGTTGAAGGTAAAGACGGGGTTGGGAAGTTTTTTCAGTGTCACTAATCATTAACATGAAACTCTTTCCAGTTGTGTCAAACCCATTAATTATACCCATTAAAACACTCTAAAAATGGACATTATTATACCCTTTTGATCTCCTTTTTTTGTGTGCTTTTTTGTTGAAAATGAATATGTTATTATTATTGTCAGGATTCTAGCAAGTTTTGATATATGCAATCCCAATATTGATGATGGCATATTTTCCACATTTCTGGCTCTTTAACAGATGCATGCAGTCCCATTAAGGATGCAGAAGAGTCTTTGCTGATGGCATATTTTCCACATACAATATCAAGGTTGGGTTTGGTGCCAACATTTCTACCGCAAGGGTGTTTCCCACTTCAACTTCTGTATTTTGAAAGAAAGCATATAATATATATTATCCCGGTAAAGCTTTGTTTGAGTGTCTGGCACATGATCAAACTATGGTTTTCTATTTTATGTTTTTCCTACAGTGGGAGTGGCAGATTTTGTGCTCTGATTTTATGCAAAGTTTGTATTGTATGGCAATATGAACTTCATGAAAAGTTACATTTGCTGATTATACGAATTGCAATTTCACACTCGCTTAGAATATCTGAGTAGAAATTGAAAAAAAAAAAAAAAAAAAACACCGGGTTCAACCCGGAATCCGGAATCCGGGTTTTGGAAAACCCGGGTTCCGGCCCGCTATAACAATCTGAGCCTCGATCGGTGTAGTGTGGTGCCCTCAACAATGGTTCGGTGCGGCTGTACGGTGTCAATGTATACATCCATGACAATGAATATAGGAAAAATAAATAAAGGAAAGCACATATATTTACGTGGTTCAGCACTGGACATACGTCCATGGGAATTTGGGGACGGAAGAATCCACTATAATATGCTTGTTTTACAATCTCACATGGTCTCTCATCCTCATTGTAAAATGGATATCCGAGATCTATCTTCTGGTGGAGACATCGTCGCTAGAGCTCCTATTGCCAGATTGAAGAAACCCCTATAGAAGTCGCCCTAGGAGAAGCTTGGCCCAAAAGTCTCCCTGTAGTTGTCTAGCCGTTTTTTTTTACAAAAAATCTTCACAACTTCCCAACACTCTACATTATTTTTAATTTTTTTTTCTTTTATTAAATATTTATTATATGAATAATGAATAAAAAATTTAAAATAATTTAAAAAGAATAAACTCAAAAAAAAAAAAAATTAAAAAAAATTAAAAATTTAAAAAATTTAAAAAAATGTAGAGTGTGGAGTGTGGTGGAGGTTGTGTAGCAAAACTCTTTCTTTTATTTGATATCTCTTTTCGCGTGCCCCTAAAGAGTGGTGAGGATTGTCAACTTTTCTCTTACGTGTCTCTTACCTTCTCTCTTTTTTCCCATGTTATTTTTTCATTTTCCTCCATTTTTCTTGACAACCTCATTTCCCTTGTCCCCCTTCCTCTATTTTCTAGTGATGAGACCTTTCACCTTGAACTGGGTTTAGAAAATACTATGGGTTTGATATATCTTATTCCTTTCAACGAGAGTGGAACTAGGTGCGGTGTAAAATTTACACTCTAATAAAATTGTGAAACGTGTAATTTCTAAGAATAGAAGAATAGAACCGACTTCCGATAATCAAATCCAAGTAATTAATATGAATGAATTTACACTAAGAGTAATCAATCCTCTTTTGTGTAAGGGATGAAAGAAAAAGAAGAACATAATATGAATGTCAGAGTATACACATCTCCTGATGGATTGAACTGAAACCATTGCTGCCATTCTCTTAAGAAAATCATGAATCAAACATTTAAGAAGTTTTGCATAATGCAAATTCTAGAGAGCATAAAGGAGGATGATAAAGCGGATTGTATCCTCTCACTTGATTGGAAACACTTCTTTATTGGCTCATTTATTTCGTCTCACTTTTCACCAAAAAAAGAATCTAACATTTTTGTGCTTAAAAAAGCAGTCAACTCGAGTCAACTTGTGTTTATAATTTAACTTAATATTAATGAATTTAAAGAAAAATATCTAATAATTTTGTATATACCTAAAACGACGCCGTTGCAGATCTGACGGGTCCTCCGCAAACGAATTATAAATTGCCCAATCAGATCATGCTCTAACCCTTTTGTTTCGGCTGCTGCCGTCTCTCTCTCTCTCTCTCTCTCTCACACACACACACAAGCGAGCTCAGTAGCTGCTTAATCTCCATGATCTGAGGCAAGTATCCCTTCATGTTGTATTTCCTTCTTTTAGTCTCTATTTTTATATTTTTTCTAATTGGTGCTTGGATTTACTTCGGTTTTCAGATCTTGCTTCATTTTGCCACTTAGGGCTTCTTGCCAATGAACTTGTTTGGGGCTTGTCGTCTTTAATTCTAGGGGTTTTTAATTTGTACGTTCTTCTGCTGCATTTCGCCCTAAATTTCTCTGTTTGGTTGCTTAGAGAATTTGGGCCGAAGTCGACTCTTGTATCAATCTGTTTGGGACAGATCTGGTCTGTGGTCTCTCACGTGGTTTATTCAGACGGTTTCGGAACGTTTGGGGTTTGTGGTTTGAGTAGTCTTCGCATCTGAATGAGACCGAGTTTGGGCAATTTCTCAAGAAATTTGCATGTTCCCTGTATTTCTTGAGAAATTGCCCATATTCAGTTTTATCATTAAAACTTTTCTTGCCGCTTATTTCCTTTATTTTGTATGCATATGTGCGTTTGAGTGCTTCTGTCTATATAGGACAGAGTATATATAGACCAAGTATGTTGCTACATTTTGCACCAGTAGATGTGGTCCAGATATCTTAGTGAAGCCCGCAAGCTTTTCTTGGTTTTATTGGGGGTTGAAGTATTTGAAAAAATAGGAGTGGATTGACTCTCCTCAAGGTTTTGGACTCGACCCATTACAATTAAGTTTAAAATAAGTGATTTAATTAGTTTTTCATATGAAAATTTGGTAGGATCACATGTGGAGATCTTTATATTTCTTGAGTTAGTTAAAATAACTATTCCAAACTTGTCCATGCTACCCCCCCCCCCCCCCCCAATTTCAGGTCCCATCTTCAAGTGCTTCTAACTTGAAAAATTTATAGAGGATATCTTAATGCTGTATAGACTATTGTTCATCAAGTTCGAAATATATTGTCTTTTTGATCAGGAAGTTTTGTCCTTTATGCATAATAAAATCTTATGTTCCCTTAACCCCAAGTGGTGAAGGTCTTGGTCTTGGGGTTTCACTCCCTTCAAGATCTAAGGTTCAACACATCATGGGTGCAAACAATCATTTGGGGCCACACCCCAGGTGAAAAGCCAGAGATTTAATCAGTTCTGTGTAGTGAAACTTCCGTGGGCGGGACTAGGGTTTTCTCTGCGGGGGTGGGTCCGAAGGCTTGGAGAGGTTCCCCTACATAAAAAAAAAAAAAAAAAAATCTTATGTTCCCTTGTATATGTCCGGGTACTTGGGCTATGCCTAGTTCTTATCAATAAAAACTCTTATTTACATAAAAAAAAAAAAGATAAAATATTATGTTCCAATGATTCAGCTGTTGTATATTCAAATATTTTCCAATAACCAGCTTATACATTTGACCCCTGGAAGACTCCTGAACTTCTTTTTCTTCCAAAGGTTGGTGCAGTTTTGATACAAACAAGCAACCATTAAGACTCTTAGTGGTTGCAATCTTCCTTTATGTCAAGTTATATTTATAGCCTTATACGTTCATATATGTGGCTTTTTGGTCAGTTTCACCTGGACACTAGCAGGTTTTTTAATAGTTCAGACTATATAAAACAGGAGATTTTACCCTTGCCGAGGGCCTATTATCGTGGAATGTAGTTTGACATTCCCCTCCACCCTTCCTTCCCTCTTGCTTTTTTATTACCTACAGATCCTCTGCCATGGAAGATACCTCGTCAGTTGCTACATTAATTGACTCTACGACCTCAAAGATACAACAGCTCCAGAAAGCATTTGCAGAACTTGAAAGTCACCGGGCCATAACCCTCAACTTGAAATGGAAAGAACTCGAAGAACATCTTCACGGGCTTGAGAAATCCTTGAAGAGACGTTTTCATGAGTTGGAAGACCAAGAAAAGGAGTATGAGAACAAAACAATTGAAGCCCAAAAAACTTTGGAGAAGCGAGTAGCTGCAGTTGTGGCCAAGGAACAAGCTTCACTAGAGAGGCTTCAAGAGAAGAGAGATGCTGCTATAGTTGACATTGCCAATGCTCGAGAGAAGCCTGCTATTGTCCCTGGTGAGGCCCAATGTGGGGCACCAAGCATGGAAGGGAAACCATCAGATGCCATGTCTGCTGAAAGTAACTTAGAGGATATCAAAGTTTCTTCTGAAAGTGAAGATGTAGAGGTGAAGTCCTATCCCCAGCTAATAACACTATGTGAAGAGATGGATTCAAAAGGGCTCCATAAGTTTATATCAGACAACCGTAAGAATCTTGCTGCCATAAGGGAGGAAATTCCACTAGCACTAAAGACTGCAGCTAACCCTGCACGTTTGGTTTTGGATTCTTTGGAAGGGTTTTATCGTATGGAAATGCCCAATCTGGATGGAAAGAAGGACTCAAACTTATTGGGTCTCCGTCGAACCTGTATCATGTTGATGGAGTGTCTAAGTATTTTGCTAACAAGCCAGGATCTAGTCTCTATTCGGGAAGTCATTTCAGAAGATGTCAAGAAGCAGGCAAAGGCAATTGCTGAAGAATGGAAACCTAAATTAGATGCTCTTGACATGGATGCTAGCAATGGGAACTCATTAGAGGCTCATGCGTTTCTGCAACTTCTGGCAACTTTTGGTATTGCTTCTGATTTCAACGAGGAGGAATTTTCTAGGCTAATACCAATGGTTTCTCGCCGTCGCCAAACAGCTGACCTATGTCGTTCCCTTGGGTTATCTGAGAAAATGCCAGGTTTGTCTTGTTTGTACCTACAACCATGGATGAAAACCTGTTCTATGATATCTAGCAAAATGTTGACTTTATGAACTACTCTGAAACATAGTATCTCAAGTACGGTAAAAAAAAACTGCTTTGTTTTGTTGTGCCAGGTCTGTCATTCATATGTGAATTTTTCTTTGGATAAAAACCTGATGTAATGCTTGGCAGATATGACTGTTGTATGTGTGAACATGATTCCTGTCAATGTTAAATGATTCCTGTTGGCATAAAAAAGGATCCATGTAGCTGAACCCATTTAGTTGAGATAAGGCTTGATTGAGTTGAGTATCATAACATGCTGGGACATGACAGGACAGTGGGAGGATTGTGCAACAGGCTAACTATGATAACCGTTAGAAGATGTAAAAACTTGCTTTGACCACACCAAATTTGAATTAGACAAAGTTTAAGGTTGCTTATAAGAGCCCTGTTAAGGAGAACAAATGACCTTGATTTCTTGGCACAGGCTTTTGTTGCATCATGTAAAAAGGTGATGCAACAGAAGTGGAATTTTCTGGTTTCTGCCGGATGATTATAGTGAGGTTCCTATGCCTTGGTTGGACCAACGGAGATAATATATGAGTTGATTAGATCAGTTATGCCCTCTTTTGCCTGCCAATTATTCAGTGAGTTTTCATGTGTTTTTCCTGGGTTCTACAGGTGTAATTGAAGTCTTGGTCAATAGTGGAAGGCAAATTGATGCTGTTAACTTGGCTTTTGCATTCGAACTTACTGAGCAGTTCTCTCCTGTGCCTTTACTGAAATCCTACTTGAAGGAGGCAAGAAAAGCTTCTTCACCTGTTAAAACTGGAAACTCATCTCCCACTGCACAGGTGTGTTCCTCACTTGAAAGTATATTAAACAATCTATTTTGATCATTTTCTTTTTCATAATTTGAAATGGTGGGCTAGCAAGTTGATTTAAATACTTAGTTCTAGGTCCAGAACGAGTATACTTTTTATTAGTGAGCTTGTTAGTTGCATGCCAATAAGATATGTATTTTCTACGGCACTGAATGATATTGTAATCTTGGTAGAAATAGTTCTGTGGTAAGTAACACCAAGGGACTAAGATGCATTCCCATGTAAGTACATCGAAGTGCTGCTATCTGAACCACAGTGGACTGGCATCTGAGGCTCTGAGCACTGGCCACTGAGCACTTGGACATTCATACTTTTAATTAGACCATCTGAGACAGATCTGGATAATTTTGTTGTCCTTGCTTGGACAGTACGAGGCTTGTAATAATCTAATGTGACTCGTGAGGTTGGACGACTTGGTTCACTATACAAAGACAAGCCTCCAGTGTTTCGGATCCCCATTACCACCTACTTCTTGCAATTGCACACCACTTTTTAATTCCTGTAGCATTCTTGGTTTCTCGTGCAGACGACACACATACATATATTGATTGTTTGTTATCAGGCAGGCAGTCTGGAGGATTTGGTTGTGAAATTTGTGACAAACTCACTGAGGGGTTTTAAAATTTATTCGAGGTAGAGTAACTGTGTTTGTATGTATTTTCAACTTGCATTCACATTCTGTTGCCTTAGCATCCCTCCTATAATTGCTGAGTTAATTGAGGTGCTTCCATTTTTCGGCATAGGAGTAGATCCTGGAAATGGCTGTGCAGGTCACTGCGTCTTTTTCTTCAGTTTTTTTATGAGTAAGATCAACTCTTATTGACTAATAGGCGTATCTCTAGTACAGACAAAGTATACAAAAGAGAACACCTACTCACAATTTAGGAGCTAGAAAATGATATAAAAACTTTTTTTTCCTCAATTTTGACGGGGGTATTAGGTTTCTGCCAAAAATTGTGGCTAAACTACCATCTTTCTTTTTGTTGTCAGCAGATGCTTTGGTGGTTAGGCATTCCTTTCATTTTGGTTTTTAAACCGTTGCCAGGAAACTCTCTCCCGAGCTCCCAATCTCATCTCAAACTAGTGTACTGTTTGTCTTTCTTGCAATGTTTGGCTGTTTAATTAGATATCCGAGCAATGCTCTCTCGTTAGTGTATGTTCTTATCCAAAAAAGGAAAGGGTTGGTGTGCATTTGTGTGCGAGTTTTGTTGGGGGTCTACATATTCATTCTTTGATGGACAATCTTGGTAAAAGAGGTTTGCCTTTGAAATCCCAGCAGAATACCATGGCGTTGGGCTGTTGCTGATGTTCGATGGGGTTTGACAAGCACTAGGTTTTTATGTTGGTTGAATGTGAAGATGCCTAACAAATTTGCTCTTGTTTCAGAATGAGGTTAGCGAACGAGAGCTGGCTGCGCTTAAGGCTGTGATCAAGTCCATTGAAGAGCATAAACTTGAGCAGCAGTTTCCTGTGGATCCACTCCAAAAGCGCATCGCCCTGCTAGAAAAGGCCAAGGCAGATAAGAAACGGGCAACTGAAGCTGCAAAGCCTCAACCGAAAAGACCTCGTGCTAACGGTGTCGGATATGGGCCTCGGGTCACTAATGTTGCTACTGACAAGAGTTACTACCCCCGAGTTGCCGATCGGTATCCTCAGTATGTGTATGATAGGCCTTATATTTACCAGGGACCTGCTGACAACCACTGCCCCCAGCTTCTTGGTTCTGCTACTTACAATCTGTCCCCCAGTCACGGCAACTACTTTGGAAATGGCTTCCAGTACCAAGCCCCGTATCTCCACTAAGTTAGCAAAGATGGCAACAAAAGGTGTCCTATGATCCGTTCGTTTTTAACTGTTAGTTTTAACCCTGGAGCTCTTTGTACGTTGTACTGTATGAATGAATTAGTACTTTCTAAAAAAAATGGTAAAAAAAGAAAAAAAAATGTCTTGTAATTTCTAGTTGTTGTACAAGAAGATATTTCGGTTCTCTAATATATGCACAACGTTTTAATTTTGTAAATAAGGATTATTGTCTCTATTTACTTTTTGTATTGTTTATATTGTTGTTCACATCGCTATTATTTTGGTCTTTTAGCATGTCATATTTGTTCTGAAATGCACGGAATTAGGCATCATTTCCTTCCTTGCTAAGGGGCCAAGGGCATACACATTCGGCCGGCTCCATCATACAGACGTTAATTCCATTCCCTCCAAAACCTCCAGAATTTAAGGGCTTTTTACTGAATATTTAAACCCATTCAAATTAAAAACCTCCGGCTCCTTCTGTTTTGCCGCCCCCGCCAAGATAAAATACAAAACAAAACAAAATGAGAATCTCAGAGATGTCGTCTCCTTCTCCTCCACCTCCTGCAACTAGCAAAGACTCCCAATCCCATTCATACTCACTTCTTCTCTCCCAAATCGAATCCTCGATCAGACAACTGGAGCATCTCTCCCCCGACGCTGAGACTGAGATTGACAAGTCATTGCTTCCCTCCATCTCCTCTGATCTCCGCCAATCCCTCGTTCAGCTCTCTCAATTTCACAGCATAAACAACAACAGCCTCAAACTCCACATCTGGAAGCTCAGCTTCCGCCTCTGGAATGCCTGCGTCGATCTCTCCAATGCCTCCTCCTTCCTCCTCCTCCGATCCTCTCATTCCGCCCATCACCTCGCCCACCTCCGCCATGTTTCTGCCGACCTTCTCTCCCTCGCCGGAGACATCTCTGGCGTCCCCTCTCCCTCCATCAAGTCCGCCTCCTTCTACTACAAGACCGGCCTCATCTGGCACGATCTCCGGAAATTCGACCTCGCCTCTACCTGCTTCGTCAGAGCCACTGATCTCGTTTCCAATCTCGTTCCCGACGCGATCTCCGGTGCCACCGAGAGAAAACTGCTCCTGGATCTCAATCTCGCGAGATCTCGCACCGCCTGGGACGTCTCTGACCGGAATCTCGCCCTGGCGTTACTGAACCGCTCCAAGAGCTTGCTTTTCGGCTCCTCTGAGCACTACCAGGCACTCGCGAGCCAGTATTTGACGTTCGGAAAGAGTTTGCTATCGAAGAATGAGACTAGTAGCCAGGCTTCGAGCGAAGCTCTGAAGTTCATGAATGAAGCGTTGGATCTGTGCGAGAAAGGATTGGGACTGGGATTCGGTGCCGTCGATCTCAGCGAATTGAGGTCGAAGACGCTGCGGTTCATCTCCGCTGTCCATTTACAGAAGGGAGATTACGAGAGCGTGATCAAGTGCGTGAGGGTTCTGAGAGAGAGTGATAAGAGAGGGGACAATAACCATCCGAGTCTCCCAGTGTTGGCAGTGAAGGCCTGGTTAGGACTGGGGAGATACGGTGAGGCGGAGAAGGAGTTGAAGGGCATGGTGGTGAATCAGGACGTTCCCGAGGGCGTTTGGGTGTCAGCGGTGGAAGCATACTTTCAGGCGGTAGGGACGGCGGGGGCAGAGACGACCAAGCAGGTGTTCTTGGGGTTGTTGGGGCGGTGCCATGTCAGCGCAGGAGCGGCCGTGAGGATGGCCCACAGGGTGGTCGGGGATGGTTGTGGTGGCCCTGACCGCGAGGTTGGGACTAGTTCCAATGTGAGGGCTAAAGTGGTGGCAGAGCTGGTCTCGGATGAGAGAGTGGTTGCGCTATTTGCTGGCAACACGGCGGCTAAGGAGAGGATGGCAATGCACGCTGTTCTTTGGAATTGGTAAGTCTAGAAATGTACGTACTCAATATATTTTAGAATAGAATAATACTACTCTTTCCTCTCAATTCTATTATTTTGATTTTTTGATTTATTTAATGATTAAGAAAATATTTTTTAATAATATTATAATTTTTTTAAAATAATTTTAAAAATAATAAAAAATACATATATAAAAAAAAATAAAAAATAAAACCTAACGGTAGCTCCAGCCACGGTGAGTGTCGTAGCACTCTATATTTTATTGTTTAACCAAATTGCATGGTGCGTCGGTCCAGCGGTTGTGCCAAACACTGTTTCAACTTTTCGCAGTAAAAAATTTGCATTGCTTTCGACGTATTTTGTTAACAAAAATGATATAAAAAAAATTATTATATAATGTTATGCAATTATTTAATAAAATCTCATTTTTTAGATTTATCTGATTTTTTGGTTTTATTTTGATGTTTTAAATAAATAAATAAATTTATTAGAGTTGTACGAAAATTGTGCAATAATTGTGTTTATATCATTTTTAGCTAAAAAAAAGATACACAAATGACAACATTTTGCACAATCCTTAATTCTGTTTTAAATTAGGAGTATTTTTGTAAAATAATTTATCAAATAATATCATTTTATAGAAATATATTCAATTTAAAATATGATTATATAAAAATATTATAAAAAAAAGGTTATACAAGTATGGTTATTTTTATTAAACTTTTTCGAGTACCAATTACCAACTGCCAAGGCCTTACAATGTCCCTTCATATCAGTTGGCAACTTTCACTAGCAATATTGACTATTTATACTTTAGCCACAGGCCTACAAAGAAATGAAATATTATGAAAGTAAATTCATAAATTAACGTAATTTGATGTGTTACGTTAGATTGTAATGTTATTTTATTATAAAATAGATTTAATGTATCATAAGAAATCACGTTAATTTGTAGGATCTCTTTAGAAGAATGTGATCCTTCGCTTTCAAATACTGATGTGGGCAAGGGGTTGGTATCAGTTGTTTCGTAGTTCACTGTTGAGGTTGGGGGTGCTATGAACTAGAAACTTCCCGTTTCCCCCACTTACGAAAATCGTTATCATACATCTCGTTTTACCGTGCAGATCTTCTTGACTTCTGATTTCTCGTCTCCTTCACCGTATAAAACAATGTTTACTCCTGATCCAAAGTTCAAACTCACTGCTAAGACAGCCTTAATGATTTATTGTCATCATCATTGCTTGAAGTGCATTTTCATTGGATAGTTTCACTTGTCTTATCCATGTGTATGTATGTGTGTGTGAAGGCCTTCAGTTCAAGCCATGTTGTTTCTCCATCTGAGCATTTTAGTAAAAGAAAAAAAAAAAGGATCATGTCGCGATGAGACTTTTGACACACGACTTGGACATGCAAGGTTTATCAATTGCTCCTGCCTCATAATAATTGGAAAGGAACTTGCCTGATCGAGGCACTACTTAATGTATGCGGAGATGTTATTGACTGAAAGGACTCTTCAATTCAATTCCATTTTCTTTCAACCATTTTCTTTCTTTTGCAGTGCTGCTGACTTCTTTCGATCAAAAGATTATGGGACAAGTGCAGAGATGTTTGAAAAATCAATGCTTTATATTACATACGACACAGAGAGTAAAATTCTTCGAGCCAAGGGCTTTAGAGTTTTGTGTCTCTGCCACCTTGGTCTTTGTCAGCTTGATCAAGCTGAAGAATATATTAATGAGGCTGAAAAGGTATACTAATTAAAAGTTAAAACTGCGAGTTTGGTCCCCAAGATGATAAAAACTTCCAATACTTAGAACTATTTGAATGAGTAATATTTCAACCTTCCAATACCTTTTCTATTTACGCAGCTGGAGCCCAACATAGCCTGCGCGTTCCTTAAGGTGTTTACTTCCTCCCTCTCTTTCTCGCTCTTGCTCTCTCACTGTCTCAAACACACGCATACTGGCACACACGCACACGTGCTTGCATGTATCTGTGAGCAGAGATGCACATACAACTTTGATTGGACCTGAAAAGTATTGCCCCTGTTAGGCAGAGATATAAGGTTGGTGACAAGTACACCTTTTTCATATCTCCCTTAGATTATCCAATTGATTATTTTGCCACCTCGACATTTCTCTTTAATGCAGTTCAAGATTTACCTGCAAAAGAAAGACCAAGATGGCGCTATTACTCAAATCCGAGCCATGACAACCTGCGTTGATTTTACTACCGACTTTCTCTCCCTATCAGCTCATGAAGCTGTTGCTTGCCGTGTGCTTCCTGTTGCTGTGGCAGCTCTATTGAGTCTCCTAGACTTCTATGCCCATGGAAAATCCATGCCAACAGCAGAGGTTGTAGTTCTGCGGACTATTGTCACAATCCTCTCTCAAGAGCCAGGCAACGAGACGGAAGTTCTGAAATTTGTAAAATGTGCTCACAACCGGGCAACTGAACTTGGCCCTGATCTCTTCTTTGGAGTAGGGGAGGTTGGAAGACGGGAACGGAATTGGTTTGCTGTGACTTCATGGAATTTTGGGACAAGAACTGGGAAGGAGAACAAGTATGAATTATGTGCTGAATTTTTGAGATTGGCTTCAGAGTTTTACCGTCTCCTCGTTGATGTGCAAGTGGAAGAAAATAATGTTATGGTTTGCAAATCATTAGTACTGACCATATCTGCCATGATCGCTTCAGAGAGTCAAAGAAAGGCTACATTATCAGACAGTGAAGTGAAGCAAGCGGTGGAACTGCTAGATAGAGCTGGGAAGGTATGGATTATTAGTTTTTTGTTTGATTCATAAAGCACTTGATGCCTCAAATTTTCACACTCAATGGTTGATATACCTTCCTAGTTCCTTGTAATAGTTTGATACGTATATTCCCACTAAGAATGATAAAAGCCAACTCTTTATGCTTCAATGTCCCCTTCTTATTGGTATCTCCCAACTCCCTTATAATGGCATTCTTTCATGGATGCAGATACTGAAGTCAATCTCAACTGGCCCTCGATTAAATGATGATCAAATTATTACCCTTGAGCCTGATCTGTTCTTCATATACACCTTCAGTGCCTATGATATACAAGGCAGGCTGAATGATTTAGCAGCACAGCAACTCCTTGTGAAGAGTTATGCCAGCTCAAAAGCTTGCAATCCGAAGCACCTTCTTCAGATAGGCCTTAGTGCCTCGCAGGGTCCCCGATCCAATCCAGAAGTAGCTACCTTTGCTCTAAATGAGTGCCTCTCAGCCTTCCTTTCCTCCCTTTCACCAGATTACCAGAACATTGCTGTTGTATTGAGGAAGCTTATTGCAGTAGCATGTATTCAGAAGGGTGGCACAGATGATGATGCTGTATATGGCGTCTACAAGCAAGCTTACCAAATAATGGTGGGGTTGAAGGAAGGAGAATATCCAACTGAAGAGGGAAAATGGCTTGCCATGACTGCATGGAATCGGGCAGCAATACCAGTGCGGTTGGGGCAGAATGAAACGGCTAAGAAATGGATGAAAGTTGGTCTAGAATTTGCTAAGCGCATTCCAGGAATGGAGACTTACAGGGCATTCATGGAGGATTTTGTCGATGGTTTCCAAAAGAAATTTCCATGTGCAGAATGATAGAGAAAGCACGACTCGGCTAGTAGTATGATGTGTACATCTTTGTTGTACAGGTAATTAGTGGTCATTCATTCTTTTACGGATAAACTTTTATAGGTGCATACAAAGCTTACCCCTTACAAGAATTGAAACTAGCTCCTTTTTGGTCTATAGGATCGTCCTTCATCGGCTACCTTTTGCGTCAATAGATGATGCATCATGCATCTAGAGTTAATTTCGGACCTCTACAGATCATTATCTATCCTTAGTGATCACTTTCCCCGACGAGCCAACGTTGGTATTTGAATTTTTTGCATTTGACGAAGATCCCTACACTAGTTCTTTATCAAATATTTTATCACTTTTAGTTATATTAATTATGTCACATATATATTTTTTTTAAGCGATTAATTTGTAAACTTATTTAAAATGCAACAGATATTATTAAATATAAAAAGAAAATACCAAATTTGGAAAAACTAATTAATTAATTAATCAATTGGCTCAACCCGAACTGAAACAACCAAAGTACATAACTAACAGCATTCCCTTCCTGTCCTCTATCCTCTCTCTCTCTCAGAGGTTAGCATGGAGTCTCTTTCCTTGGTCCTCTCCTCTTGTCCACCCGTCCTCCAAAGCCACCTCAAAACCCAGAAACCGTCCATCTCTTCTCTCCCAAACTCCATTCCCACCCTTTCTTATCAAAATCAAACCCAATTCCCCTCCACCTCTCAATTCCCATTCCAGGGCCACCCTTTGCTTCTCCAAACCTCTCCCTTGTTTCAAAATATAACGAAAACCCAACTCTCCTTCACTCTATTCAACCTCCTCACTTCTCTTCCTTGCTATGCTTCTGAAGCCGTTGTCTCCTCTGCAGACCAAGTCTCAGACAAAATTAACCTGGAGTCGGTCTTAGTTGCAATTGACGACTTTTTCAACAGGAACCCATTTTTCGTTGCTGGCTGTACGTTCATTTGGCTGGTTGTTATACCCCTTACCGAAGAGTACTTGAGAAAATTCAAGTTCATCTCTGCCATTGATGCGTTTAAGAAACTCCGGGACGACCCCAATGCGCGACTGTTGGATATCAGGGGCAGGAAGAGTTTGAAGTACTTGAAGTCTCCAAATTTGAAGATTCTGAATAAGGATGTTGTGCAGGTTCCGTTTTCTGAGGGAGATGAAGATGGGTTCGTGAAGTTGGTCTTGGAAAGCTTTGGGGACGTGGCAAATACTGTGGTCTGCGTTCTAGACAAGTAAGTGTGAAAATTGTTTAATTTGCGAGTATATGAGAAGATTCAAAACACTGGCTTTCTGAATTTATTCTTCACTGAAAAAGAAAAACCTAGTCCATGCAGGAATGATTAGAGATAGAATGAAAACTATTACTTTAAGATACTTCGAACCTTTATGCATTAAATAGAACTTTTAAAAGTGTGTCGATGAGTACTTTAATCTCTAAAATTTGGTTAGTGACTTCGATCTTCTTTCCTCTTATCCTCTTTTATTTTTCGTTTAGTAATGAGAAATCTCGCAAATTTTAGTTGAGTAGAGATAGATCTACAAGTCATGTAAACCCAAAAGGAGAAAAGACCAGTGACCGAAAGTTCCTCCTCAGTTGTCCAACCAAAGAACTTATGGGGTGCGACCCTAGCAGACCTGACTGGATCATTAGCTATCGGTCCGGGCCAATTTTAAATGGGAGCCCAATCGAGCAAAAAAGTTTGCAATGTGTATTTTTGGCCTACTAATAAAAAAATCTATAATGTTTATAATTTTAAATAATACAACTATTTAACTTTATTTTATTTATTTTTTACATAAAAATAGCCTAAAAAAGTTGTTCAAATTATCAAAATTGATAATTATATATTAGTTAATTAATAATTATATATTTAACATTTTATATTGTCAATGGTCATAGATTAGATGAAAATTATATAATTTACCTATATAATTACTATATAAAATAAATTATATAATTTATAAAAAAATATTTAAAATTATATATTTGTAATTCGGTTGGTCTGGTTTGGGGTGAAAAACCCCAATCCCAAGACTGGACCGATTCCTGAAATATCCCAAACCCTAGCACCGAAATCAATTGTTGTGAATTTCGGTCTAGTCCAGTCCGGTCGGGCTTTTCGGTCCGGAATGAAATTTTTACACCCCTAGTTGACCGCCTAATTAGCTGCATTGTTGTTTTACTGTTTAACTTTTGTTTCTTATAATAAATTCTTAGCAATGCATATATCCTTGCTGGGAAGAATGCGTACGGCTCCCAGACTTTCTCATTTTAGCTTCCCTTCTTTTGTATCAAACATGCCCTTAATTTCATCACTAGTTTCTCTTTTTGTAAGGTAGTTTCGATGGTAATTCCATGAAAGTGGCTGAGTTATTATTCAAGAATGGTTTCAAAGAGGCCTATGCAATCAGGGGCGGGGTCAGAGGTGAAAAAGGGTGGTTGGTATGCTTCTTCATTCTTTTTCACAGCACCATTTTTCCACCTTAGAGAAATCTTAGATATTAGTTTTGGTTCATATACCTCTCTTTTATTCTATATTTGTTGCAATAATGGTTAAATGAGGCCCGGTTAAAGGAATGCAGCACACCTGATGCCAGAAAAAATTGCTGCAAAAATTATGTGCATCATGGCATATCTTAGATGACATCTTTGGGCTTGATTCCTTTAATTCAGATACAAATACAAACACATATCTATCTAGTAAATTTACCACGTTCCAATTTTTATATATATATATAAGTAATTGACCGTGTTCCAGTTAATGATGCTTTCTATCACCTCACCTTCAAAATTGGTCGATTTTGTTTAATCTTAGGAAAGGTACATCTTTGAAACTTCCTTTGGTAGCACTGCTCAACTTTTGGCCAATTCTCTTTGATTTTCTTTAAGAACCTACTTCTGACATTTGGTTAAGCTGTTAAATTTTTTTGGGTTTGTGTCTCTGTAGGCGATACAGGATTCTCTTTTACCACCATCTGTGCATATGTATCCCAAGAAGAAAGTTAAAACTTCTCAACAACCTGGGACAAATGGAGGAGTTCTTCAGAAAACTGATGGGCATCTAAACAAGTCAACAGAATCCATACCAGACATGAAAAGTGGTTCTTGATTATCCTCTTCTACCAACGGTAATGTATGTCCGTCCATCGTCCCTTTATCTCTCCATTGCGTGTCTGAGTGTGTGATATGCTTAAAATAAACATGAAAAGTTTGAAATGTAAATCTATTAATAACTGCAAATGCAAACTCGAGGCATTTTCTTGTCTAAATGCAACCGCAATGCATCATGTGCAACTTAATTTATATTTGAACTGGCAATTTTCGAGTTTAGATCGATTGTTAACCTTTTATGAGCTCCAATATGAACCTTTCTTTACATGTTAAAATATTACTTTGCGTGGGAAAGAGCATTTTAAGAAGCCGTAGCAGTTCTCTATGTTTTGAAGTAATGCATATTGATACCCTCATGCTGGGAATACATTCTTGACACACTTTTTTCTTCTGTGTGGATGCAGTACCCAGACCTGAAACAACCATCTTGCCCTAATCCATCAGGTCCTCAAAATTGATGCTGTATATCTCAAGCAGCAACTTCTGTTTGGTCGAAACTCAGTTTTCTTTCGGTTTTTTGGAGGCAACTCCTGTTAGTGTCTAAGCTCTCAAGCGGGCTACATTCTTGGCACCCCAAGCATGTAACCATACTCGGTGATAATTTGGATTGGGTAGCCAGTGAGCTTTCTGACGACATATTTGTAGCAAAGAAAACCTAATATAGAGCCAATGCCAATCGATTGTTTCTCGGGAAATCATTGCTTCAATGAATCAAGGGAACACAGAATGCAGCCTACCAAGCTCTTGGTTTATTCAGATTTGAATCTCTAAGCTCTTGCTTGAATTCTAAGGTATAGAATATAAGAGAGATAAATGCATAAAAAATATCTTATAGCATTCATCAAAACTGTTTAAAAATCTCACACAAACAACAATAAATATTGTGGAGTCTATACTTTATATGTTTCTCTTTCTTTCTTTCTTTCTTTAAATTGGACAACCTCAAGGAAATTTTGAGTATTCTTAAATTTTCTTCTTATTTTTTGTGACTTGCCCTATTATAACTTCCTTACATGTCTTTGTTAATTTCCATATTCTTTTTTATTAAAAGATACAATGTTTTAAATACCATCCAAAGCAATAGGAACAGCCAAAATGCTGCCTTCCCAACAATTTTATATGACTAAACGTGCAAGTTAAGCATCTCTTTGAACCGAAAGGAGGCAAATATAAATAATTAAAACATTACATGTCCCACCACTTGAAACATGCCACCCTCATCCTATCTATGATCATGAAATTTCAAGGAACACGAGGCTAGAAGAGGCAATGGACAATGTTTTCTTCTGAAGTGGTTTGGAGGAATTTCTTAAGGTTGCAATTTAAGCAGATTATCGACATGTAGGCTTTTAATGACATGGCCCATTTAATAATGGCATGACCATTAAAAGTACACGTGCATAATCTTTATAATTGCCACTATGTGATAGTTAAGAGAATTTTCTTTAAGATGGATTTGGAGGAAAATTCTGTACAAGAGTGTTTGTCCCCAAAAATCTCCAACTTTCAGCAGCCTTACCCACTTTTTAAAACCGAGCAGATAAAATATCAATTTGCATTTCTCTCAGCTGTGCGGCTAAAGTGAACGAGAAATTCGGTATTGCCCTCAGCACCCTTCAAAGGAGACTCAATCCACCCTTTGCTGCAGAATCCAAAATTCTCTACACCCGTTATGATCTTTTCAAGAACCTGCACAATAAACACCAATCACATTTTCACTTTCAGACATAGGGCTAGGCTGCATTTCAAAGCCTGAAGGTCAACTAAACAACCAAAGCGGGACTCGTGCATACCTCTTGATGGACTGTAGGATCTCTCACTATTCCACCACTTCCTACCTGCAAAGAAGGTGAATTTTTTAACTCAGAAATGAAGAGGTTATATATATTGTTGAACAATGATGATCATCTGCATATGTATCAAAGCCCTTACCATTAAACATCACTTCAATTCTTCAATCAACCAAGATGCATTAAATGCTACAGATGCAAAATCTTAAAAGAAACAAACACGCAAGTTGATGTCCTTAACCTAAAAACTGTCTTATTATTACTAAATGATTGAGTCTTACAAAAAGGCACTAGAACCCATAAGATTAACATCGCATAAGTAATTTTTTTATTATTATGGAAAATGTACTCTAACAGAAAAAAAAATAGTCTCTATAAGCATAAATTCGTTACAAATCATGTATAATTATGGACAACATATTGCAATCAGGGCAGCATTCCACTCATTTCTCTCTTTTTTTTTGGTCTTTCAGTTCCTTAAAATTATGAGTTTTTGGTGCCCTTGGGCCATGCCCTAGGCAGTAGTAGAGTGGGAAGCCATTTTATGAAGGTGAGGCACTTAAAAAATAAAATGAAGGGTGTTTGCGCATGATTCTTCACTTGAGCGTGTCAAGGATTTGCAAAGTCTCAAGCTGAAGCACTAGAAAGAGCTATTTTATCTTTGTTAAAGAGCTTGTATGCAAAAATGCAAGACAGAAAAAGGGTAAATCTGTATGCTATTGCTACAACTTTTGACTAGAAAGATAAAGATGGCTTCCATTTCTCTGTTAATGAAGTAATGAAAAATAGCCTAAATTGGCTTCATATGACTGCAGGGAATAGAAAACTCTGTAGACACAGTGCTATAAAGACAAATACGTAGTTCTTTTTTAACAATTAATATTCATATACTTCATAAGATAGAAGGATGAGAATAAGAGTTTCTCACTTGCGATCTTCGAGCTTCAAATTGGGGCTTAACCAGGGTAACTAAGCTAGCATCTTCCTTCATCACAGAGACTACAGCAGGCATGACCTGTGAAAAGCACATAAATAAACAAAGATCTTAATTATTCAAGGGTAAAAAGAAATGAATAAGGACCCAAAAGTAATGCACAATGGTCAATGAACAAACACAGTAACAAGAACAGTAACCATTATGTCAAGGCATAAAGGACAAGAACACTAGAAAGAACAGTCATGTGTATGCATAAAGCAAAAGAAGAATGGCTTGATCATTTGTATAACCATCAGAATATATTTTCCAAATCAGAATATCTCCTTAAGATATTACTTTCTTTTTGTAAGGCGTATAAGTAAATAGCACATATTTATTGCTCCAAGATAGACACAAGAGAACATTAGCATAGAAGTGTAGCTGCTCAGTTGGCTAAAGAACGCTTCTGAAGTTTCAATCTCTGAACTGAAAAAGTCAAGGGAAAGAGGAAAATTCTTAATCACACCACTACTTGATACTTCAAATCTTACTTATCGACAAAAAAAAAAAAAAAAACTTGATCCTTCAAACCTCTCCAGCCTGGTGGATGAAGGAAAGGTTGAAAGCAACCAGCCAAAAAAATCTTTAAACAAAGCAAAACCACATTTAAACAAAATAATAATACCACTCTTTGAAAACTTACCAGGAGAATTGAGATGAATGAAAGGTCCAGAGTCACCAGATCAACTTTTTGGGGGAGCCCAGAAAGGTATCTTAAATTCGTCCTTTCGATCACACAAACATGTTCATGTCGACGTATTTTTTCAGCCACCTATAGAAGTTGGCAGAGATACCAATCAAGAATAAAATATATCCAACAGTATTTAAATAAAAAAAAAAAAAGTGGACATGGGAGGATCACATGTAAACTTTTTGTTGCTAAGAATGTAAGATAAAATGCATCTACATTGATACATCCGGCTTAAAAATGAAGATAAATCAGAAGCTGTAGACCAACATATAGATATAATATGTTGGTCAAACTCTGGGGGGTAAGGGTATATAGCTCACCTTTTGATTTATTTATTTATTTATTATTTATTTTATTTTTTTCGGTGCTCACCTTTTGGTATTTAAAACCCAAGATCCACAAGGGTTATTTCTATTACACTTGAAAACTAGGAATGTACTTACAAAAAAAACTAGGAACGTCCCTTCTTTGTAAGTTTTCCCAGGTTGATTTGCTTTTTAAACTATTTATCAACCTTCTCAAAATTAGTACGCAAATATCTCAAAAAATTCAAAGGACCAAGTTTCATTTCCTTTTGCTTTGTTTATACTTTCACTCTTGAGCACCTGAACATTGAAAATTGAACATTTGGCACTGTATTTAAACTTGCTGATATTTTGAATTACTTTTTTTTTTTAATAGGTAATCAAAGATATTATATTCATAGAAATAGGCAAAGTCTAGGTACACAAGAAGTATACATGAAGAACGCCTAGCTAGAGGTTACAATAGAGAAGAAGATCATGGACACTAAGTCCGTTACAAACTATGGCCCCCGCCCATAAGAACAATGACTTAAAAAAGAAAAGTTTTAGCTCATCCATTGTTCTCTCTTGATCTTCGAAACTTCTAGCATTTCTCTCCCTCCAAAAACTTTTCTTTTTGGATATTTTGAATTACAATCAACTAACTTTCAGAAAACATAAATTAAAGCTTGATAGTTGAAAGGTCTTACAAGTCATTTTTCCCATAAACAGGGATAAAGATTCGTCAGATAAGTATAAGAGTGCGATCAAATATTTCCCATAACCTCTTTAATTAGAAATAACCATTTACATTTTCTAACACTATATTTTTTTTATACGTAAAAAGGATGGGTGCAACAAGAGGGCTTCCCAGGAGGGCACCATTCTCTTGTATTATATAACCATCCAAACGAACAAAAAGAATCGAGACTCTACATCCAGATGATGTCTAGGACATATTCACCAAGCAAAAGAGATAAAAAGCTTTAGAACTTTATAGTACCTGGCCATAACCTACATCAACTCCATAAACAAATGATGCACCATACTGAAGTAAGCAGTCAGCAAAACCTCCAGTGGACAACCCTGAATCAAGTGCTACTTTACCAGAAACATCAATGCCTAGCTGTTCAATAGCAGCTTCTAACTTATATCCTGCTCTGGTATAAACAATGGAACTTCTAAATTAATATAACATTCTCAACAAAGACACTGCATCAATGGTATTTTCTAAGAGTGCATGATGGGTTGCTTCAGGGGAGTAAATCACCTACATACATATTTTGGAACTTCAGCCATTATCTGCACAACAGCTTTTTCAGAGACTGGTGTCCCAGCTTTGTTCACCACCTTTCCATCAACAAACACTTTGCCTACACCTCAAGTGTGTTAGAGAGAGAGAGAGAGGTCCAAAATTGATTATAAGACTGTAAGCTAATTTCTCATATCAAGTATGCTTATTCCCACAATGATTGAGAATGGTAGCCTCTGCATTGTATGCCACAATCTGGATTTTTTCTGCCTCAATGCCAGCACATTATAGAAGTTGTGCAAGACAGATACCCTAGTATAGTGGCTAAGCAATACTGAATTGTGAGGCAAACGCACATCAGTTTAAAACAGACTTCAAAATTTTTTCAATCACTTAAGCAATTGATAATGGTATCTTCATAACAAATCAGGAGCTACGGATATTTTGGAGACATCATATGCAGTTATAACTCAAATTTTTCTTTTCTTTTTTTTTCTTGGGAACTTCCGTGATTAGAGGATGGGCAGGGTGGGAGTTGAACATAAGGGGGTTGCTCACAGTTAGGAACAGCATTTCCAAAAACACGGACTATATTGGCCAGTTTGATTGGTTGGGCTTGTTAGAATATAAACTAAATGATTAAATCCACCTCTTCACTCGAATTTAAGTTTTAAAAACAATGGTTTTTTTTTTTTTTTTTTATAGGTAAAACAATGGGTGATTTAACATGATACTACAGCAGAGGTCCTCGTACCTACCTCCACATTTCACCTTCATTTCAATTAAATGTTCCACATGTTGGGCTCAATCACTAAAGGGGAGTTTAGTCCACGTGTGAGAGGAAGTGTTAGAATATAAACTTAAAAAAATTCATCTTAAAATAAGCTTTTAGAACAAGTGAAGATCTAACATGGTATCATAGACACATTCTGAGTTCGAACCAGGACTTCACACTTTGCCTCAGTTCAATTACATATTTCACGTGTTGGGCTCACTTATTAAGGGGGGTGTGATTCACACATGAGGGAGGGTGTTAGAATATAAATTAAATGATTAAATTCACCTATTCTCATTAGCTTAAGCTTTCAAGACAATTTTCAATTCAAGTAGGCCCTTTAAATTGTTTGTTTAAAACCCATCTCGGGTCATTTTGACAGTCCACAAGATTTTTGGCATGGTCTAGTTACTTTTTGAATTTAAGCTTGCAGAATCACAGGTAGTAACCCATCAACAATTTGTGGCACCAACGTTCGTCACTTTCATTGCCACACTAAGATGTTAACAACACTCAAAGCCATTTTTATCGATACAAAAGTCGCTTGAATTTGAGTATATTGTTTGCCATGAAGCACTCCATATTTTAGATCGATGAACATCCAGGTCTTAAACCATCGGTTTCAAATCTTTTCCGTCCAAAAAGCAAATGAAAAAGAAACATTATAAGCCTTGATCACAAAGGAGAAGGGGGTTTATCCCAACGTGATAGAGACCAATGAGGTATGCTCAGGACAGAATTGGAAATGCTTTCTAAGCTGGAGTGAATCTCTTGGCTCAGAAACCAAGGGATTTATGTTTGAAGGAAGGGGACAATAATTCTTGTTTTTCATCGTACCACAAATACTCATCAAAGGGAAAACTTAGCTAGTGGTTTATGACTCATGACTCTTCATGTAGCAAGGAGAGTGGAGCAAAAGATAAAAACTATTGAGTTTTATAGTAACTGCCGCAGCAACTCAACTCGTTGACCAGACATTTTTAAAAGTGTAAACTTTAACGAGAATCTACCCATTGTGCTTCAACTATTGAGATGGTAAAATGCTCAGGATGCATTAAAAATTAAAACGCGTTATATGCTATGAAAGAATATACCTTACCTTGTAAGATCCATGATTGAATAAATGTTCGGCTGTATTGCTGAAACCTTTCAAGACATATCTCATCCAGCCTCTTTTTTCTGAAAATTTGAGTATAAACATAATAAAATCTAAAAGCACTTTCAGAAAATATGAAACAATACCGGATTGCAGGTAAGGTAAAGTTTTTAGCTCCCATTCAGAATCAGGCTAGGCCTACAACTAATAATAAATGGTTATTCCAAATGGTCAATCACCTAATAGACAAAATCTTTCACAGAAATTTCATTGAATCCAATCCTCATAACATTAAAATGAGAAACTAGCGGTGAATAGGTGAGGTACCTACAAACAGTAGTAACAAGAACACATTATGATATTGGAGATAGAGATGCTTACTTCTTTGGTAGTTGAGTCTTTCCTGACTTTATAACAGCATAGCTTCTAAAGGGACTTCGAATTTGGGCTTTGACCCATCTCACTGAAAAAGGACGGTGAGTCAAAATTAAAAAGATTCAAGCAACAACCAACCCAACAAAGAACAAAAAGGCGAATGCATATAGACAAGAGAGTGGAGAGGATACCGGAAATCTTTCGAGAGCTGCTGTGAGATAGGAAAGACAAGCTCGGATTGCTATTAAGACAGAGTGATATGAAGTTAACAGGAAGCTTCAAAAGTTGCAGTGCCATTTTACCTATCAAAAAAATTTTCCCCCGAATTTTATCTCTATCTCTCTTCTCGGCAAAGCAGGTCACAGGGCAGGGCAGCCTACGATGCTATCAAAGGATAAAGGAGGCACAGCAAAGCCCATGAGCCCATAGTCCACTTCGCAAGCCCAGGTCTCCTTTTCCACGTCGGATACATTTTATACGAATAATCAAATACAATAGGTCATAGGAACTAGAAATGTTGTCTATATCGGATTTCGAATCATCTCGTCCATTTATTTTTTCGTAAGATGTATTTAATGAAAAAAAAAAAACATTGGGTATAAGAGAAATAATCGGTCTTTAGAACCATTATTTTTATCTAATATTATTTATGATTTGTAGGAAAAAGTTACAGATCAATCAACATGGTTACATATACATATACATAGATATATATATACATATACATAGATATATATGTGTATATACATATATACTAGCAATAGGGTAACGTCCAAGGGACGTTTGCCTAATTTTTTTTTTTTTTCTAGTGATTGAGGAACTATTTTTTTAATGATGTCGTGAATTTTTTATTTTTTAAACAAATGTTTATGATTAAAAAAATATATGAAAAAAATAAAAGAAAAATAAAAAAGTGAAATACACATTCAGGACATATTTTCGGGCTACTTTTTCGTTAGTTGTAGCAGTTCTCTTTAGTTAATTAAGAATATTATCATATTTAAATTCTGTTAAAACTCTAATTATTTATATAGTTATATTTTTTTAAAAATATTTAACAAAATTTCATCATTTATTTAATGACGAAATATTAGTATTTTATAAATTAAATTTGATAATTTATTTATGATATGATATTTATATGTTAATTATCTATTTTAAATTAATTTAAATCATTATTTAAAATTTTACCATTTGATCAAATTTTGAGAGTTATGATGAAGGGTTAGATTTAAATCCTAAAAAGTTTCATTTTCATCTCGCTTTCTCTTTCTCCCTCTTTCACCTTTTTTTTTTTTTTACCTAATGATTAAGGAAGTATTTTTTAATGATGTTGTAAATTTTTTATTTTTTTAAATGTTTATTATGATTAAAAAAATACATGAAAATAAAAGAAAATAAAAATAAAAAAGTGAAATACACATTCAGGACACATTTTTGGACTACTTTTTTTGGTAGTTGTAGCAGTTTTCTTTAGTTAATTAAGACTATTATCATATTTAAATTATGTTAAAACTCTAATTATTTATATAGTTTTATTTTTTAAAAAATATTTAACAAAATTTCATTATTTATTTAATGATGAAATATTAGTATTTAAATTAATTTAAATCAGTATTTAAATTTTCACCATTGATCAAATTTGGAGAGTTATGATAAAGGGTTAGATTTAAATCTCAAAAAGTTTCTTTTTCCCTCACTTTCTCTTTCTCCCTCTCTCTTATTCCGCTCAGCCATGGCTTCTCTCTCACACCCAATCTCCTCCCTTAAGCAATTGTGCGCCACCGTGGGTGTCACCGACCACGTCACCGGCTTCCCCTCATGCCGGCGAGCAAACCCCACCGTTGAAGCCTCTTGGCAGCTTCTCCCTTCGCCACACGCAAGTAACCCGAAATGGGTCTCAACGCTTGCGCCATTGCGCCATCGCACCACTACCATCGAGCTCTTCTTCCTCCGGCGATCACCCCCATGGATCCAAGCCACCGTCGAAGCCCCCATGGCAACTCTCGTCTCCCCGCAACTCTCTCTCCCGCATGGGTCTCACACAGTTTCTCCACCATACCACCGCCGTACGTTGTCACCGCACCACCACCATCGAGCTCATTTTCCTCTGGTGACCACCCCCATGGCAGCCCTCGTCTCTTCGCAACTCCCTCTCCCGAAATGGGTCTCTCCGTTTATTGATCATTATATATAATTCAATTAAGATATTGTATGCAGTGATTTTGTGATCTGTTGTGGTATTTTGTAGTAATTTTTGTGATATTTTGTGGTGATTTTGTGAAGAGGATTGCTGTGAGAATGTAGAGATGGACGAAGAAGATAAGCGTAAAATAAGAATATTGTTTATCATTGTTCATTACTGTTCATCTTCCTATTTATCAGATGATACACACTTTTAAATATAAGGATATATATATATGCACATATATATAAAATGTTAATTGGCATCCTAGTATAGTTAGGTCGGCAAGGACAGAAGCATCAAATCGGCCAGACGACAGTAATTAATTAGTTCATATTTTATTATTATTATTTTTTTCTGTTTGTGCTATTTACTTGATTCAGTGATTGCGTTGATCTCTATAATGGGCTTGGTTAGTTTGAAATTAGTGGTACTTATGTAAAATCTTGTATGGCGTAAGATTTTCTAATTGATAAAAAAAAAAGCACGTTTGCCATATCTATCAAATTGAAAAAAAAATAAAGTGTAATTTCGAATATTAAAATAATCTAATGTATAAGAATAAAATTATTATTTATTTATGTTCATCTTAAAAATGTATAGTAAAAATTTATCATTTATTTAATGCTGAAAATTAATATTTTATAAATTAAAGTTAATTTTTAGTATATGATATAATATTATTCTCTTAAAAATGTTCAGTAAAACTTTATCTTTTATTTAATGATGAAAAAATAATATTTTATAAATTGAAGTTAATTTTAAGTGTATAATAGAATATTTATATTTTAATTATCTATTTTATGTTAGTTTAAATTAATATTTAAACTTTTACCGTTAGATTAAATCTGAAGATTAAAGATGAAGGATTGAAATTTAAAACCCAAAAACTAATATTTTTTCCCACTTTTCCTTTCTCACTCTCTCTCATTCCCCATGCACGATTGTGGTATTACGTCGCACATTGGCATTTACACGGATGAATCCAAAAAGAAACAGAAAAACCAAAAAAAAAAAAAAAAACCTATTTACTTTTTATTACTGTTCATCGTTACTGTTGATGAACAGTAATATAGATATGGAAAAAAAGGTGATGCTACAGCACCGCTGGGGGCTATAGTATTATTTTACATGTATTTTATTTAAATAATTTTTTATATAGATCTTTTAATATTTTAAAATATTTTAAAAAAATAAAATAAATTTAAAATATTATTAAGAAAATACTTTTTTAATCAGAAAGTAAAAAAAATATATATTAAAAAATATTTTCTTAATCACGAAGTAAAATAAAAAATTATAAAAAATATTATGCTTTTTCTTAAATATTTAAAATGGACATGCTACAGCCCCGCTGGGGCTCCCGTTGGACTTAACATGTACTTTTTTATGTGTATTTTTTTAATTTATTTTTTATATAGATTTTTTTCACACTTTTAAATATTTTTAAAAAATAAAATAAATTTAAAATATCATTAAAAAACACTTCCTTAATCAGAAAGTAAAAAAAAAATCATTAAAAAATACTTCCTCAATCACGAAGTAGAATAAATATTATTTTTTATTCTATTTCGTGATTAAGAAAATATTTTTTAATAATATTGTAATTTTTATTTTATTTTTTAAAATATTTAAATTTATTAAAAATATCTATATAAAAAAAATAGATAAAAAAATGCTATAGCCCCCGGCGGGAGCCCCTGGCGGGGCATGTAGCATTTTCCATGAAAAAAAAGTCTTTTATTATTCATTACTGTTGATAAACAGTAATAAACAGTACTAGGATAAGCTATTTTAAGTTATAAGAAGATATATGTTGGAAACAGTACTTGTGATTAGATTTTTTTCAAAAATAATGTTAGATGTAATTTTAGAGTGTGCAAATCTTGCTAGCTCTATTTGAAAAAGAATGAGATTCATTATTAATAAAAAATTATTATTTTCATGTGGATTTTAAATTTATCTACTTTTTTTAAAAGCTAAGACTGTAAATATCATTTATTTTTTCTTAAAATCTATGGTATTTTGTAAAATTAAAGAAGAGAGACAAATTAAAAAAAAAAAAATTAAGGACAGAGATATTAGAGGTGAGGGAAATGCCGATCGATCAACACATAAGGACTATCATAAATAGCATCAAATTTGTCTAGTACAAGCTGGGAATTTAGTCATGATGGATTGAAGTATATCCGAATTAATAAAGTTTTCTCACAGTTAGCTTGAGAGATCAGGAGAATATATACCTCAGTATATATACAGTACTAGTACGTAATTATGCTGGTCGTGGGAATTATTTATTAACCACATGAAACGATTCTTTGACTCTTTACAATATTAAGATATGAGTAATATTTTAGTCACAAAAAGATTACATAAAAATAAATTCATAAATTACCATGACTTGATACAGTACATTAGATTGTAAAGTTTATTTTAGTGAAAAGTATATCTAACTTATCATATAAAATTATGTCAATTTGTAGATGTACGGACAAATACGGCGTTTGATCCAATGATCCTAATGGAATAATATTGCTCATCTTGCGAATTAAGCTCTAAAAAAAATATAAATTTTAATGGGTTAATTCTTCATATTTAATTATGATATATAGTTTCTATATCATGAAATTAAGTAAGCTAGCTTATTAATATCTATTTTCTCAATATTATTAAAAAAAAAAACTATTTTCATTAATCTCCATTATTCTATTAAAAGATCCAAATCACATGGTGCTAAATATATAATTGAAGTCTCATTTAAATATTATAAAAATTAAGAATTTCTCATTTTCAATCAACGTGGGATCTCATATAGATTTATTATTATCCTTATCATATGGAATATTATAATATTTTATATTGCGATCTCACAATATTACTTAAGATTGAGAAATGAGTTATTATTCTTTATAATGTTTCAACGAGATTCTAATTAATTTTTAGAATATAAATTAAATCGATCGTTTAGGGAAGAAAATTGCATGAGTGAGGGAATACTATTGTATTGGTGAGTCAAAAGCCAAATGAGTGGTCCTAG
This sequence comes from Juglans mandshurica, assembly GCA_022457165.1. Lineage (NCBI taxonomy): Eukaryota > Viridiplantae > Streptophyta > Magnoliopsida > Fagales > Juglandaceae > Juglans > Juglans mandshurica. Next base: position 5,049,391 of record CM039630.1, on the reverse strand, counting down.
CTAGCTAATTACAGTAGTTAGGAGAAAGCTATATAGCAAGCTTATCTCAAACATTAATCATCATTACGAATAAGTTAAAGTGTCTAAATCTAAAGCTGGATTATGTCAACCTATAGCTAATTAGACTGGGCCCACCCATGTTCTTCGTTTCCTATTTGATGGCCACCTTCATAAAGGAAATACTCCACTTCAGCTAGCATGCATTTTTTTCATCACAAGTGCATTATTTTATATATATATATATTCTTTGCACACCTCTCATCTGCATTCAACTAATTATCTTTATTTACTTCGAGTCGAATATAATTGGGAATTAATATAATTTCCATCAATTTCTAATTAATATATATATAATAAAAAAAATTATTTTTATCAGTCACTATTTACTATTTCATATTCAATTTTTTTAAAAAATATTTCTACATTTTATAAAAAAAACTATAATTATAAAAGAAAAATGATAGGATTACTACCCTCTTATTATTATTTTTTATTTGATTTTTTTATTAATTTTTTGTTTTATTTCATGGTTAAGAAAATGACTATTAATAAAATTATATATATTTTTAATTTTTTTTAATGATTAAAGATTTTAAAAAATATTTAAAAAATAATAATAAAAAAAAAATTTTAAATATAGTATAAATAGTAAAGAAATAATGAATCGGTTGCAAGATATCATTATCCATTATAAAATGTGAGAGTGAATAATTGAGGTTGTATGAGATGGATCGTATAATAATGTACGTCCGTTCTTTAATATTTGATTTTCTTCAGTATTACCCAAAGGCTAGCTGGTAGGTAGCTAGCTAGGTTTTCACCCACCTTTGACCAACCCCTCTACAGCTCTTTAAAAGAAAGTGACAGTCGCGTAGTACTAACATTATAACGCGCGTGACTGGTCCCTTTCCTTCACGTCTTTCCTAATTCTCTTTTCGCTAGCTAGCCTGTCCGTCATGTGCAACAACTGACGATCAAAACCCTAACTCAATTACTAGCTACCCTTGGCACCAGTATTCAGCTTTTCCTTCAACGTACGTACGAGTTTTGAGAACCAGGACATATACATATATCATCTGAGAAAGAAGAAGAAGAAGATGAAGAAGAAGAGAGAAAGCGGATGCAAGTTGCTGGCTAGCTAGCTAGTTTCATTGCGCAGCATCATGCATTTGAGAACATGCAGGAGTTCCTGGCTAACCTTGGCTCTGTTATCAAAGCAATATTGATCTATCATGAAAGTCTATATATAATAGGATTCAATTGGAATGCTGAGAAGATCTATTTTTAAAGCTGGGCAGAATATTTAAGCAATATACATGCATGCCTTGTTAATTGTGGTGTTATGTCGAAGTCGATGACGGTCAAAAAAACTAACTACCAACACAAGCAACAGTAGTATATACTAGATAGTACGTACTTGACTGTTGATTTCTGTCGATGATCTTTTCAACCTGATTAACTAAAATTAAGATATAAAAGGAGAAATCGTATCTAGCTAATATATGCATGAATGCTTCACCATATTATGCCTTAATATCTTTCTCTTGGCGCAGATCGATATTGTTGGTTTTAATTTGCAATAATAGACCCATGCATGTGCACTCTCATTGTGCAGTTTGATATATATATATATATATACTGTCTTTAGGGAACAGACAATAAGTACTAATGCATACTTTTTATTGAAGTGTCTCGTAGTGTACCAATCATGTCTTTACAAAGTAATTAAGCAGCAACACATGATAAATTTGATGTCAACGGATATATATATATATATATATATAATAGGTGATACAACAGAAAGGTTCTTCTCCTCCCCTTCCCCTAGCTAGTATGTGCATGATTCTAGGAAAAAAGAGAAGAAAATCCCATTTTTTAGGACACCACTTTAATTAAAACTGATATTTTGTTTGAATAGTGAGTTGAGATGAAAGTTAAAAGTTGAATAAAATATTATTAGAATATTATTTTTTTAATATTATTATTATTTTGAGATTTGAAAAAGTTAAATGGTTTGTTATATTGTATGAAAATTTGAAAAAATTGTAATAATTAGTTGAGATGAGATGAAACACTTTCACTATCTAAATGAGGCTTAAGATTGCGTTTGGATAATGAGGTTATCTCATATATTCTGTGATTAGTAGTGAAAAATTAATGAAAAAATAATTATAGAATATTAAATAGTAGTAAAAAGTAGACGAAGAATAATAATAAAATAATGAATAATAAAATATTCCACTACCCAAATTACTAGCCCTAAATCTAATTGAAAAACCAAATCGATTATATATATTAGTGTTACTAAATGATCAGGAGACAGCAAACATGCCCACGATCGAACATCTACTCATCACAAAAAGGTCACAATTTAATGTGGAAGTTATAAATAGATCCGTATATAGTACTCCTGTCATGCATGCCTCTTTTAAGCCTCTGATCTTGATCTCGAACCTCTCATGACTCCCTCTCACTAAAACCATTCATCTTTTCCCTCCAATATGCCCACCATGCAGCTTGCTCATTATCGAACTTTTTTACTTTTATTTTATTTTATTTTTTTATTGTAGATGAGAATTTCAAACTCCAGACTTCTATTTTGAAGGCAGAGTTATGTCAATCAGGTCACATGCCTTTAACTTTTTACTTTTATTTTCATGCGTTGTGATAATTATAGCAATTAGGTTTTTGTTTGAGATTTTTCACCCCGATATCTAATATTCCTTATTTATGTTGATGTTACAAAATCAAAGAAATAAATCCCCACTCATTTGTTAGGCCTTTCAATAAAGCTGAATTATATTAAACATTGTTGTACTACTGCGTGCACGGGGCACAGTACACGTTTGGAATAAAAGAAAGACAGCTGTTGAGTGGTTAGCATGCAATATCTGCCAAGACGCTTGCTGGGAGATCCTCCTAACAAAATGTGCCAAAGGATAGACAGCTGTTCAGCACCATGCACTACCTTGTTCTCTTCTTCTTTCTTCTTTCATCTTCTTTTTTTCCCCCTAGAGTCGAGGAATTGCTCGAGCGAAGCACAGTTGATATGTTTGAGATTTATCTACCTTAATTACCATCATTGACAGAGCCATCTTAAGAACTTAATCGTCTATAAATATGGTGCTGCACCATTTTTTTTAAGCCACATTCATTATCAACAAGTTCTCGCGTGCACTTCCCAGCACATTATACCACTGCCACCATGATCACCATGCCATCGACATCACAGACCATCATGAGAGCGAATCTGAAAATAACTCAATTATAAAGAAATAAAAGCTATGGAGTTCCTAGGAAAGAACCCTAACTAGCTAACACGACAAAGAAACGAGAGAAGAAAAAAGGGGTCCCACAGTCCAAGTTGTTAATGGAACCATGTGCGATCATATGGTGGTTGGCCCTTAATTTGCAGACCCACAAGTCTCACTTTTCACCCCTCCCAAAACCCCAAGCTGAAAACGAAAGGAGAAGAATTTCATAATAATTGAATTATTCGTAATAATTTTTATTATTTTTTAAAGCACTGGATTCCCCCAACTCTTCTGCCATTTTCAATCTCTGATCTTTATCCCCAGGACCCCCACACGTTTTTTCACTCCCATATTCCCCTACAACCACATGTCTCTCCTCTCTCACATGTAGATTTTTTGTCAGAGCTACATTCCCCTTATTGTTTTTGTCTTTCTGGTTTCTGGGCAGGCGGACCCTTTTGTGTCAGAAGAAAATCTCCATCACCAACGCTGGTTTGTCCTTGGATCGATCTCTAAAAAGGCAATCCCACAGCCCCATTAATATTGCTTGCAAGTTTAACATATCTGCATCCATACCCAAAAATCCAAAAACCCTAATCTTCGAAGAAACATCTTCTTCCCTTGGCATCCATGAATCCAAAGCGCTTCTCTTCGAGTACCCGGCCTAGTACTACAGTAAAATCTAGGTTTACCTGTGGTTTCCTTCGAGCCTTGTGGAGAATCAACTGGCAAAGAAGAACTACTTGTGCATCTTCTAGGGAGATCCGTCGTCGATATCTCCGAGTTAAGGTTGCTGCCGATGTATCCATGGCTTCTGCCGTGGGGTCACGGAGAGCTTGGAGTCGTGCTATATTGCTTCGAAAGATTCGAAACCAAGGACAAAACGGCACTGTTCGGGTTAGAAGAATGAGCAATATTCTCGGCATGATGAGGAAAAGAAATATACGTGGTAACAAGTGTACGGAGGAGGCCGTGGGAACTTGCCAAGCCGAGCAGCTACGAAAACTAGTGCCTGGTGGTGAAGAAATGGATATGTGCAACTTGTTAGGGGAGACTGCTCATTATATAGAGTGCCTCACCACCCAGGTAAACGTGATGAGAAGAATTGCTGAAATTCTCTCTACTTAATCGAGTCTAGAACTGAATTCGAACCAAACAATATATTTACATGATCTGGAAAATAAATTTCCTTCCCAGGGAAGTGCTTCATGCTGATGATGATCATGACCCGGAGGAATTAAGGAAAAAGAAAAGATAGCTAGTACTGTAGTACTCATGAACGATAAATTATATATATATAGCATTTGTACGGTTCCTTTATTAATTGCTCATGTTCTTGATTTGTTAATTAATTAAAGGTTTTGTTTATTTATTGCTCTGCTTCTTCCTTCTTTCTTCAGAAATTCGTATGCAATGAACAATAATTAATGCAGCAGGATGAGGTTCGAAGCTAGCAGCTAGCTGACGGATTTTGTCACTTGCAGTACTACCCGGATATAATATAGCTAATTAAAATGGGATATTGATTCTCTAAATATATATAAAAATATGCCTTTTTATTGCCACTTTTTATTTATGATTAATAATAAGCATTTCTTTCAAATAATGAGTGAAAAACAATTTATATATATATATATATATATATATCATGCCAGTATGGAACGATTTAATTAATTAGTACTTGGGATCAAAAGAGGACGAAATTGAAGCGTACTAATTAATTATAAGTTCGCCTTCCCTAAAAGCTGGTGATCTGTTGAAATAATTAAGATCTGTTGGGTTCTTATTCTTACATTAACGGCCAGTCTTGATCTATATATTCTTAAGCCCAGAAAAGGGTGAAACAGTACTGCGCAGTATTGAAATCCTTTTTTTTTTTTTAGAAGAGAAGAATTGAAATCAAGTTGCAAATTAAGCTTTTTTGACTAGTTTAATTAATTTCAACGGCTTTTTTCAAGTCTTTAGAGTACTGATTCTGTTGCATTAACATCATCTTTTCTGGGTAATTGATAAGAGGGGGCAGGCATGCAAAAACTACGTACCTTGAACCCAATTAACCAAGGAATGGCAATGAATTTAGATTATTGCAAAGAAAACAAGTATTTGTAACGAGTTTTGCGATCGACGAGAATGGATTTAATTAGTCATTTTTGTACCTAGTATATAACTAATTATAAATAAGCATTTTTATATAAAATTATTGAATTATTCCTTGCATAGGTGTATATATAGAAAAAAATATACTCAATAGCTAGCCACATAAACCACACATCTATTGAGGAAAAAAAATAAAAAAAAAATTCTTCTACTCAGCAAGGATACTGTGATATAGAGTTGCTTAGTAGAATAACTTATATATATATGTGTGTGTGTGTAGTATGAGATGTGAATAAAAGTCACTAATTATCAAATTGTCTCCCTAAATTCCGTTCGCATTTAATCGATCAATCTTCAAGATCAACAAGTCTCCATGTAAGCTGTGGACTTCTTCATTTTCTCCCACTGATATTCAAATTTCTGACTTTTCGAGCTCTCACAAGCTTCTGCTCACTAATTATCACGTCATAATTACTGGTAAATTCTATACACCATACTACCATCTTACTTTCATCCTACTAAATATGATGTGACACATTTATCACCATTCTCCAAACATTGGACCCAACTTTAAGATTTGAAAGTGCAAACTTAATGGAAAATAACCAATTAACCGGCCTCATTTTATTTTATTTTTTACAATTATCCTTTAATTTTCACAAGGATATTATCAAAGCTTCATATTATAAACTGTGTTCGAGAATCGAAGGGGAAAAAAGGATGGAAGGACTATTTGTTGATCTAAAGGAAAATCGTAGTACTGCATGCATGTCAAAATTAGAAACAATGGGAGGGAGCGAAGGGAGTAATTTGTGATGCAAAACCCAAGCCGGTTGAGTCTTGAAATTTCAACTGGCCCCCACCCCACGAAAAAGAAAAAAACAGAAGAAAAAATCAACGGCATGGCCACATGCATCATATGTACTAGCTAGCTAGTCGTATATATATATATATATATAGAGAGAGAGAGAGAGAGAGAGAGAGAGAGAGAGAGAGAGAGAGAGAGAGAGAGAGAGAGAGAGAGAGAGAGAGAGAGAGAGGATGCTAGCTTTAACTAAAAACAAGACTCTAGCTCATGACTACTCATTCCTAAAGTTGATCATGAGATCATAACTTAAACTTTAATTAACTTGGATGATGAAGATCACCTTTTTAAAGTCTACAGATCATCAAGATATATAACATATTATACGTACCATTAATACTGCCATGTGCGCATCCATTAATTATATATACGTACGTACGCCCATTGAAACATTTCTGAAGTTTTTTCCCAACACAATTAATTAATTTATTACTAATTCAGAGAATAAATATTAATTAAACCATGCACTATATATAATTCGGCTTATTCCAAATATTACTCAGATCGACATTCTTTTGATCAATAAATTAATTCGAATAAAACTACATACTCTCATGATGAAAAAGCATATACACGGGGCTCCATTTCAATACTAGTACTACTACTACTACTCCATGATGCATGTGGAACGTACACAAGTAAGTATAATGAGCAGTACTGCTAGGATTAATAGAAGATGATTGATCTAACATATATATAATACTCTAAATTTTTAATTTGTCCAACACATGAATACTAATTGCCATGCAGGTAGAAGCAAGATCAGGATAATTAAGAAACAATTAATAGAAACATGCAAGAGATCAAAAAGAGGGAGCGGTATTCAGAGTGATCAAAGAGAATTTGTATAATTTGTTAATTAATCTAGTATTTGGATTGAATGTACAAACTAGGTGGCGGATCGGATCATCCCATGCATGCATACTATCCAAGATGAAAATTAAATTATATATCCTTATATAATTAATTCTTTATAATAATTATTGTTAATATATAAAATAAATAACAAAAAAATCTACATCTTCCTATTAACTTAAACTTTTGGGATAAGTGGTGATTTCACATGCATGGTATCAGAGCAGAGGCCTTGAGTTCGAATCCTGACTCTACATTCTATCTCATTTAATTAAACATTGCACGTGTTGGGCCACCCATTGAGGGAGAGTCTGGCCCACACGTGAGAGAGAGTGTTAATATATAAAATAAATAATAAAAAAAATCTACCACTTTCTATCAATTTAACCTTTTGGGATAAGTGGTAATTTTACAATTCTAATGGACTTCGACCGTAACTTCCATGCCACTAGTCTAGACTTGTTATACGGAATATATTAAATGAATCAGGATCACGTAGCTAGCTAGCTAGATCAAATTAAGAAGTTGGGATATATATAGAAATTAAGTGAAATATATTATATAAATGTTCGATCTGATCGGTTCCGGTACGTACTTTTGTTGCGCAGGATTTGCATGTAATACAATATGCATGTACAAAGAAGGCATACTGATCCAAACAATGTGGTCCTCCTTGCACATCAATTGGAATATGAGGTTTGAAACTTCACAAAGATGCATGCGCTGCGCATATCCGATTAATTTGAGTTGATCTACATGAGATCACGTTTGTTTACATATATATCTGAGTCGGTGTACGTATTCAATGCCTGCATGATCATTTCAATACATGGAGAAAGACAATACGATCGATGTATATATCATGTGTCATGATGAGTTGAGGGATCGAGGACGTCGTTGTTGGATAAGAACTATATTTTTTTTTTAGAAAAGATAAGAACTAATTAATTAAGTTGGTCTTTGAGTTTGAACTGATGTAGCTGTGGATTCACATGCATGCTTAATTAACATTTATATATAACAAATGTACCAACAGTACTAGTACATGATGATCACAGCCAAGCTAGCTATATTATGTTTATGGCCGCTGGTCAATTAATTTATAGCCGATCGACCGGAACATACAACCTTTTAAAACATGCCCTACGCGGGACTAGCCATCTGCATGCCCATCTATTACAACATTAATTAATGTACTTACAATTTCAAGTCTTTATATATATAATTACATGGTGTAAATTTGAGTCAAATTTTTGAGATCTTCAAATATTTAAAGTATGTCCTACAACTTTTATTGATGGGCAGCATTAACATATTTTTATATGTTTTTCTATTTCTCTGTGTCTCTCAAATTTCGATTCAAACTCGGACGAACTCTTGAATATGATCATTTCTTTTTTGGTGCCTCCATTTAATTTATACCAATCAAAGTGTTTTACAAGTACTCTGACCGGCCACATGTAAAGATCAATTAGCTAGAAATTCTTATATTCAAGAATTCCGGCCTTTTTCTATTTTCCCCTTTTTTCTTTTAAGAGATATAACTTAGAAGAGAGAGAAAGGGATAAAAGCTAGCCTAGAGGGAGGAAGGAATTGAAATGCTTGTTCATGTGGACCATATATCTCGCAGACTTATTCTACTCAGCAATCCTACACCACATACTTTCTGAGTAGATTAACTTTTTGATTTTTTTTTCTCTCAACATGTGTATCATGCAAACCAATTCACTACAAGAAAAATGGGCTTTTATGACCATTTGTTTGCGACGAAAAGATTATTTGTGACCAAAATAGATTCATTTTAGCTGTAAATAGTCATTTCGCTGGAATTAACTAGCCATAAATAAGCAATTTTCTTATAGTGATTATTGAGTAAAATTTTTCTATATCATAATTTACTTGGTATAATTCTCGACAGTATATTGGGGTGTTTTAATTTACAAGCCACCTTCGAATCAACTAATTATCAAGAATTGACTCATGATGACATTTTAATTCAATGTTAGCTAACGTGCAACTGAATTGTCACATGTTAGCTCTTTATTAATTGACACATGTAGTAGTATTGACCACGTCACATATTGTGCGGTGTCAATTAAAGGGATTTATTTAATTGCGAGTTTCTGATCAAGATCTAGAAACGTATTGTTTTCGCAATCAAGGTCCCTAGCTAGGATCAAAACCTATTTGTGTACATATATATAGTTATTTTCGGGTGCATCCTCTTCACTAGCTAATTTGGATGTTATTTTTAGTATTACCCGTGTACGTAGTTGTTTTTCATTTTTGCTTGGTCTGACTTGATGGACCAAACAAACCCACAACGTCATGGCAACACCACTCCGATAAAAAAGGCTACGAATCATTTGAACCTTCAATCGATCATAGAAGCTGTAAACAGCTTCCCTCTCCCTTCTAGACTCCCCTCTGTCTCACATCAGGATCACGAGCCTATACATATATATATGCCTAAACCTTTAAAAAGTTTCAGTACCCTCAATTGAAATATATACAAATTCCTGCAACATTAATTCATTAGAGAGGATATATATCAATCATGAAGAACTCCGGAAGATTTATCGTGTTGTTTTTGGTTCTGTTTTCATGTCTGCTATCCCTTTCTGAAGGTGCATATATATATATATATATATATATATGTAGTGTTGATATATATTGCTTGTTTTTAGGGTTTATTCTGTCATTGATGTACATATATATAATATATTTGGTAAATGCAGGAAATATAAAATATTGCCCAGCAGAGATGAAGGCTCAAGGCCAATGTAGCGGCATGTTTGGAGTTGCCGATTGCTTTCATCAGATGAGGGCCAAATACGGAGAAGCCCCATCTCCGCCTAAAAATTGCAAATGCAGTCCCATTCCCAACGATCAGCAGAATTACAAGTGCAAATGCGATGTTGCTTGTTAATGCGCGCGCGCTGCAATAGCTAGCTAGTTGTGTGCATGCCGCCATCTCATGCATGCCTAGCATTAATCTGATCAATATTGATCGATGCATCATGAATTCATTTGTAACTTCTTGAATATTGTCTAAACTTATTCATATGTATAACAATAATGATTGACGCGCGTCTCTTCTCACACAAATTAACATAATTGGATATTAATTAATTGTCATCCTTTACTATATATATATATATATATAAAATAATGATACACGCATAAGAACCATTTATACAACTATATTTTAAATTAAGGGTACTTTTGTAAAAAAGTATTTTATAAAAATAACCCTTATTTAAAAAGTATTTTATGATTATGATATATAGGTTCGAAGTATTGTTTGTGATTGTTATTATTTTATGGAAAGATAATATACACTCTCTATAATAATAAAAATACAAAATATGCCTATTGAATTCAAGAAAATAAAAGGAAAATAATTACGTTAAAAAAATGAGTTCAAACAATACCATAAGGCATAACTTATGCCCGAGTGAATCCATGGAAAGTTAAAACGTCGTTAACATCCAAATTCTAAGAATGCACATATCGGTATACCTTTTCATTTGGTTTATTTTACTCAAATCATCGCAAAATCTAATTAATAATTCTTCATTAATAAGCGTAAAACATGATTTATATTTGTTCATAAAAAAAAAAAAACATGAATTATGATTTCCAACTTTAATTTAGTACTTGAAATCTCTTATCGGATCGAAAGACGTGTGGTTTTTGTTTTTTTCTTGTTTTCTTTTGTGTAAGTAAAAATGTAAAATTATAAGAGCATCCGCATCTGGATGTCTATACTATTAAATTTCCTAAATTTTAGTAAAAAGATTTAACTTGTTTACAGAAATTCATTTCCATCCGGTTGCCTATTTTAGGAAAAAGGTTTAGGATTTAGACAATGGCTCCCTAAATATGGGAGTTACTGTTCATCTTTAAATCATTTTTATAAATATTTTATTCTAACTCATAAAATAAATTCTTATTCCAATTATCTACATTTTCTCTCCTACTCATATTTGTTATAGTTGAAATTTAAAAAAAATGTCACCATTGAGATCATTTTTTTTAAAAAGAAATTGACCATTTGTGAAAATATGATTTTTTTTAAATATTATTGTTATGAAAGTACTGATTTTAAAAATATTATCGTTTAGAGATTGTATTACAGACGAAAAATACAAAATATGGGTACAAAAAATAATTAAATAATTATGAAAATTTGAAAACAATAAGTTAAAAAATTTTCGTCCACTCTTTCAACAAAAGAAAAAAAAAGTAGTTAAAGATGTACAAATAAATTAGTAGAAAAAATAATAATAAAAAAACTATTATTTTAATATAATAGAGAAAGAATAGGGAGTGAGAATGTATGAGGTTTTAGAAAGATAACTAAACACTAGGAAAATATGATTTTTAACTAAAATTTGAGAAAATTTTTGTTCATTAGGATGTGAATGCTCTAAAAGGCTAAGATTTGAACAAACACAGCAACACATTAAGGCCTCATTTGAAACTTGGACTGAATTCAGTCTAATTTTAAGTTGAGTCTAACATTCAAACACCCAACTCTCAAATCACTCATCTCAACTCAAAACTTATTTATATGTGAAATTCACAACTTTTTTTAACTTAACATATTTTTTCACACGAGATGTACAATCTTTTTCAACTTCCCATAAATACATCTAAACTCATCTTAATATCAATACATCTAAACTCATCTTAATATCAATACATCTAAACTCATCTTAGATAGGCTCTACAAAACTCACTCTACCATTTTAACTCACTACTATTTATAAAAAATTTAATTCATTTAATCTCAGCTGAATATATAAATGGGGTAAAACAAAACCTATAACTGATCCAAGTCAGTAAGGAGAGTAAATAGACACAGTTCGGCCTCGGCCACCAGCTTAAACATCAAAATAAAACCAAGGACTTAAAATAAATTCTCTGAAAGCCCATGTCTTATTCAAGGGCCTAGGAACTATAATTAATTCGGCCCGAATCGTAATGAAGAACTTATATCCCAAGCATGACATGAAACCAGCACGTGGGCTATTTTTCCTTATTAACCTACTATTGCAATAAAAAATTTCATAAAAAAAAGTTTACAAATGTCTAAGAAGTGAAGAAGCGCAAGTTGATATGCTTACAATTGAAAGGAGTAGAAGTATTCTAGAGTTCTTTTACCCAAATTTAAAATTTAAAGTAGTGAAAGAGATAGATACACATATAAAATGAATTTTATAATATTTATTAAGCATTTAAGGGATGTTTGGATACATAGATGAGACGTGAAGTTCTTGAGATTTTATTCATAAACATAACTCAAACTCGAAACATTTTTAAATTTTTAATTTTTTATCTAATTATTATCTAAACATAAAAACCAATACAACTCTTATAAACTTAAAAAAAATATAAAAATTAATATAACTTTTTCAAACTTCAAAACAAAAATTATATTAAAAATTTATAATCAAATAATTTTTTAAATTTATAATATTTTTGTTCAGTATTTTATCTCTTATTTTTCGAAATTCAATCAAACAACATGTACAAAGAAGGCATACTAACCCAAACAATGTGGTCCTCCATGCACATCAATTGGAATATGAGGTTTGAAACTTCACAAAGATGCATGCGCTGCGCATATATTTTTTATTTGAGTTGATCTACATGAGATCACGTTTGTTTACATATATATATATATATCCGAGTCAGTGTACGTATTCAATGCCTGCATGATCATTTCAATACATGGAGAAAGACGTACAATACGATCGATGTATATATATCATGTGTCATGAGGAGTTGAGGGCCGATCGAGGACGTTGTTGGATAAGAACTAATTAATTAAGTTGGTATTTGAGTTTGAACTGATGTAGCTGTGGATTCACATGCATGCTTAATTAACATTTATATATAACAAATGTACCAACAGTAGTACATGCATGATGATCAACAGCCAAGCTAGCTATATTATGTTTACGGCGGCTGGTCAATTTATAGCCGATCGACAGGAACATACGACCTTTTAAAATTTTTCTATTTCATAATTTACTTGGTATAATTCTCGACAGTATATTGGGGTGTTTTAATTTACAAGCCACCTTCGAATCAACTAATTATCAAGAATTGACTCATGACATTTTAATTCAATGTTAGCTAACCTAGTTGAGTATTGCCCGTGCAGTTGTTTTTCATTTTTGCTTAGTCTGATTTGATGGACCAAACAAACCCACAACATCATGACAGCACCACTCCGATAAAAATGGCTACGAATCATTTGAACCTTTAATTGATCATAGGAGCTATAAACTGCTTCCCTCTGCCTTCTAGACTCCCCTCTGTCTCACATTAGGATCATGGGCCTATAAATATATGCCTATACCTTTCAAAAGTTTCAGTACCCTCAATTGAAATATATACAAATTCCTGCAACATTAATTCATTAGAGAGGATATATATATATCAATCATGAAGAACTCCGGAAGATTTATCGTGCTGTTTTTGGTCCTGTTTTCATGTCTGCTATCCCTTTCTGAAGGTGCATTTATATATATGTAGTGCCGATATTGCTTGTTTTTAGGTTTTATTCTGTCATTGATGTACATATATATAATATGTTTGGTAAATACAGGTATAAAATATTGCCCAGCAGAGATGAAGGCTCAAGGCCAATGTAGCGGCATGTTTGGAGTTTCCGATTGCTTCCATCAGATGAGGGCCATATACGGAGAAGCCCCATCTCCGCCTACAAATTGTAAATGCAGTCCCATTCCCAACGATCAGCAGAATTATAAGTGCAAATGCGATGTTGCTTGTTAATGCGCGCGCTGCATGCAATAGCTAGCTTGGTGTGTGCATGCCGCCTTCTCATGCACGCCCAAGTACATTAATCTGATCAATATTAATGATCGATGCATGAATTCATGTATCATCGTCGATCTTAATTTGTAACTTCTTCAATATTGTCTAAAATTATTGATATATATATATATAACAATAATGATTGACGTCTCTTCTCGGGCAAATCAACATAATTGGATATTAATTGTCATCCTTTACTATATATACACACACACTAATGATACACTTATAACTATTTATACAACTATATTTTAAATTAAGGGTATTTTTGTAAAAAATATGTTACTTTTACAAGTTATTTTACAAAAATATCATTTATTTAAAACTAAGTTATATGAAGGGTTGTGAAAAAGCTTATAATATATGTATCATTATATATATATATATATATACTAGGTCGGAACAACGTGCAAAGCACGTTTGCCTAGTTTGGTGAGACATTAGTTTAGAATATAACATAATCTAACACATATTTATAATATCGATAGTTTTAGCAAAGTTGTCTCCAATAAGTTCAATACAAAACTAACAAAAATATCAGTTTAAAATATGAGTCCATTGATATTTTTACTACGCTGCATCATTCTTGTCATCTTGTACTGCATCAATAGAGACGACGTTGAAATTCTTGTGTTGCTGTTGGTTGAGTCGATTGGGGTCAACCAAAAGTTCAATCATCCATTCTTTTTGTGAAACTTCTGCTACGAGATTTTCTATATATGGCAGATGCTCCTGCAAAGAAAATTTTTAATAGGCTTTCGTGATTAATAAAAATTTTAAAAATAGATGTGCTAAAAAATTCTTTTTGGTGCTCAATAACATAAACATATGCTGAGACTTTTCCAAATATCTGCCTTTTGAATAATCGATCCTTTAATTCTTCTAATTTGGCACGAAAGACCCGAGCAATCAAATCAGGCCGATTTTGACTCTCCTCATGGGGGCGTAATTCATTTGAAATTTCTTGCCAGTTTGGATTGCATGTCATTGTTAAAAAAATGTCTGGTTTTCCATAACGTTGAACTAAAGCCATTGCTTCCATATATCTTTTTCGCATGTCTCTTGGACCTCCAATAAATGACGAAGGCAGAATGATTCGTTTTCCAACATTAGAAGCATTAGTCTCCCCAAGCGTAATGGTATCAACAATCCCTTGATATAACTCAGATCGAATATGTTGTTGTTTGGCACGAAAATAATCTAATCTTGACGTCTCAATCTTAACATACATATCAACAACATATTGTTGCAATAGACGACCAGACAGCAACAAAATTGATCTGATATTCTCTCTGATTTGTAATTTGTAGCAATAATATTCACGACACGAAACAATAGGGTCCTTGATTTTTCTGTTTAATGCTACAAAAGTTGAAGAAGAATGAAATATTACAAAATTAGACGTCTACAAACTAAGTACAAAATAGGAAGATTAAGATTATACTCTCACCTCGTTGTTCTCTTATAAGTAACTCTTCTGCTGACATTGATTGGTGAGGATTTATTGATTGAGCTGTTTCATCACGTATTAATACACTTCCTCTATTGACCCTACGAATGCCTTGATGCCAACCAGTATCCCCAAAAGGAAATAACAGTGGATACTGAAGTGGATCATAACAGCCAAAATAATACTGAACTATATGACTTCCACCAGAATGACTGAAGACACAAATGTCCCGTCCTCCCAACTGATCTGCATCTTCATTTTCAACCCATATTGCTGCAACTTGTGAAGATGTCGGGGCATTGAATACACGCTGATCTAGGCCAGAAAAAAGTATCTTATATGAATTACTTGATTTTCCAAATTTGGCAAATCACCAAGAGACCGAAAGAACACAGAGTATGGATTGATGCGAAGAATATCGATGAGTTGAGATATAATTGATGGATTCATTCTGTCTGAATCAGAAATGCGATTTTCCAATTCATGCTCAGTATCATAGAAATACAATTGGAGATAAGAAGGACGACCGTTTAAAGGAACTAAATCATTGATATAGTGATAGATCTGTCCTTGAGTTCGGAATGTATAAATCCCTCTATTTCGTCTGCAAAGATCTCTATCGAATTTAACTCCAAAAGATGTAAACGCAAACTTGTTATTATAAGTCCGAACATAAGTCTTAAAATGCACGGCTTCATCTGTGTCGGAGGTAAAAAGATCATAGAGCTGATCAGGGACATCATTTGTGACCAAAGAAATTGTCCCATCAGCACAACAAAATCCTTTTGTTTCATGATAGAAACGTTTTGCTTTACAATGTCTGCAACATGGCACATATGGCAAAGAATATGTTTCAGATGGCACGACTTGTAATAATTGTCTAAGTCCAATAGAGTGGCGATGCCTTCCACCTATTGAGTTAAAAAATGAACACAACACAATAGGTGTAAACCCATCGAATTCTTTGAATGATCTAACTAAAGACACTATTGGGAGAGTGGCAAGAGTTGATAATAGAATCAGAAGAATGAATAGTATAATTATACTTGTTTCTTACCCCTACAAGGTGGCGGTATACTTGTTTCAAATGTTGACTCTTCCCGAACAACACATGGAGCCTATTTGAATAGAATGTTTCGAGATTTCAATGAAAAAGAATATAAGACTGCTCAATTTAAGGAAAATAAAAAAATAATTTCAGGAAAACCTGTTGAATCGAAAGCTGATTAGAGATGGTTGTTTCATCTATGTATGTGTTTCCTGATTTACGTCTCAAGAAATCCATAGAATCATTCGGACAATCAGAACGATTCGCCACATTGTTTAATGATGAAGTCGCCTCTGAATCAACCACACAGACATTAACACCAGGAAGAACGCATACTTTATGAGATGAAGCCGATTCTCCGATGTCAGGATCAACGCGGAAAATTCGTTGTCTCTTTGACACTTTTTGATGGACATTATCATTTGAAGGTCCATCAATTGACGTAGTCATTTGATCATCCCTAAATGAAGCTGACTCTTTTAACTGAATAGAACTGCTTCTAGACGCTTTATTTTTAGCATATCTTTCTCTCTGTTTTCTACGGACTTCTTCCTTTTTCTCTTCTGGTAAATCTTTATACGGGATTCTCTTTGATGGTTGTTTTCCATGATCTTCAAAAAATAGTTTTTAAGCTTAACTTTTACGAAATTAATATTACTATTTAAAAATAAATACTACATAACTCACTAACACAATCTTACCACTTCTCATTATGTTAATGAAGTCAACAATTCTTCGAAATGTTTGATATTGTTCCACACAATTAAGACTAAATGAATAATTAATAACTACTTAATGCGAAATACAAACATCCATAGTGCATTTTAAATGCTATAAACAATTAAATTTCTATTAGTAACCATCGACTAAAAATTGCAAGCAGGGTCCAATAAAGTAACTATCGACTAAAAATTGCACACAGGGTCCAAGAAAGAAAGGAATATATATTATATAAAAAGGTACTTACAGGTCTTGTAACGAATAGTTGAATCTGTTATATATTTAGATCTCTTGATAAGGAGGATAATTCCTGCTTAGACACAAATGATATTGTAAGTTTTGTGTGTATTGTATACATACACACACATATAAGAAAAAAAAGATCATTCAAATATGTCTTTTGCAAACATTTTGGAACGATGGAAAAAATTTAAACTGTTATGAGTGTCTAAACGTAATGCAATTATTTTATAAAAGAGTAAGAGCTGTTATTAAAAATTTATTTATTTATTTTTATATAAATCTTGTAATTATTTATTATTTTTTTTAAACTTGCGAAATGTTTGTTTAGTTTACAATTATAAATATAATTTGTGATAGTCTTTTATATATTATATTGGCTTTTATTTTGATTTAATTATTATTATTGTTGATATTGTTTTTTTTTCTTTGAGTAGGTCTAATAAAGCTCACTTTCGACTAATAAAGATATGTATTCTTTGCCTCCTTTTTAGGTTGACGAAAAATTAAAGAATAATAATTTTGGCTCCAAATAGATAAGTTACACCTAAGTCATTTATGAAAAAAAGTGAACCATATTAAAAATATCATTTTTTTAAAATATATATTTTTTTATAAAAATTTAATGTAATTATTTATTTTTTTTTTAAAAAATTGCGAAGTGTTTTTTTACTTTACAATTATAAATATAATTTGTGATAGTCTTTTATATATTATTGCCTTTTATTTTGATTTAATTATTATTATTGCCGGTATTGATTTTTTTTTTTTTTTTTTGAGTTTGGGCTTTTTATAGTGGTTTTATAATTATCTATTTGAATTGGGTTTTGTGGGTATGATTTTATGCCCAGCCCGTATGAGAAAAAGGGGAGCCCAGCCGATTTGTGGGTATGATTTTAAGCCCAGCCCGCAGCCCGTATAAGAGATAGACAAGCCCAGCCCGCAGCCCGTATGAGAGATAGACAAGCCCAGCCCTTCCGAAAACGGTGCCGTTTTTGGGCATAAGAGGAAGTGAATCAGCTTCTGAAACGGCGTCGTTTTCGCGCATTATGTAGGGAATCCCAACCCTCGAAACGGCGTCGTTTTCATCTATGTAATATGAAAACCCTAGACGAACCCGAGCCCTCCCATTTCTTCTTCTTCTTCTTTGTTGTTCTTCTTCTTCATGCGGCGCCGCACCAATCATCCCCTCCCTTCCGCCATTTCTTCTTTCTCCTTCTTTCTTCTTCTTCTTCTTCTTATTCTTCCGCTCTCTGATGCGCCGCACGAACCACCCAGTCCCTTCTCCCATCTTTTCTTCTTCTTCTTTCTTCTTTCCTCTCCATGGACCTAAGTGTTGTTGTTGAACCTTGCGCCGCCATTCACCCACCCTCGCGTGGTCCATCGGCCTCACCTCACCCTTTGTCTTCGATTAATGGTAAGTTATTATTTTTTTTTTTGTATGTTTTTAAAATACTTCAAATTGTAAATCGGGTTGATGAAAAACCCTAATTGTTTTATTAGGCTTGCGCCGCCATATCCATCTCCTGGAACTCACCCACCCTCGCGCGGACCGTGGCCTCACCTCACCATTTGTCTTCGATTCCCATGGTAAGTATTTTTTTTTTTTTTGTGTTTTTAAAATACTTCAAAATCTAAATCTGGTTGATGATATTATGTAACTTTTTTATTAGGGTTTTTAATTTAAGATTTTTTGTGTCTGTGTTTCTGTTATTAGGGTTTTGTAATTAGGCGTGTGCTGTTATGTAACTGTTTTATTAGGGTTTTTAATTTAAGATTTTTGTGTCTGTGTTTCTGTTATTAGGGTTTTTAAAATACCTCAAAATCTAAATCTGGTTGATGATATTATGTAACTGTTTTATTAGGGTTTTTAATTTAAGATTTTTGTGTCTGTGTTTCTTTTAAACGTGCTTTGTAATTAGGCGTGCGCTGTTATGTAACTGTTTTATTAGGGTTTTTAATTTAATAATTGTGTCTGTGTTTCTGTTATTAGGGTTTTGTAATTAGGCGTGTGCTGTTAATTGGTGAAATCTGTATATATATATATATATATATATATATATATATATATATATATATATATATATAGCCATTATGAGGATTGTTATTCACTAAACAATCTAGGTTGAATTTAGAACAACAATAAATAAATAAATAAACAGTAAAATAGAACAACAATAAATAAATAAATAAAGCAGAAAAAATATTTATCTAAACTACTTGATCTAAAATACTGTAAACATACAAAAGTTTTGCACAACATCCATACAAAACAGAAAAATAAATTATATAACAAACATGGAGACAAAATAAATAATACCACACACTTACTAAGATAAGAGCCAGAAATGTGCAGTTGATCCTCACCCAAGAACACCTCACATAACTGGGAAATCAGATGAAAACAAATCTTAACATGAATTAAATCACTTGATCTAAAATAAGTTTTGCATAACAATAAATAACATTAAAGCACACAATACATACGTACTATTAATGAATAAACAGAACAACATATGCACCACTTTCGTTAATGAAAGTGTTGCATCATAAACAGTATAAAACAGAAGAACAATAAATAAATAAATAAAACAGGAAAAAACAAATTACATAACAAACATGGGGACAAAATAAATAATGCCACACACTTACTAAGATAAGAGCCAGAAATGTGCTGTTGATCCTCACCCAAGAACACCTCACAGAACTGGGAAATCAGCTGAAAAACAAATCATCACATTAAAAACCAGCAATAAACATAGAAAAACAGCTAAAGGAAATAATGGAAGAGAAGAGAACACCACAATCTGACTGATTCTTATTCACCTATGACAATTTGCTTGATCCTTAGCAAATACCAGAATTTCTTTAGTTGGAAGTGAAGTTGTATGAGTAGCAAAGATCAGGATTTGTTTAGTTCGAAGTGAGGCAATGGATATGTGGCTGGGTTTGGTTAGTTTGGCCTCTCAAAAGACATCATCTTTATAAAGTGCAAGACCAAGTAAAAACTGAAAAACCAACAACCCAGACACGAGGGAAAAAAACTCCCAAACCATATATGGAAAAAACTCATCAAATATGCATGCATATGTTGTTTTGTTTTCAGCAAGAGTACAGTTTTTGTGCAAATTTTTATTTTATCTTTCTAAATCTTTCTGACATGATTTTTTTTTTGAAGAAAGTATGGCTGCCTGATAATGCAATTTTTTTTTGCTGTTGGCAGTGTTGTTTTTTGGCAGCTTTTGTTTGGCACCTTCTTTGTTGTATGCCTATTTTTTCTTATCTTTTAGTCCAGTCTTTCACATTATCCACTGAGTATCAAGTTATTTTAAGTTTATTATTTTTCACCTTTATGTTTTGACAGAAATGTCAGTCTACCACTTTCATGTTTTTCATATCCTTTAGTCAAATTTGCAGTTCTCCTTTAGGTTTTGACAGTTATAGGAGTTGACTATTTTGATGTTTTTTCGTTGTATGTTTTTTTTTGGGGTTTATTATTTTTATCATTTATAACTTGGCAGATATGTCAGCATGCACAGTTTATGTTTTCCTGTGCATGTTTACTGATCTGCAGGTTGAACCTGCTTTCTCAGTAAACATGCTTTGACAAGTCCCTTTCAAATGCATAAACTGCAGTGCAGTTGGGTTCCATGCATTTTTATCAAAGGTAAAGCATGATCACGAGGAATATAAGTAGTGTATTTGAGGTGCCAATAAACAGACTTCAAATAAATTATTTTTTAGGAATATAAGTAGTGTATATGGAATATTTGTTAATAAGTGAGGTGCCATATCAGTAGTGTATTTTTTAGGAATCTAAATCATGAGGTGCCATATCAGTAGTGTATATGGAATAAAACATGGTCTTTAAGCAAGCATTAACAGAATAAAACATGGTCTTTAAGCAAACATGGTCTTTAAACATATGGGGTTAGATTAACAGATTTTTTTAAGCAAGCATTAAGCTTAGTAGTCTAAAATATGTTGATTATCTTGAAACAAATGTGACGTATGGAAGTGGTGAAAGTGGTGCATATACTGTGACATAGGTAGTAAATATTTGATTTAGATAAGCTTAGTTTCAAATAAATTATTATTGCCTTTTCATAGAAAGTAGTCATATACTCATGTTAGCTAGGAAAAAGATTCCATATTAGTAATGTATTTGGCGTGCCACACTGCCAATAAACAGACTTCAAAGATGTGAAAGCTCAGTTTTTGCAGTTTTTTACATTATCCATTGAGTATTAGATTATTTTGGCTTGATTATTTTTCTGCTTTTAGTTATTCAGTCCAGCAGTTTCATGTATTTTCGTTGCATGCTTTTTAACACTGCCAATAAACAGACTTCAAAGGTGTGAAAGCTCAGTTTTGCAGTTTTTCACATTATCCATTGAGTATTAGATTATTTTGAGTTTATTTTTTTCCTGCTTTCAGTTATTTGGGTTGACCAACTTTTTTTATGTTTTGTTGTCTACTTTTTCTGCTCGGCAGGTTGAAGCTGTTGTGCAGGCAGGTTATTTTGAGTTTATTTTTTTCCTGCTTTCAGTTATGCAGTCCAGCAGTTTCATCTTATTTTCGTTGCATGCTTTTTATTTGGGTTGAACAACTTTTTTTATGTTTTGCTTATTTGGGTTGAACAACTTTTTTTATGTTTTGCTGTCTACTTTTTCTGCTCTGCAGGTTGAAGCTGTTGCTATTTTGAGTTTATTTTTTTCCTGCTTTCAGTTATGCAGTCCAGCAGTTTCATCTTATTTGCATCCTTTTTCTGCTCTGCAGGTTGAAGCTGTTGCTATGCACAGGCAGAAGCTGTTGTTCTGCAGGCAGAAGCTGTTGTTCTGCGGAAGAAGTTGTTGCTCTAACGGTGATTTAACAGAGCACTAACGGAAAATAAGAATTTCCGTTAGGCTCTGTTAAATAGCCACTTATATATATAGGAGATATATATGTGCGCGCGCGCACGTGATTATATATATGATTATGATATATAGGTTTGAAATATTGTTTGTGATTGTTATTATTTTATGGAAAGATATATAATACACATTCCCTATAATATTAAAAAAAATAAAAAAGGCGTATTTTGAATTATAGAAAATAAGTACTTATGCCCCAATGAATCCATGGAAAGTTAAAACGGCGTAAACATCCAAATTCTAAGAATGCACGTACATAACGGTATACCTTTACATTTGGTTTATTTTACTCAAATTACCGCAAAATCTAATTAATAATTCTTCATTAATAAGCGCAAAACATTATTTATATTTGTTCAGAAACAAAAACGTGAATTATGATTTCCAACTTTAATTTAGTACTTGAAATCTCTTATTGAAAAAGTATGTGTGGTTCTTTGTTTTTTCTTGTTTTCTTTTTTGTAAATAAAATTATAAGTAAACATGTATCTAAATCAATTTTAAAGTTAGTTACATTAATTTTTTAAAAATATATAGTTATCTGCAAGAACTTTTCGATAAAAGCTTCAATTTAGTGTTTAAAAAAAAAGTAGATTTTCAATTTTTTTAAGTGATTAAAGCATTTTTTATAAATTTATCAAACATATCATTTTTTTTTTTTTTGTTTAAAAGAGTTTTTAAACTTTCCCACTCAAACCTATCAAAAAAAAAAAAACTTTCCCACTCAATCTCAAAGGCTCTAAGTAAAGCATTCCTCGACCACCAGCTTAAACATCAAAATAAAACCAAGGCCTTGAATAAATTCTCTCAAAGCCCATGTCTTATTCAAGGGCCTAGGAACTACAATTAATTCGGCCCGAACTATAATGAACAACTAATAGCCCACGCACGACATGAAACCAGCACGTGGGCTATTTTTCCTTATTAACCTACTCCCATTGCAATCAGTTGCATAAAAATTTCATAAAAAAAAGTTTACAAATGTCTAAGAAGCGAAGAAGCGCAAGTTGATATGCTAATTGAAAGGAGTAGAAGTATTAGAGTTCTTTTACCCAAATCTAAAATTTAAAGTATTGAGAGATAGAGATAGACAGACATATAAAATGAATTATATAATATTTATTCAGCATTTAAGGGATGCTTGGATATATAGATAAGACATGAAGTTTTTGAGATTTTATTCGTACATATCACTCAAACTTGAAATATTTTTAAATTTTTAATTTTTTATCTAATTATTACTTAATTATTATCTAAACATAAAAACCAATACAACTTTTATAAACTTAAAAAAAAATAACATAAAAATCAATACAACTTTTTCAAATTTTAAAACAAAAATTATATTAAAAAATTATATTCAAATATTTTTGTAAATTTATAATATTTTTATTCAATATTTTATCTCTTACTTTTCAAAACTCAATAAAATATTTTAACTTAAACCATTTCATTACTATTTACAGAATTTTGAGATATTGAATGTGTAAAGGTGCTCTTAATGTTATCCAAACAATTTACTTGGGGAGCTAATTGGCATCACAAGGACCGTCTCTTCCAACAAGCTTCATTACTAATCTCATTATTAATATTTTTCTTAACCATGATTTAATTTGTATGTTATTTTCTAAGCAAGGTTATACCGGAATTAAAATGGAAGATATAATTTAAGGTTTAATTAAGATGATAGTGAGAGAAACTTCTTTGTTTTGTTTGTATTTTTGTGGTTTATTTTTCAAATATAATAAAGAAGAAACACCCTTCGATGCTCTAGTCCTGCCAATCTTTCCTCTATGTTTTTCTTTCAATGATGAGTACCCTGGATCCATTTCCCACAACCCAAACAGTTTCTCCCTCACGATGTGTTGGGGAAGCTCGAGCCGGTGATGAACCACGGGAGCCTCTGGTTGCTGAACCTCTGGATCGCACTGATGAGATCGCAATATGCTTGCGGTGGGTGTGTCGTTTGGGCTCATGTTGGTGCTTATGGTTCTGTTGGTTCTGTTGTGTTTTATATTGTAGTTTTTGTTGTTTAGTTATTAATAAAGAAGAAATAGGCTATTGGACTTGGTGTCCATAGCAGCAGTGTCCCCGAACTCCTCCTCTCTTGAAAGACGAATGGGGCTATTCAGTTATATTTTTACATAGCGCTTTCTCTTTTAAGAGAGAGTTATTGAGAAGTTAAGATAATGTCCACCACAATGTGTGCGGGGATGCTCCAGAACAGATGCGTCGTTTGACTTATAATCTAGATTTTCCTACATTAATAAGTCACAGTTGTAATTTCGGTTCAATGAATGAAATTAAGTATGTTTCCATAAAAAATAAAAATAAAAAACCAAAGATATAAGAAGTGGGGTCCACAACAAAAATTCCACCTGAATTAACAAAGTGCCAAAAAGAAAAATCAATCTTATGAACTTAGATTCCTTGAAGAAATCAAAGAGAAATCTAAAAATATTCACTACCTTATCCTTTAGATAATTAGAAAAATACAAGAAGATATGATTGACCGGATCTTTGACGCCCCGACTGTACCCACATTATTCCGTGTACACTATACCATATTTTAAATTTTAAATACCTCTAGTAGTCATTGTGAGTCGGTCCAAAAGCAATTTCGATTTTCTACGGCGAGACCTAGGGCATTGCTCGTAAACACGAGGAAAACAAAGGGCAAATGTTATGTCCCAACAAAGTCTTATTACCCTTCCTGTCCTAATAAACGCAACAGACACAGAAGGTTCGGCTTTCCAGTTTCTATAAATTCCCTACCCCACCAGCTTTCCCAACCCCACGCCATTCTCATTTTATCCATTTGCTCGTTTCTTTCTCTCTCCTAGGGCTAGGGTTTCACCTCTCTCTCTCTCTGTGAGGCTTTGGTTCTTATTTTGTGTCCCTCGGAGATTCAATGGCGCAGCAGGAGGTCCATAACGGAGTAGCCGCTAAGGGAGCTGTTACCGACGCCTTGGTTTTCACGGCGGTAAAGCCGCAGCTGCTTGTGGAGGCTCCCAAGGCGAGCGACGCCATTCAGTTCTACAAGGCTGCGTTCGGCGCTGAGGAGCTCGGCCGTACCATGCACCCCAAGCGCAAAGCCGATCAAGAGCTCCCTCTCATTCTCTCTGCTCAGATGAAGCTCGGTGGCTCCATCTTTCTGGTCTCTGACCTCAGTGATGACTCTGCTGCTCCGTAAGCCTCTCTCTCTCTCTCTCTCGTTCTCGCTGCGTATATACTTTTTCCGAACATTCTTGTTTGTGCGTGTAGAGTGTCACTTTCCTTTGGATCTGTAGGCCTCAGAGGCAGTATTTTGCATTTTAATGGATCTCATGCAATTTTGTGTAAGTTTTTTACGATTTTCACTACAGAATATACTTGATTTCTCTGATTTTAGATAGTCGTTCATATGCATGGCTCCTTATTCCATACTTTTTCGCGTCTTGATCTCTACATTATGGTACTATAGATCTCCATCTCTGGCTGGTTGTTCTGTGTCGCTTACTTCTTAGCTTTCTTGCCGTTATGTTTATCCAGTTTTTTTCCATTTTCGTTGCCATTAGATGCCTGTGTCCTTTCTGCTGACTTGGTCAAATATGTAATTTACTGGATTTTTTTTTCCGGACTCTCGCCTCTGATCTAGTTTTGGTCTCCGTTATCTTTTAAATGTTTCTGTCCCTTAGTCATGTGTGTTGTCCGTTTTCGGTCCTCAATGTATGTTAAAGTCCGTTTGCTTTTGTATGAACCATCTATGGTCTAGCTTTTGCGTGGTTTCTGCTAGTTTGTGTTTTTTTTTAATAATCTGTTGTTTATGGCTTTTGATTTTGTTCTTGTCGCTGCTTCTTTATGTTGGAATAAGCAAAAGATATCAACCTCAACGATCTTAATATTTTGACCTAGAGATGAAATGAAAAATGTCCTTATGCAAAGTTTTGACCAGTATAAATGGGCCACCGGAGCATGAAAGAGTTGAAGAAAGTAACATTTTCCTCGTCTTTGCCCTTCGATATATGGTCACAAATATGATGGAAGTGGGTTTTTGAACAGGGCCAAGGCAGAGGGGGCTGGAATTGTGCTCTGCCTGGAGACCGAGGACGTCAATGCTGCCATCGTGAAGGCCGTGAGCGCGGGAGCCGTAGCCGTGGGTGAGATTGAAGAGGGCGACGGCGTATGCGGAGGTGGGCGCGTTGGAAAGGTCAAGGACCCGTATGGCATCGTTTGGCTCATCAGCTCCCCAGCCCAGAAGAGCGCCGACGTGGTTGCCTGATTCCCGTTCGATCAAATCGTCTCACTGCTCACCACCTGTCTCTGTTTTGTTGGCTTCTCCTTAATGCGGTGGGTGTGGGACCCTCCTTATCAGCAAAAAGTTTCTACGATTAGATGATAATAGCGTTTCAGGCTTAGTAGTGAATATTTCGGTCATTTTGAAAAACAGAAACTCACTTGGAACGACTTTAACCGACAGCTGTCGACTAATTTGACTTTTATTGCTTCTATTTACTCTGCTGCCTATTATTTAATACTCGGCTACTTTTATCAGTTTATCTAGCATTTTCCATTTATCATATCATCCTTTCTTTTCCTAGCCTCTTCTACTACAGAATAATCCACATTGCCCTTCTATTTGGTGAACAACATGATGAAAGGGTAATGGCGTCGTTTTCACCCATGTGGATAAGAGGATATTTTGGATGGGGGATGGACGCGGTTGGCAATATTGTCGACCGGTAGTTTATTGTTACGCCTCGTTCCCCGGTACAATCTTTCCTTCTTTATTTATTTTTAAAATGTGTATTATTTGTCGACAAATAAATGGAATCGATGTACCGGACCTATAGACAAGGGTCGTTGGGCAACGTTACTGGGGAGGAAGTTGGAGGGACTGGACTTTGTCGCTGGTGTGGCAGCCACTTGTTCGTCGACACGTGTTCATTCTGGTTAGGAGGATTCGAAAATCGGTTTTGGGAAGCAGCTGTCGCTTTTACTAGGGTGGTCCCAGAACTTGTAGGTTCGGGAGGTGCGAACGAGAGGGTCGAGTGGTAAATGGATCTCGTGACTCGTGTGTGCGATTGAGTTGTTGGCAGGGGATTTAATTTATATATAATTTAATACCTTGAGCTTTTTCTGGAATGTTTTTATGATTTGAAATTGAGTAAAGCTAGGAGCCCGACGGGTGAGAAGGCAGATTTACACCGTCCAGTAAACAAATGACACGAATGATTTTGTAGTGAATGAAAAATATATTTGTTTGTAAGTGTAATGAAATCCTGTACCTTCAGGAATTAGACCCTCCCCCATTTTTCTCTCTCTCTCTCAAGCTTCAAACTCTTTATCGTCCCTCACGCTCTCCCTCTCTCCCCTCAATCGATCTCTCTTTTAATTTGATTTTAAATTTTAGTAATAAATTTTTGCTCAAATATCAGCTCCTTCTCTCGTAAGATTTGGACGGAAAGGAGGTCATGAGTTCAACATGAACTGTGTATGTTAAATTCAATAATAAAAAAATAGTTTTAAGTTTCGTTCTCTCTTTTAATTTGATTTTGAATATAGGTAATAAATTTTGGAAAAATTTAGTTGTAAGTGATTCTGTGTAATTCATATTCTCTCTGGGTAATACACGCACCCATTCAATATGATTGGTAAGAAAGAAGACTTTATTGAAAACAATGTTAATTTAAATTTAGAATATGAAAATGAAAATATTAGTACACAGATTAGTACGCAAACTTGTTTGTATATAGCAAAATTCATAAATTTTTGCTCAAATATCAGCTCCTTCCTTCGTAAGTTTTGGACGGAGAGGAGGTCATGGGTTCAACATGAATTGTGTATGTTAAATTCAATAATAAAAAAATAGTTTAAGTTTCACTGTTTATTCTCGATGAAATGGAAAGGGCTTAAAAGCCTTAACTATTTGAAATTTCAAAATATTTTGAAGTTGGTCTCTCATTGGGACTTCAACATGTTACTACTCTATGAGCTAGTAATCATAAACTATTCAAGCTTGATGGCAATATCAGAGTGGATCCGCCATTGGGCATCACTTGAGTTGTTCACAATTTTTGGATGCTCTAGCTTGACTTCAGTGTCAGAAGCAATCTGTAGGCTAACTTCTATGAAAACGTTGAGAATTTATAATTGTCCCATCTTATTACGAAGATGTGAACAAAAGAGGTGAGGATTGACCCAAGATTGCTCACATCCCATAGCGGCACTTTTATTATCTATATCCTCAATTGGAATACATCATCCTTGACTCATCTAGGTATTTTTTTACCAATTTTGTCTTTATTCCTACATTCACCTTCTTCACATTCAACTTACAAAATTCTATTTGCAAACACGATTTTCTGTAAAGAAGAAACAGGAGAGAGGCCAAGACAGATTGAGAGTTTGTTAAAAAATCTAATGCATTGTGACTTCTACAAAAAAATAACTTAGTTATGATTACCTCGCTTTTTTTATTGTTTTATTATTCCCTATTCAAATAAATATCACCATATGCATGATTCTTTACATCTAGGAGAAATAGTAAGGAAGCGGAAGAAGAGCAAAAAGAAGAAATATAGGAGGGGGTTGCAGAGTAGATCGAGGACTGGACTTCAGAGGCCACAACGTTGAGGTTGTGTAATTTCATGACAACAATTTCAATAGGGCTTGCAAGGAAATAGGCGCGGGGAGAGGGAAAGGAAATTGGCGCTACGCGAGGGACGGGTGAGAGGAATCGCTGTTGACGAGTGTGAAAAGTAGTTTCCTGCATGCGGGTGTAGAAAGGAGTTTCCTACAACTTCTACGTGTCAAATTGTCATTGATACAAAATAAATTTATAAATTGATATTATACAAAATAAATTTATAAATTGATGTAATTTCATAGAATCCGTTAGATTTATTTTATAATAAAAATAACTTTACAATTTGACGTACCATATCAAGTTACATCAGTTTGTGAATTTATTTTTTTGTAATTTTTTACGGCTAAAATATTTTCCATAGATAAAAGCTCATGGTGCGAGTTATTTTTAAAATTTAGATCAATATCTTAATATCACGCCTAAATCCAATATCTTACGATTTTCCTTCTTCCATGGTAAGATAGTTTTTGCACATAAAGCTAGTTTTTGCTCCAAAGGTTTGATTTGTTTTGTTTTTCCTTGATAAAATTGCAGCATAAATTAAACGAACAGTCACGGTCCTACAGTGTAACTAGTATGATTAGAATCTTAAAAGTACTTGTTTGGGCCATCTCTCGTGAGAAGATCTGTAGGGCGTCTAATTATATATTTATTAAAGATGCCCAACGAACTTATTTATACAGTCAATTATATATCTCTCTCTCATTATTATAAGGTTTATTTGAAAGTGTTTTATAATTGAGTTTTAATAATTCAAGTGTTTATGTATTAATAAAGTACGCTATGTAATCACACTTTTTAGCATGATCAAACCCCAAAGAGAAATGCTAAATGATTCTCTCATTTTGACCATTTTTTATTTTTATTATTATTTTCTTAATGGTTTAGAAAGTGAATATTACCAGTGAATTTATATTTTTTAATTGTTTAAAGATGTTTAAAAAATATTTATTGAGTATTTAATGTTATTAAAAATTTTAAATGACTCACTTCATATATATGACTATTCCTCCTCTTATAATCACTCCCGTAACTGCGCATGTTGCAATAGAAAACGAATCTCACAAATGAAGATAACTGTGTTTATGAGAAAGATTCCCATATAATTGGATCCAATCAAACAAGGTAATTTAGCATTAATCCCTTAATTCTCAAGTACCTCTAGTAGTTTAGCTTAGGATTTAAGCTGCCAAAAAGGCGGCGGAAGCATACATGCACTAGTCAATATAATTTATCTATCTTTGTTAATTAATTAATTACAAACAGCTTCTTCTTGCCCATATATGTCATTGCAGAGCAGACAACCAATCTAAAATTAATCCATCCCTTGGCAACCTCTATTAATTAATTAGCTCCTTTTAATGCCAACCTTGCAGCAAAAGAAACATGCATGCATGATCAGACAACATGCTAGCTCCAGCCTCCAGTCAGTACCCATTAATGATCGATCGTATCTAAGAACTTGCATAAAGCAGCAAAAGCTGATCAAGCAATATTCCCATGGGGGAAAATGCATCTTATCAAGGGAACAAACCGCTTTAAGCATTAGAACCTTAATTATAAATGCATATGGTTCCCATCAAAACTCCCACTACCTCTTCACTTTGCATATTTTCAGCTTATTAATTAGGACCCACGAAATTCTTCAACCATTGATGATGTTCGATCGATCTAGCCAGCATATCTGAAAGCAATTAGCATTTGGTTCCTTGAGTGATTAAAGCAATAATTTATAATGGAATATGGATCGGAGTTGCATGGATCGAGGACATGGCAACGATGATTGGCCTTGCTTTTAATTCCACCCTCACTACAAGAAAACTGCTTATTTGTGACCATTTAATTCCAGCGAAATGACTATTTACAGCCAAAATGAGTCTGTTTTGGTCACAAATAACATTTTCGCCGCAATTAAATGGCCACAAAAGCCAATTTTTCTTGTAGTGCCTCCTACCTCCTTTATTCTTTCTTTTTCATGCATATATCACACTGATCTCGTTTCATTTACCAAAGAATGTATCGTCATGTATTAATATTGCTTAATTTTCTTTCAACTTCTTAATTTTAATGGCCGTTCTGTCAGTCACTTGATAAAAAGGAGATTCCTATCAATGCGTTGTACCAAATAATTAGGCTTTTTTATGCACTATAAATATAGAGGCCGTATCACCCTTCTTATTTCAGTTCATTTAGCTATATACCTCCAACTTGCCTCTCCTTCTATCCCTTTCTTTTCCCTTGCTCGAGTGCTCTCTCCATGGCTTCTCTCCAGGTGCTGACCTTAATTTCTCTCTAGATATCTCCCTCTTTCTCGATCGTAATCGAAATTGATAGGCGTAGGGAGGCTAGCATTAAGTTTTGCCTAGCCTAGTACTTGTTATTTTGTCATAAGTTAACAATATCGGTCTATGTTATGCAGTGAATGCATACGTACCCTACCTTGCATATATGCTACGTACGTACAAAGAGGAGTTTAACGTCGGCCATAATATATTTGTAGAGTTCTCATGTTAAAGCTATCTTTTCTGCATGTTTGCTATATAGGAAGTTATAAATTTACTCATCGCTACAATCATATATATATTATACTGTTCTCAAATCCTCTTTACTTTGGAGGAATAGCCCCCAGATCGAGAATCGAGATGGGGTTCATGAGCAAACAAGACAACGACGACCATCTTGCTATATATATGAGCTCATAAAGATGTTACCGATCACGCATATTCATTAATGTGGAAAGACAAAACTTGTTTAATTAAATTAACTCATTGTTTAGCTGTGCAGTTTATGTAAAAGTTCTTGATAAATAAGATTTCAGCTAGCGCCTCTGATTGATTATAATCTGAGCTTTGAGTATCATTAATTATTCCTAATAGATTGTGTGATCTGGTGGAATTTTAGGCTGATATTCCTACACCAGTGAAAGAGGTGGTGACTAAGGAAACAGAAGAAACAACACATGATGATCAGGAGTCTGCTGCCGTCGATCAAGATCAGGATTTGGCCACTAAAGATATAGAATTCATAGCCACTGCAGAGGAGACAGATCATAAACCTAAGGAAGTGGTTTTGCCCGATGATATAGAAGAAGATAGTGAAGTAGTAGCTGATGATCATGAAGTGGATAAAGCAGACGTGTCACCAATTCATGAGGAGGATTCAAAATGGACAGAGAAAATAGAACATGAAGCTGAAGATCAAGATGACGAGGATGATGAATTAGAGTAGTAAAATGAAGGAAATTACTACTTTCAGGTGCAAAAAGAAATAAAAGGTTCGTTAAGTATTTCTACGTACGTTAGCATCTGTGATGGATGCAGTGATTTGGGGTAGAGCTTTTCATTAATTTCCTGTTTGAAAGTGTCTATAAGCACTTGTAATTTGGATCTTCCAAAGATCAGATCAGAGTGGTTTATTTGTATTTTCAGCTGATGATCGATATATAGACAATTTCCATGTTGTTGTCTAATTTGTAATGTGTGTTGTTTGATGGTGTTTTTAATTAATATTTATGATAATCATTGAATTTCGTCCCTAATCCCAACGTGCATCGGATTTGATCATAAGCCATTTACAACTCACAAGAATAAGTTATATACGTATAGTCACTAGTTCTTAATATTTCATCAAGCGTTTCGGAGATTTCTTTTACCATTATTGTTTTTATTATTTCATATATATCAACGAAATAAGGTCATTTATTTATTTACTGGATGTTTATCATTTACGGCTCTTTGCATAAATATATATGAGTAATTCTACATACAACTGTGAAGTGCGTAAACGCCGCGTAATCGTTTTGAAAAAGAGTGTGGTCCACTATTAAAAAATTAATTTTTTTCATGTGAGTCTCATGTTTTATTCACTTTTTTCAAAGCAATTACGCGACGATTGTACAATTCACGGTTGTAAGTATCTTTTCTCAATATATATATATATATATATATATATATATATATAGTACTAGAGAACTAGAGAAGGTGGCTAGCTGGAGGTAATTAAACAGGCGTAGATCATATATAGTGTATATTTTTGTTTTCGCTCGCCAATTTAAAGTAAAAAAGAAAATGATATTTCTTATTTGAGATTTCATGATTTTTAGTGAAATAGGTTGATGACATGTTTTTAAAGTTTTTTTTTTTTTTTTAATTTTCAGAGTATTTCATGATATATAAGCGCCCAAATTATTCGAAAAAAAAAGTCACTAATTGTTTATGGTAATTCGTTTTTTTTTTCCCAAATAATCTGTACATAGACTTGTATATATAATTTTGAAAAATAATATTTGTATTTTTATAGTGTACAAGTTTGCACACATTTTTTTACGTAAATCTAAGATTTATATAAAAAAAAATTATTTTTTTAATAATATACCTACTTGAAAAGTGGCACAGAGAAAATAGTTCTATAATAATTGTTTATGGTAATTCGTTTGCAACTTGGACTGAATTGATATCAACTCAGTTCAATTTAATTTTAAATTAAGTCTAACATATAAATACCAAATTCTCAACTTACTAAATTATCTCAACTTAAAACATTTTTATACGTAAGACCCACAACTTTTTTCAACTCAACACCTCTTTACATGTGGAACCGCAACTTTTTTCAATTTCTTATAAATATATCTAAACTCATCTTAACATCTAAACTCATGTTAAGTGAGTTCCATAAGACTCACTCTACCATCTCAATTTACTATTATTCATAAGAAATTCAATTAAGCTCAACATCTAAACATAGCTTAAATCAGATAGAATCTGAAGATCGATCGATCCACTAGTTGTGGAGCTTATAGCCCAACAGGAAAGTGCTTGAACTCATTCGAGCAGCTCCAACTCCAAGAGCTTACAAAGTTTTGGGTAGACCCATATAGTCTGTCGAGCCCAAATTGATTTCTCTACGAGCCCCAATATCCACTTGCTGGTTCATGAGGGACGGCCCAGTTCCTATTCAACAGAGGAGGACCATGTGTGATGAGTCCATAGAGATTCATCCCCAGTTTGAATTTTAAACTTTAAAATAGGTGTCACTTGGTCTTTAGCAAAATTGGGCTACTGGTTGATAAGATTACGAAATAATCAATCTGAAAACTGTTTGCGAGACTCATCAGATGATATCTGGTACACTAAATTTTGTTGATTTGTTTGGGAAGTGATACAATCATAAAAACAACATTATCTAACTGTTAAGTTTATCTTCGATAAGTTTATCATTATCTAATTGTTTTCAAATCTCACTCCTACTAAAACTCTAATTCTCCAAATCCTAGTCCTAATTAAAACAACATAGGTCTTAGTTCATCAACTCACTCTATAT
Source organism: Juglans mandshurica (assembly GCA_022457165.1). Taxonomy (NCBI): domain Eukaryota; kingdom Viridiplantae; phylum Streptophyta; class Magnoliopsida; order Fagales; family Juglandaceae; genus Juglans; species Juglans mandshurica. The sequence continues at coordinate 5,015,147 of CM039630.1, read as the reverse complement.
ATACATATCGATCTAATACGTTTAATTGCATGAATGCACTCTAATTTATACAAAGAAAACTCAACTGCAAGAAACTAAGATTTTTATTATTACTTTAGAGTGAGAAAGAGATCATAGATATGGCTGCAACCCTAATTCCCGCTGCAGAATACTACCATGGATTGATGCAAGCATATTTGGATCAACTCCAAGTTGATCTGCGTCGTCAGCTTCAACAACGATCCCAATCAACACAAGACGAGCCAAACCAGGCGGAGAACGTCGAACATGTCCAACAAATCAGTCCCACTAGTACTATTGTTGATATTTCTGCTCCTTCCAGCCCCAGCTCCAGCTCCAGCTCCAGCTTCAGTTTCAGTACTGATGAGGAGGCGGTGTCGATGCCGGTACGTGAGTAAATTCTTGAGATCATTCGTAATAGTTAGTTTTGAGATGAGTTTGCATTTAAAAAAAAAAAAAAAAGCAAAACAAATATGAAATCTACGTGAGAAAATTAATTTTTGAATGTTAAACCTCCACTCGCTCCTTTCCATCAAACCCATGAGATTACTCTTCTGTTTCACTGTGAATTTATTTATTAAATTTTTTACTAACGAATGCATGCATGCTCTCTGCTTTTGGTGAAGGACTCGGAGGAGTATGAGTCAGATACAGAAGAATATCGCTCCACCAGCCTTGTAGTCTCGATGCTGGCAGAGTTAGAAATTTATATAAGTGAAGATGAATTAAATATCTAAGTAAAATTAGCTAGTTATAATAAATAAGATCGATAATGTTCTACCTACTTTTTTATTATTATTTTATTTACTCATTCATGTCTTCTATGAGATTTAAAGAATATGAACTATGAATGGTAAGTATTTAAATTACAGAGCATGGGCGGCTTCCCTTTATGAAGGGTGGGAGCCAATTAGTGATCATTCCTTCCATATCCTCTCTCTCTCTCTCTCTTTTTAATCTTATAATTATGAAAAAGATTAGTCTGCACTTCATTTGTATCGTTCTGTTTGACCGTTTGTTATTTTTTATTTAATAATTAAATAAGTAATTTTAAGTGTATAAAAATAAAAATTATAAAAATGACGATATCTTTAAACGGACTACTTGGACGGTAGAGCAGTATAATAATTATATATATATATATATAAAATATGTTTGTTTAAAAAAATTGAAGTCGTACATCAATAGTACTCTGTAATGTTTTCATAATATAGACGTGTAAAATATTTCGAGTCCGATCCATGCTTTTGCCCGTGTTTTGGCCTGTGCAAGCGCAGCTACCAGCCTAGCACCACTCTTACTATAATAACATGGGTGTTGCTACAGCCCCGCTGGGGACTGGGGTGTAGTAATATTCAAAACAGAAAATATATATTACAGTTTGTTGAAGTCGGCGCATACTTAATGGATTGAGTGAAAAAAAAAACTTGTGTGGTGTGCTATTGCTTCCGACTAATACGCATTACAGCTCTTATTTAAATGTGTTTTGTTTAAGTAACTTTTTATATAGATATTTTAATATTTAAAATATTTTTAGAAAATAAAATAATTTTAAAACATCGAAATCAGAAAAATAAAAAAATATATATTAATAAAATATTTTCTTAATGTAAAATAAAAAATTATAAAAATATTTTTTTTATAATTTTTTATTTTATTTCATGATTAAAAAAGTATTTTTTAATAATATTATGATTTTCTATAAAAAAATATATTTAAAATGGTAATACTACAGCCTACAGCCCCACTGGCTCGCTTAACATGTACTTTTCTATGTGTATTTTTTTAATTTATTTTTTATATAGATTTATTTTTTATATTTTTAAATATTTTTAAAAAATAAAATAAATTTAAAATATCATTAAAAAACACTTCCTTAATCAAAAAATAAAAAAAAATCATTAAAAAATACTTGCTTAATTACGAAATAGAATAAATATTATTTTTTATTCTACTTCATGATTAAAAAAGTATTTTTTAATAATATTATAATTTTTATTTTATTTTTTAAAAATATTTAAAATTATTAAAAATATCTATATAAAAAAAATACTAAAAAAAAACACATAAAAAAATATTAGAGCCCAGCGGGGCATCTAGTATTTTCCTAATAACATACTCTTTATGCACTGCTTCCGAGGCCGCAAGTCTGTCACGAAATGGTTCGAATCTCCATGACAAGGGAGCGAATCCATTGACTTCTGCCTTGGGCTAAACCCCCCCTGCTGCTCAAAATTAGCTCCAAACGGCAAACGAGGCCAACTCCTTAACTAACCTACCTTCATACTTCATTCTCTTCTCCATTACATTTTCTGTATTATTATAATCTTTCTTTTATTTAGGCTGAAATATAGGAATTCATGCCCACAGAATTGTCAAAGTGTGTACATCCCGAAGGCCACACCCTCTTTGCAAACCCTAGTAGCTAGCTACTTATTCATATAGTAGAAGCCGTACGGCATGTCGTTTTTAACTAAAAGAATTCGTTTTTCTGGGTTTTGTCCACTGCAAGTTTGAACTTGGGGCTCTCGTACATAGGGTGAGATTCACCTACTGTTGACGTTGACCTAGCAAAGCGCTACTGTGTACTGACTTGTCAATGCCAATTAAATTACTCGACTTAACTTCGGTTTTGATCGAGGAATACTCTGGCAGTACTGGCTTCGCTTCTGCACAGAGCACAAAGTTCAGTGAGTGTAGGCGTGTAGGGCTTTTGAAAAAGGTCCGTTACGATCGAGCAAGCGATGATGCATTGAGATTGGAGAAGCAACCACTTTTTGTGGCTTTTATCATGCGTTTTGAATATACACAACTGTTGAGCGACAATCAGGGCAAAGTAATAACCCTTCCTAAAGCAAAGGATAGAATTAGCCAAAGTTAGTTTTTACCTTTCTTTATCTCTTTTCATTATTATAATTTTTAAAATTTTTATATAAAATAAAATAAAAAATTTAATTTTTTTAAAATTTTAAAATAATAATATTTTATTTAATTTTTAATTTTTATCTCAACTCTATCTCACCGTCTCAGACTCTCATGTATCTCATTGCTAAACAAACGTACAAACGAAGGCATTAAAGCATCCCCTCCCTCTCTCACACCTCTTTGTCCTACTGTCTACTACTGTAAGTGAAACATCGTTATATGGGGGTTGCTTTCTTTTTTACCAACGAGGTCGTGTTGCTTTGGATCCCATACCCCTACTTTACCTCCTCTCTCTCTCTCCCTCTCCCTCTCCCTCTCCTATCTTTCTCCTTAAATTGGTGGTAAGCCCACGCTCAACCTTGCACCAAGAACGAAACAAAGAAATATCGCACGTCTCTCTCTCTTTTCTATCTTTCTTCTTAAATTGGTGGTAAGCCCACGCTCAACCTTGCACCAAGAACGAAACAAAGAAATATTGCACGTTTTAAAAGAGGCTGATCAGCTCAATCGATCCATCTATTCTTCAACCTCTCCACGGTTTCATATATCCTGATGGAAGTGAGCCTTCTGCCAATTTTCTTGTTCTCCGTAGTTATCCAAAATTCATGGTCTTCTTTTCGTCTATATTGACAATTAACATGGTGTTTGTGGTTAATTTGTGAGTAGGAATACTACAAGAGAAGTCATGTTCCGGCTTTTGGGAGCTGGGATTGGAACGATGACCTTCCATTCACTCAGTGCTTTGAGTCAGCGAGGCAGGCCGGGTTGCTTCGTTATAGCTACTCTGAAGAGCGTGATTTGTATGTTGCTGGTGACTTGTACGAGAATAATGTCGTCACCCCTGCCATGATCGTTGTTCCTCGCCGAAGGGTAAGCGAATTCGCTTTGTAGTACTGCATGCCTTTATCTTTCTCTTTGAAAGTAGTACCATATTCCTTATTTTCCTAGCTAGGAGTTCAATGTTTTGACTAGATTTGCGAAACTTGCTCTCTAAAAATGAAAAGTACTGCTCCTACAATTCTAGTAATTAAAAGCTGCGAATTCGCTTTGTATTTCAAGATGGATGATGAAAATCTAGTCTTGTATTGTATAAGAGCATGGGGCTACAGATGTACTACGTACGTACGTACTGGATGTTGAGTTTTACTTTTTTGAAATGTTATAGTTTTTGCTTTTCTCTTTTGATCATCATATCTTTTGAGCGTGGAGGTGAATCGTACATAGTTGACCAATGCGTCGGGAAAACTATCAAATCTTGAACATTGGTCTGCTTTACAAAACATTTTGGAGACTAGTTAGGGTGTGGAAATATTGATACGTGCAAATACTAGCTACAAGCTGGGTGATCACCCTTGTAGCTAATGGCTTGATCCTCTTTTCATGCATGCCTGTTAGGCTGTTATAAAAGAAGCTACCCCTCGTCTCCCCAAAATAGAAGAAATAGTTCAAAAAATTAGAAGGGGACATGTGAAAGAACAGTACCGAGAGAAATGCTTTCTCCCATGCGACATTATGAGGGTAAGAAGGGGACACGTGAAAGAACAGTATCGATCGATCGAGAGAGAAAGAAAACACTCTGAAATTAAAGGTGTTTTTAACTTGATTAGTGCATGATCTTGATTAGAAAAAAAGGTGCAATCATATAGCTACATTCTTTTTCCTGAGCTAGGGTAGTTACAAGGATACTGATCAGTATGATGATTATTGTTGGGTGTGATAATTGCAGACAAAAGTTCGTGAGCCCAAAGAAGACAAAAAGAAAAGCTGGGTCAGTACTGACGTGGAGGAACCATCTGCAAGTCCCACTCCTTTGCCGAGGCCAACCCCGAAACCTGTGGACGAAGACTTGTACAAAATCTCACCCGAGCTCCTCTACGCAAAACCCAGAAAGGTAGATACTGGGACCTGGACCTGGAAATCTTCTTTTCTTTTTTTCCCCTAAAAATAACTAGAAAATTTGCAAGCTTTATGTCCACAAAACTCTGTAACTCGTTTGTATTCTAATATTCACACTTGTTTATGGATATTCTTTTTTGAATGGTATTTTAAACCACCTTTTGTCTTCTTTCCGCAGAAGAGAGGGTTGAGGTTGTTCTTTACAAGCTGCTTGCTGCCTACTTGTGTTGCGTGAAAAGATGCCAGAAGTCTTTAAGGACTGTGTACATATGAGAGAGAGAGAGAGAGAGAGAGAGAGAGAGAGAGAGGATTAATAGAAGATATAGTATTTTAATACTTATGGTGGTGTCTATGTATTTGTGGAATTATTATTTTGATGGATATTGTCGGAGGTGAATGTTGGTCCAAAGAAGATCATTACTTTGATCATTTTATAACTATGGGAAAAATACTTATTTCGAAATTAAGGGTCGTTTATATTTTTGTTTATGTCTACCCATCCATTGCTTGGTTTCGATTTTCAACCTTTGGTCTCGTTTCCTTTGACGATTCCTTTGACGATGCGGTGGGCATTAGCCCCTTAGGCTTAAAGGTCGAGAATTAGGGTTGGAAAAGGAGCCATTAAAGGTTAAAAAAGAAACTATATATATATATATCTTTGATATGATCTCATCCAAATATCTTATCTGAATTTGAGAATTGCATTATATATAAACATAAACACAGAAAACAGACTTTATGCTATTTATAAATTTTTGAGTACTGTTAAAATTTCTGAAGCATCTTAATCCGATTGGTTGGTAAGAACTGATCAGAAACAAAAAACAAAAAGAGAAAATATTAATGTGGCAACAGCAAGTCAGCGACAAGTTCTGAAAAGACTGAAAGGCTTATATCATCATGTTGGAACTTGAAACATGCAAGGAATGATAAATTAAGAAAAGCAGTAAATTTTATTTTTTGTGAGAAAGTAATAATTAGACATTATGTTAATGGAGAGAGAGAGAGATAACCACTCCGACTTTCGGGAAAGATTGGAGGATCTGGGTATGCGACAATATAAAAAGGTTGTAGGCCAGTCTCGTTAGAAAAAAGATTGTGTTTTTGTTTCTTTCTTGGCTGCCACTGGGACTGGGAGTACTGAAGATCGGCAAGAATATTACGGCAGATAATACCATGAGTTGATATATGGGAAAAGTGGGAAGAAAAAAAAGAAGAAAAGAAAACTAATGTCATACATGAATTTTCATTTGGTGGCATGCATGCTTGTCTTGACAAGAAGTGTGTTCCCTAGTGTAATTAATTGGCAAGCTTGTAGTAATATTAATTTACGACGTCGTTCAAAAAGTCCATCTCCAGTTGGACAAGTACTACTTCGTTTAAGAATCCATAATCCTCACGAGTTTTATTCCTTTCTCAAGCATGATGGAGTACGTAGTACTACGTACTGGATCAGTCAGATCAAGGGTTTATTGCTATCCAGAAAATATCGGTAGACAGACGTGTTAGCTAGGTCTCTAATTCCTTCTCCATGCAGCACACGATAACCAGTCTCAGAAATTACCGCAAAGTATTCTTTCAGCTCCTTTTATATATATTTCAGAATTTCAATTGCAATGCCATCATCATGATCTATTTCCCCACTAATTTCTTGACGATATTTCCCAGTACACGTCCAATTCTCTGAAGTAATAAGTAAAAACAACGCCTGCAGAGACAAAGAACCTGCACAATTCTGATCGGTACTCCAAACCCATTACTCTGTTCTGCTGGTACGTACGTACGACGTTACTTTTCATCTTCTCTTTAGTCTGATCTTTACTTGTATGATCAGAAAAGGATACCAATCCAAGATTTATTCCATAAATATAATATATGTTGCTTCTGCCATTATTTACCTGCTAGCTAGCTGTTCTTTTGTTTTTTTTTTTGTTTTTAATAATCATATCTTCCCCTTTGAATCTAGAAAGTTGATGAGCATGTAGAACATGATGTACGTACTCTTGGTTTTGGAAAAGTTTTTGCATCTGCATGCAGTTCCTTGCAGACTACAAAGAGTAGCAGTACTACTGTAATTCTTTGTAAATATTACACCACTTAAATCGCTTTTAATTGATTTAATCAAGTTCCTAATTCATTGTACGTAGTGCCTTTGATTAACAAAAAAAATGGGTGACTCGAAAAGTAATTGTACGAGGATATATGTGAATGCTTATGGGTCAAGCTCGCAATGAATTTGCCACTTGCTCAATCGCCTAATTAATTGTCCTTTTTTCAGGCCTCGTATATTTTAAGGGCTCAGAGATTCAGGAAGAGGAATCAGTAGTCATGGCAGCGCAAAAGAAGATTGCAAAGGTTTTTACATTACACAAAGCAAACCGAATGCTGGGTATAAGAAGATTTGCATTTGTGCTCCTACCACTCATGCAGGCTCATTCAAGTACCACCTACACAGAAGTACTTCTAGTGCACACAAATCTTCACAGCCTAGTAAAGACAGCACAAACAGCAGTTGTTGGAACTTCGACTCCAAGAAGATCAATGCATGGGAAGCCCTGGCTGTCTAGGTTCGGTAATGCCGCCTTTACTGAACGACTGACACAAACAGTGGCTTCTGTCAAGCCTTAGATGTACATGAAAACTAGTTCTCTGGAGATTTTCTCTTGATATATTATCTAGTTGTTGGATTTTTTTTTTCAAGAGGCCAATACCCAAATTTTATTTAAGAAGTTTGGGGAATTCTCTAGTTCTTGTTATATTCTGAATTCTTCATTAGTAACATGCCCATGTTATGCATGTACGCTTGTTTAGACGAGAAGCAGAGTAACATGGATTGATGGTTTTGTGGCTCTGTATAAACAAATTAAATAAGAGTGCAATCCTATTTGTAGAAAGAGCATATGCATAAATAACAGAACTGATTCCAAGTCTGGTTACAATAACTGAATCTTTATATGACACTACTACACACAATAATCAAAATGTATACGTACAATGAGCATGAACTAGGAAACTTGCAAAGCTCTGACTCGGGCAGTCAGTTCCCTAACTTGGCTCCTCAAACGCTCAGGATTGCAAAAGAAATCAACGAACACCCGCCTTTGAAGTGCAACTTCCTGAGAATGGTGTTTTACAATCTGGGTGCCACAGGATGAAGATAAAAAATTCATACATTCAGTAAAAGTATTCACCTTCAGAAACTGGGAAACATACAACAAATATGCTAAGGGATATTGAATAATCGTGATTCCCAATCATTTTCTTTTTTTTTTGTGATTCTTAATTATTTAAAAAGTATTAATGTATTGTTTGACTTTAGATCCAAGAATGCCAAGGAAAGAAAAGACTTTTGGTACAAGAACGGTTATAATTTGCACATGTATGACTTCTAGCACAAGAAGGCAGCATGCTTTCTCGTAGCTAGAGGAAAGGCCAACTGTCATGAGAGAAGATACATAGTTGTAACTAAAAATTCCAATTTTCATATGCATTGGGTTTCCTGGACGCACCTACACTATTCATATAACAGATATTTAAAGAATTTTATGAAGGTAAACTTTTTTCATAAAGTTTTAAAACTACAGATTACCATAATTAAAGCATCAGACTTGCTAAAACTTATTGATTGAAAAGATCATTGAAATGCAGTGCTAGGAGGAGATGAGTTGCCTGAACCACTTGGGGCCAAGATATTTATCTCAAGACATACATTTATAGTTATTGACAGGAACCTATCACTTTAGGAATTCACAATCCAAGGAGGAACTCATCAATAGTCAAAGAATCAAAAGATTACCTCATTTTTCTTCAAGTGCTCGAGTGTCACCTCCTCAACGGCAGCAGAGAGTTTTGCATTTATCTTTTCCATTTCATCGAGCTCTTTCATTAATGGCTGGAAAAGGCACCATATGTCACAAGACCAGATAGATAAAGAAAACTGAAGAAACACCAAAACCCAGAGACCATGGCTATAAAAGGCACAGTTAGAAGGTGAAGGACAAAAACTAACACTCCTGCTAAATATGACTTTGACTCAGTGAGAAAAAAAAAATCCATAAGCTGCTGGAAAACATAGTGCAATCACTACAGTCACCTTTTGAAGATTCTCAATTCTTAATTACTGTTAGTTTGAAGAAATTCCAAATCAAAGTGCTGGTTTCATTTTCTAGTCAGAAGTTAGTTAATATTAGATGAAATGGCATGCGAAACCATTTTTTAAAATGTGGGAAATCATTGTCACAAGTCGAAATAAATGGGATTGGTTCTGTGTTCTGCAAGCTTATAAACTTCCACCATATTGTTTCCAAAACCAATAATTAAATAACAACAAAGGAAAACAAAAACAAACAGAAGGGAATAGCAAAATATAAGGTGGAACACAGACAAGAACCCATTGTAACAGAAACAAAAATGTACCCGAGGAGTCAGTATTGGTTGTGCCGTTGTTGAAGATGCAAATAGTAATTGCTGCAGATTTTGGATCAGAATGCACCTGAAAAAAATCAACACAACAACTTGTTGCACTTAACAATTGAAAATTTTGCTCAACATTATTTTCAAAAAGGACGTTGCTGATCGCCAGCTGTTTATTGGAAAAAGTGGTCAAATCACTGAAAATAAAAGTCTATGGAAATATGCGTCCACGATGCCAGATGCAAATAGAGAGTGGTAAAATCGATTAAGAGAATTACTAGTTGTCCCAATATTTTTTATTAATTGGGAAATTACACACGCACCCCAAGTCTTTCTTGAGCTCAAAACCACTCACCACCCTGTTCTTATTGGAGGGAGGCGGTGCCGTTTGAACTAGAGCTCATTTGAACTAACCCTAGTTCAAGCATTTGACAACTGTGACTACGATAATCCTATTGCATCTACTACAAATGTCAAGTACATCACCTAACACAGTCGCAACAAATATCAAACTAGTTTAGAAGTGCTTGGCGGAGAAAGATTCTCTTCTATCTCGTTATGTTTACTACAACTGTGCACATAAATGAGAAATGCATTTTAAATTCAAGCACATTAGGCTGTGTAAAAGAGACGCAAGAATTTATTACATAATGCTCCTCTAATTAACATTATCAATTAGAAGTATTTCGGAGAAACAGTAGGCCTGTAATCCAAATTTTTATCATTCAGCACGATAGAGCATTTGCGAGCATCATTGTATCCATGTATGCATAATGTTGTAGATGTGAATGAAAATGTCCAAAGTTGATGAGCTCAATAGTAAAGAGTAGACAAAATATGACTGCATCTTTTGTGATTAGGGCTATAGCATGGGCCTAGATTACTTATATATATACATGGATCCATTAATTAATATGCACACAACGATATATAGAAAAAGCATAAGGCTTATGTCGATGAAGATGATAACAACAATGATTAAAATGCAATCATAAAACAACAATCATAAACATGATGTCATTGATGTGGCAGAATTACTTCATGGAGGAGTACGATCATCACTTCTAGTTTTTTTCTCTGCTAAGCTTACAGTACTTTAGTGGGAACCTAAAAAATTTGTTGTTTTAGAAGTAAATATTTTTATTAATATCAATAGAAGACTAGGCGAAGCCCAAGTACACTGGACGTATACAGAGAGTAAACACCTAGTTAGGTGGGAACCGAAAGAATTCATGAACATTATATTTTTGCATGGAGCTGAAAGCTAAATAGAGTGTCAGCCTGCATAATCAACCACAATTATATAGAGCAGATATTCAGTTAAGAGTATCAACTTAGTATGGAAGGCTGCTTTAGTAAATATATGATAAATCTTAAACAAAATGGTATAACTCACAGCTCATTGATACATCTATTTCTGTCTTCTGGAAGAGAACTCTCTAGGTCAGATTGAAGGGTCATCAAATCTGAATGAAGACTAGATATCTGCTGAACAATGCCTGGAGCTGATACATACGTTGAAAAGCCAGCCTGAGCATCTAAGAAAATGGTAAAAGCAAGAATACAATTAATATACAGGCTGAAAAATTAAAAATCACAGTCATCACTTGAATGGATAATCCGGTAATTGAAAACAGAACATTGTGGTCATTACTTGAATGGATACTTAAAAGATCTCTAACACCATGCAGAAAATTATCCTTATCATCCACTGCTCCTTGCTCTTGTACATCGGATGCAGCTTGAATCAGAGCCAGGCAACGACCCTGTCATGGTCATACAACAACCTTGAATTTAAACAATCTTGAAAATCAAAAAAGGAAAGAGAAGCATCTAAAGTGATATCATTAAGAAGGAAAGAAGAGAGGAAGGAAAACAGATAAGACATATTAGAAGAAGTCCAGGGGAATCCGAAGCACAATCTTCCCGGTTTTGACAAAAATCATATGCACATGTAGAATATAACAAATATTTACTTCGCAAAAAACTTGTGAGATATTTAAACAGCGACTACAGGAAGAAGAGATGAGGGCTACCAAGAAAACCAGACTCCATTCCTCATCTTAGGTACAGCTTCACAATTGGACATGCATGCATGGTTCGATGCCAAACATCAAAATGTCCAAATTTAGAACTACTGACTGACAGGAAGCAAACTAAAAAACACTAATCCACAACTTCTCCTGTCACATTGGTAAACTTTTTGGCTAAAATATGCAGTTATCTAACAAACATGGAGGCATAAACAATTTTCAAGTGCAATCAACTAGCTATAGCATCCGTGGTTAACTGGAATAGGGTAACATTACTTGCATGCAAAAAGTTTTGCTTGTACATCAAACCCCAAGGTTTAAAGTACATTTTCAGTTAGATCTAGAGTCACACTCCAATTTATAGCTCACCACAAAATGAAGACTGGTATATTTCAATAGAGCGTGTTCGTGTGTGTACACGTCCATGAGTGTCTGCATGCCTGCTCATATGGCTTGCTGAAGCAATGGATGGAAGTAACATTTGAGAAAGAGAGAGAACAACAAAAAGACAAGACTAAACAAAACAAGAACTACAAACATATGTACCACTCGGCCTTTGGTTGCTGACACGTATGCCTGAAGCTCTGACTCAATAACCTTAAGCAATGAATATGCTCCAAGCATGTTTTTCTTTTCTAGTTGACAAGCTATTTTTAAGAACTGATGCCGTGCAAGCTGATTGATCAGATGATTTATGAACTGCAAAGAGAAATTAAGAATGTTATATGCCTGGGAATAGATACATCAATATAAATAGCACGCATACTTCTGCAAAAAGAATGAATAGTATGCACTATGAACTGCAAAAAGAAATAAAAAATGTAATATAATACAAAACGAACCCCAAACTTGGCACAGTGCACACTATTCATTTGCATGCTTCATCAACATTTCTTGAAAGAGAGAAAAGTGAATAATCAGAAATTTAAAAAAGAAGCTGAACATACAGCTTTCTGCCGGTTAATATAGTACTCTTGGCGCATGACCTTTAAATCATAATCACCTAAACAAAAATAACCACATTAACTTAACAGCAAGGTTTATTTGAAGCATAAGACTTTTAAAAAATTTAAGCCGGAAACAAAGACTTTCTTTCTTCTAACAAATCTGAAAAAGGAAATACCCTGCAAAATGTATGTGTCCTGGAGTTGAGCAAGCTCCCAACAAAGATCCGGAATAGTCTGAAAAATAAGAACTTAGTAGCAAATAAACAACAGAAAATACAACCAAACAAAGCATATCTGGAGAGTAAGAAATCATTTAAAGCACATGGGACTGCATCCAAATAAATAGGAAGTGTACAAGAGAAAACCCTGGAAAAGAGAGGGCGAGGGAGGAGAGAAAATAATGAGAATATTAGTTCCATATTTAAAGATTTGATGAACTCCAAACAGAGTACAAGAGACATGACTTGATGTGATGGACGTTCAGTTATAACAGGATGTCATAAATGCGACCCTGAACTCAAGGAAATCAATATGTGCACAACATCAGAGCAGTATTGTGTCAACTTGAAAGGTAGCAGATAAGTAATAACACAACCAACATTCATGGCTTCACCACAAATTATAAAAACCAAAAGAAACAAGTATCTGTTTGAAATTCATACATATCTAATTGAGAGCAAAGTGCCTTGGATGGAATTGATTCCAATGTAGCAAAGTTCAAACAGGTCATACTACACTCATTTAGGTATACATGTTTGGCATTGAAGACTAATTTGCAAAATGTAGGGCATGATGCACAGATGTAGAAAATTTGGAAATACAGATAACAACCTCGGATAGCAACCTCTCTTCTTTGTGAAAAAGATTAGATAGTTCTCCCACCAACTCAGAATGCTTTCTCCTGCATGTTATGGAACATACTCAATAAAAGAATATAACATGTGCTTCGAGTAAAAATACATTTCTAGAGGAACTCATTCACTTACCATATTGATATCTTTTATTGATACCAATGTTTCATCAATAAGGATTATACAAGTTTAAATGGGAGTCAGCGATAGTTTTATATTGAAACAAACATTGAGCAAGCACGCTTGATTCTATTCTGTGGATGTGCCTATGCTATATCTAGAAACGGGAAAGCAGACATTTTTTTATTTAGAAAGAATTTTCCAATAATGGAACAACTGCAGCAGTGAAAGAATATGTATTGAATAACTCGTAAGATTGACTTTAAAACTTAGAATACCATGCTTGCTAATATTAAAAAAAAAAAAAACCACATTGTTTATACTTCCAATGCTTGGAATGTAATATCATTTTCATTCATACATTTTGCTCCATTATTTGGGTGAAAGAAGCAAGCTTAAAGTTTTCCCATACATATCACCTATGCTCTAGACATCAATCTTACAAAGGTGATACAGAACCTAAAAGTTAAAAATCCAAACGTCTAAAATAGCATGATGACTTGACAAGTCAAATATGAAACATGTACCTAAGGGAATGAAGATCCACATGAATGTGAGCTTCATCTGATGATACTTGAGATTTAAGTGCAACTAGAATGGCTTGCTGCTTAGCATTCTCAACTTGGGCCTCTACCCATTGTCTTTCACTTGTTCCAAATCTGTCACAACACTCAACACCCAATGGTACTTCCAGAAGTTAGACAATCATCACAAAATCCACAGAATAGGAAAGAAACCAAACCAAGAGAGATGCAAAATTGTAAGCATGTCACATTCAAGATAGTGTTTGCGTTTCATCATCAATATGTGCAACCACCAGCCACACCCATCACACATCAAAGAGAGATGGGAGAGATATACAAGGGAAAAGAAAGACTAGAAAACAAGAACTTTTAAAACTCCAGTCTAATATAACAGAAACATTGTAGCTTGTTTCTTTCTACAAGATTAAAACACGTGATATTTCTCTTGTCCTGACAAAAAATTTGGAAACCTATTTCCATGAACTTAGAAACTCCTCCAGTATACTATTAACATTAGTCCCAATAGAAGATGATAAAATTTAACAGAGTGTGGATAAAAGGACAAAAGTAATCTAGAAAGTTATTTAGATATAAATCACATACATAGAACGAAGCCGCTGCAATTCAGATACACGTTGGTGTTGGGATTTTTCTAAATCTGCTGCATTGTTGAAACAAAGGAAGCAAGTTGCTTTAATCTACAATATATAGCAGCTTAACATATATGATGCAATGCAACTCCAGATTAAAAACTTGTATTTATCCATAGCTGTCTAGAAAAATGCATCAAATTTAGGGAAATTGAGGTATAAGATTATGATAGTTGCTATAAAAGGCAAAGAAAATAGAAATAAAACCCAAGGAAAAAAGAAAAGAAAAGAAGAAGCTAAAACATAAAACTATTTTGCCCCTTTGTTAAATAGTTTTAACAAAGGCAATGTGTTTGTAATTGAAAATGTGTTATTGTTAATTATTCGTTGGGTTTTATTTCTATTTTCTTTGCCTTTTATAGCAACTCTCATAATTGAAAATGTTAATTTTCAATCACATGTTACATGTTAAAACCCAACGTGTCAATTGAAAACCCAACAAATATTACATGTAACATGTCAATTGGAAATTAACACGAGAGACACATAAGTTCCTTCAGAATCAATGGCAATGTGTTTCATATCTTCCATCACCATCTAAGCAAAGTTAGAACTTAAAATCACAATTTTATGGATAGCAAAGAGACCACATCCAATTGCAATGTTTTTCATATCTTCGATCACCATATGAGCAAAGTTAGAATTTAGAATCACGATTTTATGGATAGCGCACAGACCATGTTGCAGTGTATGAACCATGTGCTTTGATCTTCAGTAATTTTAACACGTCATTGAAGACTTACAAAAAAATCAAGTGCCAATAACTTATTGTTCCATCCAGGTGATCAATAGAATACAATGGTAGGTGATTAATACAATGCAATACTCCCTCCCTCCTTCCCTCTCTCAACACACAGAGGTGACCACCCAATGAGTCAATGACGATGATACATTTGGGCAACCAACAATATGTAGAAGAAATGCAAACAAATCCAGATGTATTGAAATCTAGGCGGGAAAAATGAAGGAAAAAAATAGCCATAGAAGCAACAGGAAAGGATACCTTGTACAAAGATATTTGAGATGTCATCAAGACTCACCCAAGAACATTTGGATTTTCCCTCAGCAACTAATCGGAAAGGACCCTAATTATAATGATACAAGATCATCAATATTTACAACAGTAATCCTACAAGATGTACAAGTATGTGACATCCAAAACACTGTACGGTGCATATAAACAGGGACCATTACAACACAGAATTTAAATTTGAAATCTCACATTAAATACTTAAAACCACCCACATGTTACAACGAATAATTTGTAATTGAAAATTAACAATAACACATTGTCACAATCAAGACTAAGTCACATATATTATTTGATTAGCAAATTTTTAAACCAAAATAAAAAGATAGGAGTTTTATGTACATACCGTGTCCAATTGCTTAGCAAACCACTGATTTAGCTCCTTTATACAAGATGTATCTCCAACCAAGTATGGATGAAAGTCAGAGTATGCTAAATACAGCCCATCCTCTGCAAGTCAAATAGTGCAATAAGCTCATCAAAAATTTATATTTTTATAAGTTCCATGAAATAAATCAGAGCCTATATTGTCACGTGAAAAAGTGCTTTTAATTCTTTTTTCCAGCTGAGAATGAATCAGCCCCATTATCTCCAATTCTACATATCGTTGACCAACCAACATCCATGAAGCTAAATATCAATCAAGTTTCATAGCAGAGAATGCATTGTTCAAGATCAAGATATGCAGCTAAAACAACTAGGCTATGAACTGTGATAAGTTTGAAATTTCAACATCAAATTAAGATTTTCCATGAAAAAGAAGAAAAAAATCGAAAGTAATAATTGAAATGGATTTAGGTTGGTCAGGCGCAAGCCAAACACAATACCAAATGCGATCAAGTGATCAATCAAAAAAGAGTCTAACAACAAATTATTTTAAAAATGAAGAATTTGATTTAAAAATACATGTTTGATGGAGAATTAGGGAACACAACATTGTAGGTGCATTTAAAATTTTCAAACAGCCGATGAAAGTAAGAGTACAAGAACAGAAATGAAATTAATACCATCACCAGAGTGATAATGAGCCAACTCCTGTGCAGTAGCAGCAATCCTTCCAAGAACCGCGTTCATCTAAGTAACAATTAAAGAATGCAAGAAATTTCTGAGATGTACAAGCATCAACCACATTTTCACAAGTAATTATCTCTTTAAATGAAATGAAAAAAACCCCTGATCAACCAGATAAAGCAAAAAGATTAAATCCAACTTGACATTCTTGAAAATAAGCATTTCTGTGTCATGCTACACAACAAGCGCATTGACAGTAGCATGAGAAGCACATAATCAGGAGCAGTTAGAGGCGATACAAACCAGAACTAGAAAAAGTAAAGGAATATTACAGGAAATTGCTGTATGGAAAAAAAAAGGTAAATAATATTTTTTTTATAGCAATAGTGAAGAGAAAGGAATATCCTTATATACACAAATCACAACAGTGATGTTAGGATTAAAAGAGGAACAATTATACTTTGTCATAAAATCTAGCAACAAGGGCCAACCATTCCGTAATGAAGAATACTTTCCATTGGGGCTTAACAACTTATGGCTTTTCTCTCAAGTTTCATTCTTAGGTACTACAGGACATTGTATCAGGGAAAACGCCCCGAAATTGTTAATGAACCGCATTAGCTAGCAAACAATGCTTGCAGTCGTTATATACATAAGTCCACAAGATCCAATATGGAGTTTCATTAACAGTACTGGTACAAATTCATTATATCAGCTTATGTTTTAAGAGCAGAGTCATCCTATAATGCATATCATGTTAGCTTCAAGATTACAGCCGATACATATGGAAATGTATGCCATATTAAAGTGATCACTGCAAATAAATAGGAAAATTCATTTGTTCAACGATTACTGCCTGCAATATGTACAGACACCATTTTTAAATAGTGCCTTCCAGCCATGTCAAGAAACTGACCAATCAATTTTTATTCAGGATTTATTCACTGTACATTTCAAATTATCATAAGAACGGATGAGTTAAATATTTATATTCAAATAGTTGTAGCATATATACCTGTAAATTTCTTGCCGATAGACTATCATCTAGTACAGTAAGGTGTCCATTGACAATAGATGTTGCAGAAACTCGTGCCCGTCTACCTTGGATCAAAGCCGAAGCTTGGCCACTGAGCATATCAAATTGAGACTGCAGATGCCTTAGCTCTCTCTGCAACTCTAAAGCTTCAGCTTTATATGCCAAAGTTGCATCCCTAAAGGTCAAGTTTAAAAATAATCCATCAGAATTGGAAGTTGAATACCAAAATTCATCACCACCAACCAAAAACAAGCCTATTTTCAAAAGATACCAGGGAGTGTAGCAAACAAATTAACCTTCTTGAGCCAAAAGATAGAACATTAGTCATAAGTCACTAGAAAAGGCTTATTGCCATGTGCCAGTTCCACTTAAGTGGGATCCTGGGAAGGGTGGCTTCAATAAGGATTTACTCTTCATTATGTTTTTCCATAAAAAGTGGCCACATCAAAAGAATCATGTCATAATGACCTTGAAAAAATGTAAGATAAACCAATTGCAACCGAAAAGCTAATTATTGAATTCAGCATCAAATTGTAATGAAGATACCCCATTATACATCCTGATTCTAGACAAATGTCCGTGAGGGGAAAAACTGCAACGTGCTGCCCCTAGCATAGCATTTCAAGTGACAAGCCTCTATGCACAAAAATAAACGAACCGCTATATGACTTCGTGATGCTAAGAAATTTAAAGGTTAAAAAAATAGAATTTACATGACTTAAAGTACCCAGTTCAGGAATGAAAACGTAATGAAGGAGAAGTCATTTGGCTCAAAGAACATTGGCATATAAAAAGGGTAACATTAGAAGAAACTTGGTTAGTTTAATGTTCTTAATAATGTCTCTTTGATTTCTTTTGTAGATTTTATTCACTATATTCAATAGTAATTCTTTGGGGCTCCATAGTATACTGCCTATATACTTAGGCTTTTCTCCTTTATTGAGACGATCATATTACATATCCAAAACAAAACGAAAAAATTATTAGGCGCTTTAGCAACCGTCAGCAAATTAGAAATGTCAAATTATTCCTCAAGTCATAAGCAATTAATCAAGCTTTAAGGTAAAAAAACTTGTCCATAGCCATACACAACCACAAGCCTTATGGTGGTTGGATTAGGAGGAATATCATTTGCAGATATTTTCCCAAGGTGAGAGGTCTAACAGTTTAAAAGCCCACCTCAAATGAATTAGATACCTGAAAAAGAGAAAAAATATATATATGCAGGATGCACTGCAAGGGAAACTGAGGAAAGGAAAATGATATTTTGACCCCGAGAGATGCATGAGTTCAAATATTTTATAGACTTGCCTACAAAGAATAAAATATGGGGGGGGAAATAAAATTCATACATAAATTCTGCATATACAGTTATTCCTCCTGTGTAACCTCCCTCTTTACCCACTTACAACATGATAAACATACAAACTAGAAGTAATCACCAACGATTTCCTATGGCACACCTTATCGTTTATCTTAAGGAAACAAGAAGGATTAAACATCAATGAGTGACAAATTGAATTACCGTATATCTTTCAGTCCTTCTTCAGCGCCAAAAAGTGCCTCCTGGTTGTCTCGCCTGGCAGAAAAGGCTGAAATGCTATCATAAGCAAAGTCCAAGTCCTCCCCCTATAAAGCAGTCAATGAGTAATCAATATGTGCATTGTGTAAAGATGTACTTGACTTGTTTTAGTGCATACTTCAGATTACAGCAAATGGATAAACTCTCAAAGCCTCATATTAGCAAAGTTGTTTAGCCTGTAGCCAAAACATCCCCCCTTGACCTTCAAAAAGCGTGGCCAAACTTCTTTCAACATAATTCAATCACCCTCAACACAATTTCTGAGGAGAAAAAATACCAAAAAATTAATTGAAAAGAAGACCCCTCTCAACCTTTGCCCCTTTCCTCCTAGTGCTCATACTGCTGCATGGCTATTTTATCATTTTGGATTGGAACAGGGAAAACCCAGTTTAAACTCAGTGTGTCATGCGGCAAGTAATAAAAGCTCACAAGCGAAACACCCAAGCAAACAAGTGTTTATGATTTACAGTAGAGCAATTGACAGGATGGGCATGAGAAATTTACCTCCAATAGCTTGCCTTCTTGCAAAAATCGCTCATACCTGGACACCACATTTTCAAGAAGTTACTCGAGGGAAAAACAATATAACAACATCGTTTGCAATGATGTAAGATTTACGTTCACTCAAGAGTGGCTATAACTTGAAAACCTAGTAACTGAGTATGCTTTCACTTTATTTCTTACTTCATAGATCTCCCAAATTTTATGCCACAGTAATATTATCTATGCGAACTGAAAACAACAATTAGCAATGCTCCAACTCAGTTACATTAGCAAGAAACAATAAGTGTAGAAACCATCAGGAAAAAAGAGAATTGCCAGCAGAATAAATGAAGAAGAAGCTATTAATCTAAGTTGGCAATCGAGAAAAATGGCGGCACCAACTCAACTCCAAATTAATTAGTACAAAGCAGAAATTTACATATAGATACATAGAAGCATATAATTCACCAATAACAGAGGAAAAATCAAATGGCGAAGGGAGAGAAAAGGAGAGGAATGTAACTGGGAAAGTTCGGAGAGGGAGAGGACGTTGGAGGGGCGGAGACTGGAGCAGATCCAGTCGAGGATGGGGCGTGCGTCGTCGTATTGGAGGGGCCACTCGAAGCTGTCAGGGTCCAGTCCCTCTGCCCCTTGGTACCCCAATTCGCCCAACAACGCGCACAGTCTCGCTCCACTCATTCTGAGCGCCAATCGCCAATCTGATCGCTATCTCAGTCAGATCCTCATTTCAATTTCACAAATGTTCATCAGTTGTTTGGTCTTTGGACGGCAAGAAACGGAAGGCCAAACGTGTCTTTCAAATAAATTTAAAGTTTAATCAAGAGTTCTCTCGCGGGGCGGACCGCCCTTTAATTAATGATAGATATTACGGTGTTCACAGTTCAGTGTTTCTTTCTTTTTATTTTATTTTCTTTTAATATAAAACAAGAAAATTCAAAGAATACTTATTTTGATTTAAACATCATTTATTCAAGGTCGGGAGATATAAAGATGGGAAATGATATTTCATCGACGAATAATATAGAAAAGTCACCCATTTAAAATTTCTTTTTTAATGAATTTATGATTTTTTTTTAAATGATCAAAGGGTTTAAAAGAATATTTTTTAAAAAACTAAAAAAATAAAAAAATTGCACACTTAGTGACTTTTCTCGATAGTATTAGTAGGTGGGTGGTGTAGCAGCACCCTATAATATACTATAAAACATAACTCATGTTGATGATCAAATATTAAATTTAAGCTTATAACAAGTCGATTTAACAATTGAAAGTAGCCAAAGGCATGTGACCTGATTGACATAATCCACAGCCTCCAAAATGAAAGTCTAGAGTTTGAAACCCCACTCCCCCAACTCAAAAAAAAAAAGAAAAGAAAATGAAGGTGTAAAATATAAACCACACTAGTTAGAGAATGCAACGTAAATAAGGTCAAATGTGAAACAAAGGCCATTTTTAGAGAAATGTATCTTCTTCACTTCAATAATAAACTTGGTTAGATGCCAGCCTCGTCGTTGCAGCGACTTTTTTTCATGTTATTAATACAAAAATTTTCATATCATGATCTCCAAAAAAAAAAAACAGCAAAAGACTGATATTTGCACAACATGATTTCTTCCTCGTCGTTCTTTATTGGATGGGACCAGCCAGGACTCATGGTAACAGATCAGATGGTGAGGAAGTAACCACAGATTTGTGTGGAAGGAGAAAAAGAACTGAGCAATGGCTATGCAGCCACAGTGACCGCTGCTCCAACTGCAGTCAGTGGCAGAAGCAATTACAGCAGCTGGAATGGAATGGAATTCGAGAGAGAACTGAAGGAAAATTGTCCCGAGCCCCTCCTTTCCCTTCTTTAGATAATGGTACTCCTGTCAATCACTTTCACTATGGGAGAAGTATCTCTGAGCATCGAATGGCTGCTTCAATGAGTTTGTATCATGTAAATCAGAAGCAGCTCCTCCATTCATAGGTGCAAATGCTGTCGAAAAAAAATAGAGCATAAGAATGCATAAGCATTGCACAAGAAGCTTGAATGGTCAAAAGGATTGAGTAAAAAAGAAAGTGTGCAGAAAGAACAAAGGCCCAATCATCCACGACGCCTTTAGATGTCACATGATAACAAAATCCTTCCTCTTTGCTTTACATAACATACCATCCATATTGTTTCTACTGGCATCTAACGATGGTTCTATATCCCGAAAATGTAAGTTAGCTGATGTGTTGGATCACTGTCAACATTTTATTTCGATACTCTCCAACTTTTTCTTTGCAGTGGCACACGCTTACAACTTCAATTGCTCCAACATAAGGAACAGTGTAGCCCAAGGTTGCAACGGAAACCAAAATCAAATTATTCTATTTCTACCACAAAAAATATCTTATTCTGCTAGATTATATTGCAGGGCAAGTGAAATAAGCAATTAAAAAATTTTCTGTCCTTGTACTTGGGCTTATGCCTATTTCTTTGAATAAAATTATTACTTATCAAAAAAGAAATAAGCAATTACGCGTATGACAGCTAGAGGTGTGCTGCGAAAAAAAAAAATAGCTTCTTTGCAGACACTAGAGGAAGTTGAGTAGTATGTTTAGCCATGGAGTTATATACACATTTTAGAACATGCCAAGAGTAGTATGTCATAAGCAATTACGCGTATGACAGCTAGAGGTGTGCTGCGAAAAAAAAAAATAGCTTCTTTGCAGACACTAGAGGAAGTTGAGTAGTATGTTTAGCCATGGAGTTATATACACATTTTAGAACATGCCAAGAGTAGTGTATCAATCATTTTCATTTGACAGAGGAACATAGCTTGATAAAACCCTACAGTCGAATGCTCTTCCAGCAATTTACAATTATAAAGATTTGCAGGACAGAAAAAAGAGTAATTACATGTTATCTAACTGTGACTTGGGGGTCCAGTTTGATTTGCCAAATTATGGCAAAAAAAAGTTGAAATTTACTCAACTCAGGTCACATCCTCTAATATCTTTTCAACCCTAAATCATTGGAGTTCCTAGGCCTAACCCATATGCCTCGAAAGGAATTCCACAAAACACAATAGCAACCTCATTACAATCTAAATACGTTAAACTCGTGAACCCAAACAAAAAAAAGCATACCATCAGACATCAGCTGGATGAATGCAACTTGATCCAAACCACGAATAGGGAAAATGTAATCAACCCAAAAAACTTAAAATGAGATTTCAGCAAAATGAAACAGATTGATGACCAGAGGAAATGAAGTCCATAAGAGTATAAATCTCAGCAGCAGTATTAAGCCATTCCCGTTGGAGCATGACTAATCTAGGAAGAAGTACAGTACATTCAGCCATACAAGGTTGCAATCATTCTCTTCTGAAATTTTGTAACTCATGAAAATGAGTTTCTGTAGGTCAGGTTTGGCTTGGGACAAAATTTTATCAATTTGAAATGTTTCGTAGTTCGAGTGTTTTAAAATTAATCAGCCAAGTCAGGAATGTCATGCCCTTTTTAAGTTCAAAAGTTTTTGATTTTTTTCTCATTATAATTTTTCTGCTCCCACCACCCCTAGACAAATTTTTATTTTATCCATTTAGCCATTACACATTCGTGTGTACCAGATGTAGGTACTAAAAAATATTCATAGGATCCAGAATTGTATCTAATTAGCTCACCTATGTTTGGGAATCTCATAGGACAGATTCTAACAAAACCTACTGCTAATTTATTTTGCCAAAAATTTACAACTATTTGGCGATTAGTGGCAAGCTCACTCAAAACAGTCACGGGGCACTTAACCTTTATTTATTTCTTTTTTATAAGTACACAGTTAACCTCAGTTGCATAAAAGAAAATTTTGCAAGCTCACCCACAAAATGAAAGGAGATATTTTACTTGAGCTTGGACTGGCTACACGTTAACAAGCTGATAAACAAATATAGCTCAAGCTGACTATTGATGGTCCATTAACCAAGTACAAGGGGTCAATGAGACCAAAACGGGGAATAAGATTATAAGCAAGAAAAAAACATAGCTCATACACATTGAGCCTACCTTTTTCTCTCATTCTTTTCTCTCTGTCATATTCAAACTTATCCCGAATTTGGCTGACCCTTTCCCAGGTATCACCTTCCATGGTCCTCCTGAAACCTTGGTCCTGCATTAAAATTCAATCATTTGTGCGATACTGTCACAAGTAAGTAGACTTAAAATGAAAGTGATCAAAATGCTCATCTCAATCAAAGCATACTTCAAGCATGGACACATCCGTAAGTCTAGTAGCAGAATTTACAAAATTCAAACTGCACCATTCTTGCATAAATAACAGTTATGAAAATTTTATTGTTTCTATTTTGAAATATTCTCCCTGTAAAACCAGGGAATGACATGATCGAGCTGGTCATTTCCTTGACCATATAGCAGTAGATATTACTACTTTCAAGTGGCAGTTGAATGCTCTTGCAGTAATATCACCTAAATGAACCACAACTAAAAATAAGCTATTTCTTTCTTCTTATAGAGCGATATTCCAATCCAATCCACAAAACCACTAGCAATTGCAAAAAAGTGGGGGTGTAAAGCACAGAGTCAGTTCTGTAACTTTACCCTCCACAAAAAAAAAAAAGCTAAAAAAAAAAATCTGAAACTTTTGTGCATTTCATAACTAGAAAATAGAAAACTTTTGTGGCTGAATGAAGACGATCGATGTACAAAGTACTTTCATCAGGTTGCCAATTCTCATCGTAGGTACAATGCTATAGAGTTACTTCATTTTGATGATCGTGTTATTGAAGATCAAACTGATATTAAGAACCATGTGGTTCATTATTATGAAACACTTCTATCCGAACAGCAATCGTGCAGGCCAAAACTTGATGGGCTGGCTTTTGAGTCTATAGATATTCCAAGTGCAAATTGATTGGAGAGACAGTTTGAGGAGAAGGTGCACCTTGTGGTTCAAGGGATGGCAAGGGGCAAAGCCCCAAGGCCAGATGATTTCTCTATGGCCTTCTTTCTAGAGTGTTGGGATGTTGTAAAGGGAGATATTATGAGTGTTTTTCACAAGTTCTTTGCCTAAAAAAAGTATGAGAAATGTCTTAATACGACTTTTCTTGCTCTTATTCCTAAAAAGGCGGGGGCAACGGATGTTAAGGGTTTTCGTCCTATTAGCCTTATTAATAAGGGATGTACAAGATTATCTCCAAAGTTCTTGCTAACCGTATGAGTACAGTCATGGAGAAAATTATCTCGAAACCCCAAAATGCTTTTGTTAAGGGGAGTCAAATTCTTGATTCAATTCTTAATGCAAATGAATGTTTGGAGAATAGATAGAGAATGGAAGTGGCAGGCATTTTATGTAAGCTGGATATGGAAAAAGCTTTTGATCACGTGAATTGAGATTTTCTCTTCTATTTAGTTGAGAGATGTGGTTTTGGGGATAGATGGTGTTTGTGGATAAAACATTGTGTAACCACGTTCCGTTCTCTGTTTTGGTTAATGGAACCCCTACTGGTTTTTTTAACAGTTCGCCAAGCTTGAGACAAGGGGACCCGGTCTCTCCTTTTCTTTTTGTTATTGTTATGGATGCACTTAGTTGTATGTTGGAAGCTATGGTTGGAGCTGGTTTTCTATCAAGTTGTGATACCCCCATATGATATGGATAAGGGTAGGTGGTGTATGGGATCCCACATTGCTTGGGAATGAGAAGTTCTTGCTCTTTATAAGGTTCCAATGGGCTCTAATTGTATCATTGACTAGTCCTTTTAGAGTATAGGCCATGTGGTTTGGACATTCCATTGGGGCGTTACAAATGGTATCAGAGCCTATCCCAACCAGAAATGTGGGACTTGAGCCGTGCTACCTACAATGGACAGGCCCGACGAGGACGTCGGGAGTTTAAGGGGGTAGATTGTGATACCCCCATATGATATGGATAAGGGTAGGTGGTGTATGAGATCCCACATTGCTTGGGAAGGAGAAGTTCTTGCTCTTTATAAGGTTCCAATGGGCTCTAATTGTATCATTGATTAGTCCTTTTAGAGTATAGGCCATGTGATTTGGACCTTTCATTGGGGCGTTACACAAGCTTCTTGGGGGGAAGCATGAACAATGGCTTCATTAATGTGTCCCATATTCTTTTTGCATATGAAACTTTATTATTTCGAGAAGGGGGGTCTTTTTGGAAGATTGTTATTGATTTGAAGTATGGGGGCTTGCGATGGGGTTGGTGTTCAAATGAAGTGAGAAGTGTGCATGGTGTTGGTCTGTGAAAGTATATTAGAAATGGATGGGTGGATTTTACTTGGTTTATTAAATTCAAGGTTGGTGATGGTGCGAGGATCAACTTTTGGCAAGACTTATGGTGTGGTGATTCAGCCCTAAAGACCACATTTCCCTCTCTTTTTAGATTGGCTCTTAATAAGGAGGCTTCGGTGTCTGAGTTGCTGGATCATTCTAGGGGGTTCCTTTTGTGGAATGTTTATTTCAATAGAACTGTTCATGATTGGGAAATTGGAACTATCTCTGATTTTTACAGCTTATTGTAGTCCTTGCAATTTGGTAATTATGAGGCGGACAGGATGCTGTGGATGAAGATTGGGAATCGGAAGTTTTCTGTTAGTTCATTGTATAAGGCTTTGTCAAGCCAAAATCATACTTCGTTCCCTTGGAAGCCTATTTGGAAAAGTATGGTGGCCACCTAAGGTTGCCTTCTTTGGGTGGACAGCATCTCTTGGGAAAATTTGGACTTTGGATAATTTGAGAAAAAGGGGTCATGTCTTTATGGAATGGTGTTATATGTGTAAGAAGAGTGGTGAATTGGTGGACCATCTTTTACTTCATTGTGAGGTGGCAAAAATGTTATGGGCGGAAATCTTTTATAGAATGGGTGGTGCCCAAGAGGGTGGTTGATTTATTTGCTTGTTGGCAAAGGTGCAGGACCAATTCAAATATTGAGGATGTGGTGCTTATTGAAAGGAATGGTCAAAGTTTTGAAAACAAGGAGCATTCTCCGGACGAGCTAAGATGTTTCTTCTTCCATACTTTATTTCTTTGGGCATCCTCTGGTGTACTTAATGGAGCTTGTTTCAACGACTTTCTCTTTCTAGCTTCTTTTTATGTAACTAGGTGTATGCTGTTTGTATACCTCTTGTGTACTTGGGCTATGCCTATTTACTACTATTAATAAATTGTGGTCTATAAAAAAAAAAAAAAAAATGTATCATAGTTATATCTTCGTAGACCCAAGACTCCTGTCTCAGAAAATCCATTCAGGTCTGCTCGTGTATACTTCTTCGCATGCAATGATATGACTATGTCCAGAGAACTTGTAAAGAACATAGCACTTGCAATTAAGTGTTAAGAGCTTGAAGGTCTGCTCAGAAGTTGTAAGTCAGCAGATCATTAGGAACTCTGTCTACAGAAATCTACTTAAAGCCAAAACACGCATACTCTCAAAAGTATGCTTTTAAGCAAGAAGCATAAAAATCTCTCAAATAATGATAGATAATCTCTTGCCTATTAATCTCTTACAGTATTTACTATTTACCAATAAAAAAAGCAAGAAGCATATTGAAGGGTTCCTGTCGTAATCCATAGCCAATTCTTCAAACTAAACCTCAAAAAAATGCAAACAAGAAGCAAACATAAGCAAATTCAAACCCATACCTTCATTGGCTCAGCAGCAGATCGCCTGCTCCTGAAACACAATCAAAAGAAGGTAAAATCTCCATGGAAAAACTTCACATACTCTCACTATAGGCAAATCAAGACTGACTTAATAACAGCTGGAGTGTAAAAAATAAAAATAAACATAAACCAGAAAAGCAAACGACGTAGAGATCCAAAACCACAGAATACACGCAATGGGCTGTGAAATAATCTCCATCCATCAATCAGAGAACTACAGTTTTCTCTTCCTCTCTTTCCCTCAGTTCTCTATAAGAACTAAGTTGTTTTTATCATTGCCCATAACAGCCATAGAGCGTGGAAATAGAAACCTGTATGGGGTAAAATCCTGATCATCATCTTCAGCAGACTCATAGTTAGCATGATCTTGTGCAATTCTCTTGGAGTAGCCTTCATCCCAATACAGCCTCTCCCAATTTTCTCTAAGCTCCTGATACAACTCCATGTACCTCTTGCACCAAGGTTCATGCTCCTTCACAATACAATAAATTCCAGAAAAATGTTAGTGTATGGAAACGAAAATCAGAAAGCCTTGAAAAAAAGAAATCTGAGGACTCTGACAGACCGATTCCTTGAGGACGAGGCGAGTGCGGCGCATGAACTGCTCGCGCAGCTGCTTGCGGCGTTTGTTGGGGATATTGTCCCTTGGTATCACAAACCGCTCGCGCGGCGGCACGTGATCGCCTATCTCGTGCATCTCACCGTCCACTATCCACCACTCGGACTTCGCCTCCCCTCTCTTCGACAGAGCCAGCGGCGAGGCAGGCCGCCGCCTCCTCGAAGAGGGTCCCGCGTCGGGGCGTGCCGAACGGATTTGCCGGACCGCGGAGCGGAGGCGCGGGACTAAGTGCTGAAGTCGTTTCGTGAGGGAGAGCATGGTGATTAGCCTACTGGGTGGTAGTGTGTTTCAGTCTTGAGGGCGGGTTTGGATTTCGGCAGGAGATTGGAGTGACTAGACCGGTTTATTTCTGGAGGACCGCTTCCGAACCGGTCTAGAGTTTATCGAATTTTGAGGAGGAACCCCTAATCTCAAGACAATCTCAATCTAACGGTCAAGAAGTGTCTCTCTAGTCTCTGCAACTTACTCGTTTCCCGCTCTTATTTAGTCGGCGGAATCAGAGAGAACGGAAGGGAAGCTGGGAAGGGAAGGGATTTGAGGGAGAAAAGAGAGGAAGGAAAAAGATGTGTGGGAGAGCTCGTTGTACGCTCAGGGCTGATGACATCCCTAGGGCTTGCCACCGTAACGATGGGCCCGTACGTACTGTTCACATGGACCGGTTGGCCCCAGTCTCTCTCTCTCTCTCTCTCTCGATTGGCACCGATTTTCTCTCTGTAGTCTGTTGTTAGGAAAGGTTTTAACTGCAAGTCGTTGGTAGATTTTTGAAATATCGGTTCTGGAATTAGTGAACGTTATACCCTTCACTATGTTCTTGCGTGTTCTCTGGAACCAAATGGCTGTTTTGACTAGAGGTGTATTTAGCTGCTGTTTCTCATTGATTGAAATAGGTACCGTCCATCCTACAATGTTTCACCGGGACACAATTTTCCTGTTGTTCGTCGGGAAGATGGAGGTGATGGTGATGGCGTCGTTCTTCATTGCATGATATGGGGACTCGTTCCCAGTTTCACTAAGAAGACCGAGAAGCCCGATCACTACAAAATGGTAATTATAGTTAAATAAGCGTAAAATTTTGATTATGAATGCTCTATCGAATTGTACTTTTTGAATAACATGATTTTCCTATTTTTCTCTGCAACCTTACAATTTGATTTCTTGCATTGCAGTTTAATGCCCGATCTGAGTCCATATATGAAAAGGCTTCTTTCCGGCGCTTAGTCCCGAAGAGTCGGTGCCTTGTGGCAGTAGAAGGGTATTCTCTTTTCTCATATCCGTAGCTTTCAAGATAATTTTTTATTTTGTTGAAAGGATTTCCTGTGATATGGTTTTTGGTCATCTACCTAGAAATGTTCAGCTTTTGTATCTCTATCTACATTTGTTTTATGCAGTTTAATCTGTGTATATTTCTTCAGATATTCCACACTATAACTTGACTTCAATTCGATCTCCAGATTCTACGAGTGGAAAAAAGATGGGCCAAAAAAACAGCCATACTACATCCATTTTAAGGATGGTCGGCCTCTCGTTTTTGCTGCTCTGTATGATTCATGGGAAAACTCTGAAGGTAAACCACTTTTTCTGTTTCTTTCACATCTTTGAGATGTATTCATTGGAAGACTACCGGTAGTTTAAAATTTTTAGTCTGCTTAGCTCTAATAATTGATATATTCCTTGTGTTAGATTGATTTCAAATTCATTAGTGAATCAGATGTCTATTATGCTTTCAACAGATGTAGTCACTCTGGTTTTTATGTCTTCCATTTGTCACTGATTGTTGTTGTTTGTTTGCTTTAGTTGCCTTCATGTTTTCCCCTCCAATGAAGCCTAATGTTTTAATACACTCACTTCAGATAATTGTATAAGCGTATGGTTTCCTGCAGGCGAGATACTCTCCTCATTTACTATTCTTACAAGTTCTTCATCTTCAGCTTTAAGTTGGCTGCATGGTAAGCCATTCTTATTTCAAACTGAGTTTTTTTTTTCTTTCCTTGTCTATTTGTCATACCTACTCTACTAAAAAGATACCTATTAAAAA
This sequence comes from Juglans mandshurica, assembly GCA_022457165.1. Lineage (NCBI taxonomy): Eukaryota > Viridiplantae > Streptophyta > Magnoliopsida > Fagales > Juglandaceae > Juglans > Juglans mandshurica. The sequence goes on along the minus strand of CM039630.1, from coordinate 4,985,309 downwards.
GATACTCAAATGTCAATTAAAATACAGCACTCTTAACTCTTTTTTTTTTCTTTTGGTTTATTACATTTACAATTGAAGTATCCACAGATGTCATAAAATCAGAATATGCAAGATATGTTCAATTGGAAGTTGTGTAGACTCTTTAAAATTCTATTTCCAAAATGAACAATTAAATTTGAAGTAGTTCGGAGCATAATGAGCGGTGCTTGCTTCCTACAAAAGATGTATTTGCGGTGCATTTTTACTTGCCTTCTGCGACACTGGCCGAGTTGAATCCCTTGGATAAATGGACTGTCAGTATCCTTGTAGTTCTCCCTTTTATTAATATTGCTACCATAAAGAATGACCTTTTGAATTTATTATCTTTCCAAATTAAATATATATAAGAAGAATCTGACATTTATATGGGGAAAGCGCTAATCAATTTTTTGCTGTTTGAAGTTTTAACAAAATGAGTAGGAGTCATGTAGCAGGTCTGCTCCTTGATTGCACAAGCTGATGATAATGATGAAATTATTATTATCTTTTAATTTCAATAAAATTGCGGTAGACAAGTTCACAGATTACGGTATCAATATGGGTGTTAAGCTGGATTACCTACTTGTTTCAAATTCTTTCTTTTAAGAGTTTGAAGCGGGATATTTACTTTCCATCTTCTAAATAATTTGTCCATGTTGCCAGACTTTGCCAGAGTTGAGTGGTAGTATACTAATTTTTTTTTATTGATCTAACATTACAGACAGGATGCCTGTTATTTTGGGTGATAAGGCATCAATCAATACATGGCTAAATTGTTCTTCATCTTCCAAGGTTGACGATGTGCTTAAGCCATACGAAGATCCAGATTTAGTAAGAGCTTTATAAATATAAGAAATAACAAGATTTTTTATATTAATATTTGCCACTTTTTAAGTATCCATGGAACAAATATTTCAAATGTATATTCTTTTCTGGCTATCTCCAGGTCTGGTACCCAGTAACACCTGCAATGGGTAAGTCGTCTTTTGATGGACCAGAGTGCATTAAGGAGGTGAGGCTACTCGGTGTTGTCACTAACATGTAGTCTTATCATTTTGGAGTCGATAAATTTGTTATTTAAAGAATAAAGATCTCAAAATAACGTATTTTAAAGGGTTGTTTCACATAATGTGTATGCAGTCTGGGATTTGGATAAATCCAATCTAGATCTCCAATATCTATATTTGCCATTAAAAGACTTGATTAGGTGTTTGGAGTTGATGTATCTATTTCTTCCTCTTAATTAGGGGTTTCCTCTCGAATGCTTCCTATGTACTTGGGTTATGTTTTGCTTATCAAAAAGAAAGAAAAGACTCGATCAGCCGTTTTCATGAAGTATCAATGATTTTTGTGTTCCTACTCTCTCTGGCAGTGGAACTCATGGAGATTTTTCTGCCTTTTTGGTTGTTTTTCTTTCCGCTTTTGGGTCTTGCGTGAATGTATGTAGGTGAAGAGTTGAATGTGATCTGATGACCAAGGTCAATCGGTGATCCACGAGATTAGGACTCAACCTGGGGTGTCAATAATTTTGGAGTCTTTTTGTTTTTATTATTATTGAGTCGTATGCAGTGAATTTTTATGCTAATGCATTGTCATTTTACTTGGTTTTCTCGGGGAAAGAACTTCATAATTGTTCGTGTTAGAACTATTTCTACTTCATTCTGTTTGAATATTCGTGATTTTTTATTTATGACAGAAGAAAACCTCTAATTGGTGGTTTGTACCATTTCTGTACAGATACAAATGAAGTCGGAGGGGAATAATTTAATTTCTAAATTTTTCTCGAAAAAGGGAATTAAAGAAGAGCAAGAATCAACCATAGAGGAGAAAAACTCTTCAGCCGAAACTTTCAGGACCGATCCAACTAAGAGCTTGAAAAGAGAGATTGATACAGAGCACAACACAGCAATTTCGTCCATTACTGATAAAGGAGGCCAAGACTCAAAATCTATTACTATACACTCTGCAGATGATGAGACAGCTAAGTGCCAGGTAAAGAGAGACTATGAGGCGTTTAAAGCTGGTTTAGAGCCAATGACTGATAATACTGTTAAGCAGTGCTCAACTCCAGCAAGGAAGAAGGGAAACGTGAAGAGTGCCGGTGACAAACAGCCCACCCTACTCTCCTATTTTGGTAAAAACTAATGTTTTGGATCTCTCTACGGACCTCCTATGTATATGCTTGCAACACGTAAACAAATGTTGTAAATTTTGTAATGCTTTCTCACAAACCTGTTCTTCAAGGAAGCAAAGTTTTCAGTTTGTGTCAAATTGTCAATGTAGAAAACCCTCCGATGGCTTTTTGATATTACATCCCTCATCCTTAGATTTTAGATTATGGGCAATGATACATTTATACCTCATTTACTACTGTTTTACTATCCTGTTTTTTTTTTTCTCTTGTTGTTATTTGAATCTGGATTAAAAATCCTAGAATATTATTTTTTTGCATAATCTAGAAGAAAACAAATTTAATCAACCAACCATCATAATTATGTAATTTAATTTAAAATAAATTTAATTTTATAAAAAAAAGCAAAATAATGAATTTATTTTTAATTAAATTACATGATTATGCTATATTTTTCCTGTTTTCTTTTGATACTTTGTATCCAACTGTTTGAATCTCTAGTTGCAATTTCCCTGATAGCAATTTCGTAAATTGAACTATGTTGCCATATCACCATATACACTACAATTTTGTCCGATCCATCGATTGGAGAACTTCTGGCAGTACTTACAACTTAGTGTCATCCCAGCCTAAAATACTTGCCTGGAATCTAAAATCGCAGCAACAAGGGTAGCCTTTTCATGGGCATTCCCATGCTCAAAATGAAATGTACCACATGCATAACTTAATGTTATTCCTAAATTAGGACACTTATTCACCAATCAAAAAACAATTGCAAAATCGAATGAAGAAAATAAAGGGGAACAAAAAATGTTTGGAAGGAAAAAGTAGATGGAGGTCATGCCCACAAGAAGAGCACGGAGCTGCTCTGCATAAGAAGATCGATATAATTAGTCTAATGTATTATTACTGTAAATTTAATAATAACTATTAATAATAAAAGCCGAAACCAGTCACATGGGGAGAAGTCTGATCTCATTTTTTTCCCCATGAAAAACTCTTTGCATGGAGTGCCTACTCTCAGAAGAGACTGACAAATGAAAAAGAACACTCTGAAGAATAGGTTTGAGATATTGCTGGTAGATTGATATGGTAGATATTCCTGCGACCCATACGGATTGAAATTCATCTGGAAACTTAAATCCTTTTACAAGCACTTTTCCCTGCAAACCAAGTGAGACATATGATTACTTATAAAGGAATCCATACAGAATTTCGCAGTGTTGGAAATCATTAAAGCAGCAATGACTCTTCAGGGAATTGGCAACAAGAAAACCTCAAATTGCCTCATTATTTATTCATTCATCCAAAGCAAATAAGTTTACAACGGCCCTATATAACTAAATTAGCTAGTGAGTTTAGATTTACCATTTTGAAAATATAACTTGATTCTTTCAGGATGGGTAGTTCTTACAAGAATGTGCTAGTACGGAAGTCCTAGATAGTGAGAAAATATGACAGTGTTAATCATTCCGGCTTAAGGCTGTAAATGAACCAGTATGTTCGATAATCCCCTCGGTACTCACTCGGTTAAACTCAAATCGAACTCGACTCATGAAAAAAAATGCTTGTTCGTGAAAGCAGATACCCGCTCGATTTGTAAATGATACATACCCGACAAAACTCTACTCGACTCGACTCGACTCGACTCGACTGAGGCTCGTTAAGGCCATCTCGTTAATGCTCGAATCAACTCGCTAGCTTGACTCAATTAAAACTCATTCATTTATTGATAAATATATACATACACCTATGTATATATACATATATATATATGTATTAGCTAATAATATAAGCATACATTTTATAATTAAATATATAATATGTAATCTAATTACTTATGTCTATATAGTGAGTGAATATACTTCATAGGTACATTTTATAATTTGTATAATAATTAATCGATAAAATTTAATAATTTCATATACTAGTATGCGGGAACCATATATGAAATAGATATATGCTATCATATTAAGTTTATGTATTAATAATATATGTAGGCATATAATATATTGTTATTTTGGATAAATATTAACTAATTAGATATTAATTATTTATAAATGTTTTTAAATTTTATAATTCAATAGAGATTCTACTTATTAGTTGTATAAATTCAATATTAGATCTTTTATTTATTTATTTATTTATTTTATTAATTATTAAATCTTATTCAAAAAATAAACAATTCGAGCTCGAGTTCGAGTTGAGAGTTTAGTTTATCGAATCGAGCTCGAACAAAGAAAAAAAAAATATCGAGCTCGAACTCGAGTATTTTGAGTCGAGCCAAGCTCGGCAAGCCAAAGACCAGCTCGGCTCGACTCATTACAGCCCTATTCCGGCTTGACAGAGAAACCAGCAAGTGAATGCAAAAATTACACTATCAGTTGCTCTAAGAATTACCCTCCCTCCCTCCCTCCCTCCCTCCCTCTTTCTGTCTGTCTCTAAGAAGCCCCATCATGTAAGGGATTCCCATAAATCGAGATCTTACTTCCAGATAGAATTAGATATGCCATCTGATGTAGATAAGCTATGCTATTAGCTACTCCAAGTTCCAGTTTCGTCTCAAATAAAGGAGTACACCAATTGTATATGACTCGTGTAATGGATTGTACAGAATTTTGAAAGTTAGAACGGCACGGGCACAACATTAATGCCAAATATTGACGAAGATTGAGCAGTTAAGATTAATGCTATCGTTTCAGTCAAGTTGAAGCCAATATGAGCAACCAAGATGAGAAAACGTAATGATGCATACCAAAATGAAATATCTAAAGCTGTGAAAATACATGCATATTTAATTCTATTATACATAATGCAGACCCCAAAACAAAACGAAGGAAGACTAATAAACTATTATTCCATACACTGTTACTGATAAAAAAAAAAAAAAAAATCCTTACCCTATCATGAACCAAGGAACCCCAGCAATCCTCTCTTCCTCAGTATACCTGCCTAGCGCTATTAAGTATGGACCCAAGAGTGCCCAACACCGCGAAAGCCAAAAGCGGGCTCACGTCCAACGTATCAAAGATGGGTGGGATTATATTCCGGAAGAGGTTCAAATAAGGATCGCAGAGGTCCCGAATCGCTGATAAGGGCTGACGTTCCCAGGGAATGTTAGGGAACCAGCTGAGCAAAACCCTAACCATCAAAACCCCACTGTAGATGTCGAGCCACTTGGCCAATCCCGCGGCCACCACCGTCAGCGGCGTGTTCAGGTACCCAGTCGGACGGCCCTTTAGAGCCGCGAAGAAAAGCGGCCCGACAGTGCGGAGTAAGTTCCCCTGCAGGACGGCTTGTTCGGTGATTTTGGGAGCAAATTTTTCGAAGAGCTTATTGAAAAGGGTCGAAAAGGATAAGGCTATGGCTGCGATGGTGGTGAGGGTTTGGGTGAGCGGGGACTGAGAAGGGAGCTGTGGGGTTTTTGGGGGAAGAGTGGGGAACGCAGAGGAAGCGGAAGCGACAACAAGGGTAGGGTTGCGTTTGGTTGGGAGGCGGAGAGAGTTGGGGTTTGGGGTGGGGTTGTGGAAAGAGAGGAGATGGCAGCGAGGGGAATGGAAGGAGGGTTTGAGGTTTGGCGGTGGGATGAGAACACGGACGAGAACGGCTTGGGAGGTGATTAGAGTAGCCATTGTTTGTTTCTCAGGAAAAGAGATTTCCTGATTGTATATCGCAAAACAAGGATAACGGATACCTAAATAACAACGAAGACGGAGACCGAGAGTAATTGGATTATAATTTTTGACTGCATTTTTAAGTTGAACTAATTAAGTTGAGTTTAACTGAGTTAAGTTGAGTTGAGTTGAAATAATAAAATATTATTAAAATATTATTTTTAATGTTATTATTATTTTAAAATTTAAAAAATTGAAATTATTTATTATATTTTATATTTTATATTAAAATTTAAAAAAATTGTAATGATAAATTAAAATAAATTAAGTTTGATTTAATTTCCAAATGTACAAATCTTTATCGAGTAATGTTTATATCAGTTGTCAAGTGAAAAAAAATGAAATTTATTATTAAAAAATTATTTTTTTTATGTAAATTTCATATTTATTTATTTATTTTAAAGTGATTATATGACGCTTGAGCAGTCACGATTGCAACTATCATTTATCTTCTATTTATAAGTGAACATATTATTAATAGGTATAATTTAATTTATAAGATTTTTAAAATTTTAGATTTTTCTTATAAATCAAGTTTTTTTCATATCAACCACAAGAAAATTGCGTTTTACAATTTATAAATATAACTTAAAAAAAACAAAAAATAAATAAATATTTAGTTTTTGGAAACAAATAGAGATGGTCTTTCATTAGGATGCTTGCCTTAATAGTTAATCCTACTTCCTCTAAGTATCAGTGGTTAATCAAACCATAAAATATAATTCCTCGTAGAATTTAATTGAGTCTTCATTCCTCTACGATTTCATTATATCTTATTTCTAGTGGGGGGAAAATATGCTTTGCATTTTCTATTTTTTTATATAAAAGAAATGATAAATAACACTTGACTTCTAATTTTAACCGTTTAGATAAATAATTGACAAGCAATATAATACAATCTTGATAATAGAATATTTAAAGACTGCATATTATTATAAGATCAAGAGTGCAGTGTATTAATTCAAACAATTTGAGATGTTATGTATATATATGTCTTTTTAGAAAAATTCTACTCAACAGTCCTACACCATACATTTACTGATGAAAAAAAATAAAGACGCACATCAACATATATGTGATGTAAGGCTGCTGAGTAGAATATTTCTAAGCATCAAATGTATGGCCCGTTTAGTATCTTAAGAGTCATTGGTGGGATGTGTAATATTAGACACATGATCCTTTAATGGGCAAAATTTAAAACCCGAAGTCCTGATTTGAAAACTTGGCCTATACTAACAAGATGTTTATGCTTATCTTTGAACATTAACCCAAATCATTTGTCAGTTGTTTATTAGTTCAAGAATAATTTTATTTGAATGTTTTTAAGTTACACACCATGTCCTAATAGCATAATTTAATTTAAAAGATAAATTTTAAAATTTGAATCTTATAAATTTTGTAAGACAACTGCAGTAATGCAATTATCTTGTATATATCGGATGTTTTTTACATGTTCTAAGCATTCAGTCCCAATATAAAAAAAAAAAAAAAAAAATGCTTGTTGGTGTAACTATATGTCATGTTTTTCTTAAATTCACCAACCTATGTAGTATCTCATATTAGTCTTAGGTGTTAGGATATAGCCAAGAACACTAGCCCTTTTGCTGCCTAAATTAGGGTGGCTCTTTCCAATGCATCTTTTTAGTGTATGTGTCTTGGTTCAATTCATTCGATCAGCATATATAAGGTAGCCAATATTATGCAATGCACTATTGCAAGGAAATAAAAAGATGCAATAAGAAGAAGAAAACTACCCAAAATGATGGTGTTTGTAAGTACTTTGTCTTTGTTTAAAAATGCAGTGATGAATGGAATCATATACTGTTTGTTTAAGAACGAAGAATTCTTACTCTTTATAATGATTTCAATGAACTTATATTTTAAAAGAACCAACAATATTATAATTAGAACTCATTAAAATTATTATAAAGAATAAAAATTTATCATTCATAAACAAATAATGTCATATCTAACAATACATTCACTACATTCCTCTGCACAACTCTAGAATATTACATAAATGTTATTTCATCTAACAATGTTTGGTTTTCTTCTTTCATTAATCACTGCATTCGGTATGCAATTTGCTTGCTCCATTAGGAGGGATTGCGCAGCCCCTCATTACACACAACTTTACAAGAAAATAAAAAAGTACAAGAACTGAAAAAAGCAAGCAATAAAACAACAAAACCCCACCCAAAGGAAATGCCGTCGGTAATCAACACAAGGGAAGAAATAGTTGGGGACGTAGAAAGGGTGCTAAAGATCGATAATAAGCCTCTATCAACAACTCATTTGGTGCCATTTCCATAATGATCTTCTTCAGCATCTTAAGAGAACCTGGCATGACCCTCCATTGCACCACCGGCCTTGATCCTAGGCAGAACCCTCGCCGCTTATTTCCTAGTCGAATGGTGCTACCCTTCCACTGCCTAAGTGGCCGTCGGCGTTGCCGCCACCACCCGACCACCATGGTAGAACTTGGTAACATAGAAATGGTTGGTTAAAGAGCAGAGCCTCTCCTCAACATTGCTAACTTGTGCTGTTGCTATGCTGTATGTGCTTTGTTCATGCCCAACTGTTTATATATAGTGTGCCTTAAAGATGGAATCATTGATGTTAATCATGAGGCTCATAATGGCAGCAATTATAACAATTTAGTATGCAATAAAGTATTTGCCAAGTGATTTTTAAAACCATTTTGTTGTTTGAGCTTGTGGTTGTCATGATTACAAGAGACGGGCTTCTGGCCATAAGAAAATGAGAGAAATTGAGCCTTTTAGGTGAGGTGTACTACTCTTGCATGTGGCACACTTGAAAGGATAACCAAGTTCAACTTTACTAACACCCCCTTAGTTTAATGAACAATAAGTTGAAAGAGACATAAATAAAAAGAATCAGATTCCTATCTGGCATTTAATATTTAAAAAAATAAAAAATAAAAGAGTTAGTCTACATACAGTCCTCAAATGGTGACTATTTGGAGACTGCTCATGCAAGCCCATGTAATTATGTTTAAAAAAAATTAAAATTACAATAATATCATTTTTAAAAAGATGCTTTATCCCCTTTTATTCTCATTCATCAATGAGACTGCACAAGCAGTCTCCCGCTCAGGACTGCAAATAGAATTTCTCAAAATAAAATAGGCTTAGGCTGCATTTGTTTTGACATAAAATGAGAAAATACTTTTGATCGAAAATAATTTTGAAGGAAACCACTCTGTTTTTGTTGTCCGGTGAAGATCTGAAAATTGTTGTGTATAATAATTTCAGGTGTTCTGCTGGCCCAAAACCATTTACCACGCCTTTAAAATAAGCATCATAAATAGCAAAAATTGCAAAGAAAAATTATAAAATGGACCCTAAACTATAGATAAGTTTCAACTTGCACCTTCAAGGATGTAAAATATAATTGCTTCTCAATTATTTAAAGTATTGCAAACAAAGTATTTGAACGTTTCCTTAGATTTTCCTTTTCCTCTTTTCCTTTCTTTTAAGTTTTATTTTCTCATTTGCCTGTAGATGATATTAAAATACAAAGATGAAGAATATGAAAGAGAGAAACTTCTGCAGTTCTTTAAAACCTCAGCTTAAGAATGTATTACATTCTTGTTACCAGTTATTTGCACACAAACATATAGATAATCTGAGTGACTAGCAGTCATACCAGTGATGAAACTAAGGAAATTTTTTGTTCAAAACGAAGCGAGGTATGCAAACAAAAGATGCTGCGTAATGAAAATATTATCTTGCTTCAACAGCTAGAATTTATAAACACATTTACACTAATGCTACAGATTCTAGTAGTCCTGAATTCTCAAGTCATATGATTCCTAACATAGATTGACGAAACATAGGAAAGGGCATTATATGAGACATGCTATTCAATAACAATAGGAGTTGCCAAACTCTCACCCTCAACCTTGTCTAGAAATTCGGACGGGATGTCGCCTCTGAGAATGTGGACTCTGAGTATGATTTTCGTTCTGCAGGACTCCATGAGTTCAAACACACATGCATCTCCAGCCTTGAGATCATTGTCATCCACAAACGCTTTCCATCCAGAATCAAGCCATTTCACAGTGTGTGTTCCTTTATATAACATCTCCCAGTACTTTCCCCGATAGGTCAGAACCATGGGGATCACAAGAGGAGGAATTATTCGATTTAATTTTACTGGAAGTGCCTATAAATCAACAGACAATGATTCAAACAAATTGAGTTGAACTTAATTTCATGAATAACCGAGCTCAATAAAGGGACTACAACTATTAAACGGAATGTAGCCTTGAATCCCTCTCCACTAAAAAGATAAAAGAAGGGTTTGGCAGGAACCAAGATTATCTTATCTCAAGAGTGTTCACAAAACGTTGAGTATGCAACCCTATAGAGTGACTATCATTTGCCAATCATATTATTATACTGTCTCTTACATTTTTTCAGGTGAATTCTAATTTGTCTACAGCATCAAAAACTTTAACATTCTAATAACCAACTCTCCCAATTTTATAGGAAGTGTGAGATTAATAGTTATGAAAGAATAAAAGGTGAGGTGGGAACTGCATTTGGTCAATTGTAACACAAAAGTGGAAGGTAGTTGATCTATTCATTTCGCTTCTAGTTATTTTTTTTTCAGCCCGATAGTTCAAACGAATGAAATTTGGAGTGCAGATAATCAAAGGGGCTAATTACCATTTGATACCGGGGCCTGACATGAGATTTTGCAAGAATGATGTCACAGTATGGCTTCCCTGAAAGCGGCAAACATTCATCCCCGTGCAACTTAGTTGTCATTGGATTTGTTTCAGGTTGTTCTGGTGGATCCTCCATTTGGGATCTGCTACTTCGACGCCTGCGTTACCTGCCAAAGAGTCCACTAGAAAAATGTATGTTAAGCTGTTGACTATGTTCCAGATAAACATAGACTCAATTATACAAGAAATATTCTTTTCATCAGATAGTATTCAGTACCCCTCGTCTAAAAAAAAATGTAGACGTGGGGTGTGAGAGTGAATAGTAGCTGATTCACACGCGCAAGGTGGGTCCCAGAAATAGTTCCAAATTCAATAGCATCCATCAGAACAGAGAAAATGAAATTTCAAAATCAAGCACTGCGTATAGAAAGTTACATGAAAATTCGGGCTAGCTAGTCGATATATAGCATCAATGCAGAATGACTATATTATTCAGACAGATGAGTCGCCACAGAAGGAAAAACAAAATGAAATATGGATTAATCAGGAAAGCTCAATGGGCAATAACAAATTATTAACGAGGAAAAAGGAAAATTATGAGCACCCAGATGAATGAGTTCAATCTTATTTGAAAGAGCCAGTCATAGACAGAAACCAACGACTTCTCCCACGGAAGGAGCATTATGATTCCAAGTGAAAAACGCGACATTAGAATGATCTTGCATAAACAAAAGAATCGATTACTTGTCCATTATTAAAAAATAAAAAAACCATGAAAGGGAATGTCCTGCTCCATGTTGGTCAACCATATTGACGTTAAAAGGAGATAGAGACCTAAAAGGAGTATTTACAAGATAACGAAATTTCAATTTCTTCAGTGTATCGAATGCATTTTCTTCAACATGTCAATCATTTGCATTAACAACAACCTGATGTTTTCACCCAAACGAAGAATATAAGAGAAAATAAGATCCAATCAGAGGCGTTTAAAGAAAATAATTAACCGGAAGCAAGAGAAATTTGTAGGGCTGATTATATAGGAAATAGAAATAATGAGGTGTTTCTCAGGTTTCTAGGAAACCAAACAGGGAGTCAAGTGAAGGACGGTCCACTCACCGATGAGACTTGATAGAGATGGCTCCTCTCTCTCTCTCTCTCTCTCTCTCTAGTCTCTGCTGCGAGTTCAGGGCTTTGCTCTGGACATCTGCACATAGAGCGAGCAGGCTTTAATCTGTTGACCTATTGGGTCTTAGATTGATGTCTCGAGAAAAAGGAACCCAACCCAGCAGAAGAACACTTTGCTTAATTTAGGGTAAACCTTTTAGGGGTCTACGCCCACAGCTAGGAGCCACCGTTGGGCTTCCGCTAACGCCTTTTATGCTTTTTGTTTTGTTTTTTTTTTATATTAATTTTTTAATATTTTTTAAAAAATAAAAAATTTACAATATTATTAAAAAATATTTACTTAATCATAAAATAAAAAATAAAAAAAAAAACCAGCGGGCTCCAAGGGTAAGCATAGCTTTTTGCAACCTTTTAACACTTTGTATTATAAATATTAATATTTTTTTAATTATTATTTCATACTCATTCTCATGACTAATGATTCTCTCATCATTATGGTCTTATTATTAGCTTTTATTTAGAAATTCCGTAACGTGCGTACGTTTGATGTTAAGAGTATTTCATATTATTTATAAATAGTAATAAATTATTATTTTTTGATAAATAATTAATAAATTATTTATAAATAGCAGTTAAATAATATGAGATAATCTAAACTCCCAAACGAAATCATAAATAGACGCTCTCCATTTTCTACGTACAAATTGCCAAAATTTAGTGCTTATTTTTCCCAATTTTAAGAACATAGTTTCATCATTTTCATGTTTTTAATTAGCATATATGAGAAATATTCAAAAGAACATTTTCTATGAAAAATGTGATGGATACAAAAATATATTTTACTACGAGGCGCCTTATAAACTAACGTGACATGCATTATCATGCCAATCACAACATGACTAGCGTAATAATTCATGTGTCTAGCATGATAGGTCAATATTAAAATAAAAGATATAAAAATAAAATATCAAATAGCATATTTCAAAACACCTAGGTAACTAATTTAATAAAAAAAGAAAAAAATCCTAAGCAGCCGATTGCTGACACTACAAGGGATCAGCGATTGGGGTGATCGATCCAACCCAACCATCTGTGAATTTTTTTTCGGGCTTATTCGGGTGGCTAACCGTCCGATTTTTTAAAATCCAGATCTGGTTCTACACGCCTTCTACGAAGAGTTATTGACTACCATACTTGAGATGAGTCAGCCGCGCCTTTTTCCTATATATGCATTTCTTTAATCGGATTTACTATTAAAAAAAGAAGAAGAAGAAGAAGAAACCAGCTTATTTAAGTGGGATTCAAACTAAGAAACAAGTCACTAGTAGTACTGTAGATCGAATATAATAATTGGCACACTTTTGTGACATTAATGTCCGACGAATAATATTTTTTATCAGGATCGTTGTGGTTCTAAAATACATGTGAATGTCTTTTATTTCTGGTCGATAATTCGTGTTAAATTCAAAGCCTCAAAAGGCCTTTAAGAGTTCGAGAAAGTTACGTATCTTACTACTATTTTTTAATTTTCTCAACATTAATATATATCGACGACTTTCGGTCCATATTGCATGCCAATTTTCATTTGAAAAGATCAATAAGATGAAGAAAAAAGACGAAAATTTAAAACATGATGAGTAGATCAATATCTAACGTTTGAAACACTCATTTTAATCAAATATGCCGGCTTAGACATTATTGTCAATCAGAAAAGGATTGTCTCCATTTGGGTTAACACAACATAGTGAGTCTAATTGGGGTTTCACAATGATCAATGTGCACACCCTTAAAACAAAAGCACTAGTACTGTTGAATTATATATAGATCAGCTATTTTATATATATAATTTTCTTACTCCAAGTTTTGCTAACTTTGGACGGATTGAGATTTCTTATAATTTTATGTTTTAAATACTTTTTACAATTCGAACAAAGAATTAATATTTAATATAAAAGAAATATTTTAGTTACAACGACTAGATCTCACAAAAATAAATCTACAAACTGGCGTGGTTTGATGTGGTATATTATTAAATTGTAATAACTAATTTTATTGTAAGGTAGATCTAACGTACGTATTTTATGAAACCATATTATTTTGCCGGTTTATTTTTATGAGATATTTATGTGGTTGTAGCACTTCTCTGTCCACATATTATGTTATGTCCTTCTAAATTGTAAAAAACTTTCTCCATTTAATTTTTTAAGAAGGAAATGTCTCTTAATTTCTGAACAAACCCTATAAATTTTGGGTCTGAAAGATTGTCCAGCACTGGTATAAGAGAGAACTATATTACAGTACTAGAGCCTGGAGGGTAACGTACGTAGATCGAGAGGGCAATTCGAATCAGCCAAGCAAAGAATCATGATTCCTGCATTGATTTCCACACTTAAATCGTTAGGACAACATGATGATGACTGGTACTGCGCTATATACCAACCCAGCTATTTGATTCGTGGACATGCATGTGCAATTGTCACCTCAACCCAATCTTCCAAGTTTCATGAGATTTTTCTTTTCCTTTTCGTCTACTTTCTTTCTTTAATTCTTTTTAAAAAATAAAAAATAGCAAGTTTCTTAAGGACAGGGTATTGAATGAAAAGTCCAAATGAAACAACTTTGATGCCAAAACTTTGTCGTTGGCTTCAATGATCGGAGAGCGTTTTAAGTGGTCGATCTTTTGTTTTGGCACGTCGTATCTAAACTTATATATAAAAGATCTGGCACGTCGTATCTAAACTTATATATATATATATATATATATATATATATATATATTTATGGCCTATTATTAGAAAATTATGACCAATTTATAACTTATATTGGTTTTAAGCCTTAATTTCAAGAAAAAAATATCGTAAATTCTTGTTTTAATATTTTGAGAGTTTACAATAAGATAAACGTAAAACCACTTGAGAAAAACCTTACATTAATATTTTATTTTGAATTTTTTAACCAAAATTAAGTACTTATAATTTAATATTTTGAAACCGTCGAGAATATTTATAGAGGGATATTAATGGATTGACATGATTCCATCCATAATTTTGCAACCAAAACCGATACCCAATATGTTGGGGAGCTAGACGGCGGCTGTCGAAGCTGGAAAGACGCTTCTGCACGTTGCAAAATGTGACACGATATCATTGTAAAAAAATTGTTTATTTTGTGATCAATTATTTTTAAGAAAAATGATTATTTTTTGTTAAAATAAGTCTATTTTTATTACAAATAATCGTTATCAACATAAATAATTCGTCATAAATATTTATTTTTCTTTGTAGTGATATATTTCTTTCACATTATTTAGTGATGATCAGGAAAAGCATTTTTTTTCCCGGAAAAAAGAATGTATATTAGCTTACATATATGATATGGTGTGGAGAGGTGAGTTGTAGCTTTCAATGCCGTGGATGAACTTCATCATCTGATCTCCATAATGTTCTTGTTCGAAGAAAGGACACCATTATTGAAAAGTAAAAGAAATTCATATGGGATAGGTTCTGGATCTATGAAGTCAACAAATTAAGAAAAACGTGAATATATATTATATATCTCATTGGCCAGATGGGATTCGATTCACTTGGCCAAAACAGTAAGAAAAAACTCTGAGAATAAATGCCAAACACGCCACCCATTATTCATTGTAACATTAGTCTCCATGCAGTGAAACTTGAAAACCCTTCCTTTTTAGGTCTATCCTCGGTCTTCTAGCATCATGAGACATGAACCCCTACCGCACCTAAAACACCCATACAGCTAGCTCAATGAAGAATTATACGTAGGTATATATATGTGTGTGGGTGTGGGTGTTTTTCATGCGCAGAAAATCAACAGCTCCCGGTGACATTATTGTCGGTGCATGTGATGCTGGTCTGGCTTTTCTTCTTTGAAACTGGGTATTTGACAGCGTTAAGTTCTACCTTTCTGAGTGCAGCTTTGCCGAGATCAATGCCGCAGATGTCGGAGAGCTGAACAAGATAGAGCAGAACATCTGAAAGCTCTTCACCCAGGTGCACTTTCTCCTCCTCTTTCCAATCAGGCAGTCCCTTTGGAACCTCTCCTTTCCACTGGAATATCTCAGAGAGTTCTCCAACTTCACCCACCTAGCGAGGACGATAAATAATCACAACCCAATAAACATGAAACCGCCTTTTTGACCGTTAATTTTGTTATGCAAATGGTACGACATAAAAGCAAAAGGGAAACGGTAAAAAAAAGTGGGTTCCAAAGATCATAGGTAACAAAACAAAAAGGAAGATCTGTTTTGCAAGGTTGGTCAAGTTTGACTCTGGTTAAAAAGCATTCACCTGATGAACTTAATTGGAACTTTAAAAGGAGAAGGTGTATAAGTATTAATATATATTAAAAAAATTGGAAGCTCGCCCACTTGCAAGCAGCAGCAAGATACCCCATTAGAAAATATATGGTGGAAACATGAAATCATTAGTACTTCCCTGACAATCCATGCAACTAACTTAAGTTGTATTTTTTGGGGTCAAATCTTCAAGAATCGAGTAGAAACAAATATGCAATGATCCTCCATCTCTGTGATCATCCCTCTTCATGCAAGAAATGGTCTTGAAACAGATATGAACTAATCGAACAGCCATAAGAGAGAGGAATAATAATTTTAGAAGGATTTGCGTGCGTTTGAGGGAGACTGCACATACCAGAGCCAGAAGGAGGTTTCTCGGGCTGTGGAACTGCTCCCAATCTCTTTCCTTGGCAAACTCAGTCATCTTTTTCTTGAGAAGATCGAGAGTAACACTTTCACCTTCCTGTGCCCCAGTCATCTCTGTATAATCCCTCTTCTTTTTTCCCTTCTCAAGAACAAACAAAACAAAATCGAGGCAAAATAACAAGAACAAAAGAAAATGACAGTAAAAGAGAGCAAAACAAAGGGGCCAAGAGAGAGAAACTGAGCGACAGTTGGCTCAAACCCCAAAAACCAGGACACGGCTGCCTCAAATTTTCTTGGGGACTTTGAATATAAAAAGAGCAGCCTCGGAGAGTACCGTAAAACAAATGGTTGCTTTGGAGGGCAACAGAAGATTGGAACTTGCGCTTTTTTTTGGGGCTGCAACTACCGGCTATTGCCGGTTAACCTCACGCATAAGTAGAAGGACACGTGTCAGTTTCCATATATTCTCGGCTCGATCTTAGGTGAGTAGGTGAGGTTTGTGGCTACGTAGATTGTAGGGACCACGTGTTCTTTTATTGGCTGTTAAAAAGATGTAGAATATACTTGGCAAGGAAAATGCTAGAGCTCGATGGAGTTCTAGTGTTGTATTTTTTAGTTTTTTTAATATATAGATTTTTTTAATAATTTTAAATATTTTTTAAAAATAAAAAAATTTATTATATTATTAAATAATATTTTCTTAATCACAAAGTAAAATAAAAAATATTTTTTTATGATTTTTTATTTTACTTCGTGATTAAGGAAATATTTTTAAATAATTTTTTTTTTATTTTTTATTAAGAAAGTGTTTTTAATGATGCTATAAATTTATTTTATTTTTTAAAAAAATTTATATAAAAAACAACTTAAAAAAAACACATGTAAACACATGCTACAGATCCAGCGGGAGCCCCCAGCGGGAGCTGTAGCATCATCCACTTAGCAATTCATTTTTAACTTGATTTAATTTAATTTTAAGTTAATTATAATATTTAAATACTAAAATTTAAATTATTAAACTCATTTCAACTCAAAACTTTTTTACATATGGGACTCCAACTTTTTTTAATTCAACAATTATTTACACATAAAACTCACAATCTTTTTCAACTTCTCATAAATACATCTAAACGCATCTTAACGTCCAAACATATTTAAACTTATTTTAAGTGAACTCCACAAAACTTACTCTACCATCTCAATTAACTATTATTCATTCTATAAATATTTTTTTTATTATTTCTATTTTGTTTACTCTCTCTCTCTCTTTACGTTGATTTTTATCATGTAAGTAAATTCTTGTTGTTGTTCTTTATTTAAAACACGTATATTTTATTTTCTTCTAAAAAAATATATTTGAAATCTTTTTAAACCAAATTTTTCATATTTTGATTTTATTTTTATATTTTAGTTGGTTTATATATTTTTATTTTGTGTGTATATGACTAAATTATATTACATTATATATAAAAACATATTTCAAATAAAAAAAATATGGATATTGTAAATTTATTGGTAGAAAGGAAATATTTAAAAAGAATAAAAAAATTATTATTTAAATGATATGAAGAAAAAATAGATAAGTTGATACATGGTATATTGTAAAAGTCATTATGTAAAATAGAAAAATTGAAGTTTGGTGATATATTTTAAATGATAAAATAAATAAAACATTGTGAATGCTCTAAGAAGACTTATCCACGTACTTTCAATTTTGGAAAAATCTAATTGTAAACGATTATGTGCACTAATACGCGCACACATTCAATACAATTGGTCAGAAAGTAGATTTTATTGAAAACAATACTAATTTAAATTTAAAATATGAAGGCAACAACATTAATACACAGATTGGTACATAAATTTGCTTGTACATAGTAAAACTCTTTAATTTTACTTATAAATTTATTTACAAGACTCATTTTGTTAGTTTTTTTAAACTCATTCTAAATTTCAAATTTCATGATTTTCAGCATATCAATAACTGCCATATGAAAAAGTAACTTTTTCTTAAGTATATGTAATATTTGCCTTTTCTAATTTTGAGAAATCTTTATTTCGTATAAACTTTTATAAAATAAAAACTATAACTTGATATAACACGTTTTATTATAAATGATTTTTTGTTGTAAAGTAAGTATCATATATTAAACAAAATTAGATCAACTTATAAGCTTAATTTTATAAGATCTCTTTCTAAATATAGCATTTTTTTATTAATTTTATTATTTTAGATAACAGTTGACGTGATACATTTGTTATTAGTCAATATAATTAAGAATAATAAAGTTCAAAACAAAAAATAGCATTGCTTTTTTATGAGAATCCAAAACGTCCCCTTCCAAATTTCTTCATTTACTATTATTTTGTCTTAATTCCAAGGATATAACTTTACCATTTTCCACTGCCTTGCTAGCCGCTAGGAAAT
The DNA here is from genome assembly GCA_022457165.1 of Juglans mandshurica. Taxonomy (NCBI): domain Eukaryota; kingdom Viridiplantae; phylum Streptophyta; class Magnoliopsida; order Fagales; family Juglandaceae; genus Juglans; species Juglans mandshurica. The sequence goes on along the minus strand of CM039630.1, from coordinate 4,966,553 downwards.
AAATGGTCATGATTCCATCTCAGAAAGTACTACATATTTGGAAGATTTTGTGCGCTATATATATAATATATTTTCGGAAAAAAAAAATAGTTTCCATATATACGTGATGGCTAACCTAACTGGTGTGGCATTTATGCGTGGAGATCGAACTTATTTACCTGTGAGAGCTCCGATTTAAATTGAGATGAGTTGAGATCTAATACGGTAAAATAGTCTTCAATCCAAATAGCATTTCCTTTTCAATTTTGAGATGTTTTCACATGCTTTCATTAACGACAAAAGTGATACCTTTTGCCTTTATGCCCCTATTGATTGCTATGCCCCATATAATAATAAAAATACCACTAGAAAACATAGAAAAGGGAAATTATTTAATAATCTTAGCTACCACTTTTACTCATAACAGCAACTTACAATGTTTTTTTTTTTTTTTTTTAAGAAAATTGTGATCATTCATTTATTCTGGATGTCCTCGTATCAAATATAACATCATAAACCAAAATAATATATTTGGAGTTCTACCAGTACATTATTTCTTTTTGTGACTGGTCTGGTCGATCTTCACTCACTATTACTGATACTTTCTACAAACAAACGTTCAAAAGATAACACCCTCTATCTAAACAGAGACTCAACCTCACCCTTCATAGAAATATATGACTCAACCTCTACAGACAAAAGTCAAAGAGACAATTTTTTTTTTTAAATTAACAATAAGGAAACTAAAAAAGAAAACAGTAAGATAGATGATAAAATGACAGATTACAGTTTGGACCAACTCTGGTAGATTTCGAAATCTATGACGGCCTGTGAAAGTAACATACTTGTATCTTTTCAGCCACATAAGTTAGATTTGAAAGGTCTGGTGGTTGTGAGTTCGATGATCTGGCGAGTGTGTCGAGAAGAGTTGCTGGAAGAGGTGGTACGTGAGGACCACGCGCAGATGTGGGTGACACGTAAGAACCACGTACGATGATTTTCGCAAAACCACCACTTTCATCTGAATGATTTTGAACCTGTGAATCTGCTTGTGACACGCGTGTATCTCAGGAGTTGTCGAAAGCTATAGATCTGTCTTCTTCGACTTTGAAGAAAGCCAAACAAAACTAACCAAAATAAATCTTAACAGACAAGGTGGGTGAATGAAGGATGAAGGGAATGAGAGGGAGGAGGAGGAAGAGGAAGCCGAGACCTCTTCCCCTCTGACGAAAATCAAATTTAGAGGTTTTGATTTTTTTTTTAGAGAGAGAGCAACTTACAATGTTGAAAATAGAGAAAAATACCATTTTTTTTTAAAATATAATTTGATTTTTATATATATTATCATCTTATAATATTATTATAACATATATTATAAAAAAATTTGGATATATAATTTATAAATTATTATTATTTATTTATAAATAAAATAAAATCATTATAAATACAATGTAATCATTTGTTGGACCCACATCTATCTCCTCTTTAATAATTTAAAATCATATATTTCATCTCACTTCCAATCCAAACATACAAAATTTTCAAAAACCATCTCAAATTAGAAATCTTATTACTATTCACAGACTATCTCAATTCATTTTATCTCATTTCTAAACCCAAACGGACGTTAATCGTGCACCCATGAATTTAGAGGGCTGAAATGGTTCTACGAGCGGCCTATATATACCTCGTGCGTAAAAGTATTTCGATGGAAGAATTTTGTAGCAAGCGGGAAGAATCGATATTGTTCCTTTTTTAAACCACGAGCGTCAAGATTGAGAAAGTTAATTATAAAAATATAAAGGCTACTCGTAATTATTAATTTATTAGACGTTTACATTATACAAAAGAGTAGTACGTACAAGCCTACAAGCTCATGCTAGGTTAATTAATTTGACAAAGAAATAGGAAACTTAGAACAAATTGTGAAAAATAATAAATTGTATTTTAACTATATATCGATCCGGCCATGTCAAATGATGTTAAAAGGATAATTATCATGATCTTAAAGGACTTATGGATAACATTTTATTTTTCTCTCAAAGAATGATATAATTTTTAATCTTTTCAAATATCATTACTTTAATCATTAATTCTGATGTACTATCTATCAATTAAATGATGTACTTTAATGAAGATAATAAATGATTTTATAATCATTTGATATTAACTAAAAAATGTTAAAAATGATCATTAGAAAAAAACTGTTAATACTAGATGAAGAAGAAACAAGCTAGCTGTAAGTAGCTCTCAGTACAGTACTAGCATCTGTGGACGACGTCGTAGCTAGGTAATTTGACTTTTGACGAAACCTCGATCGTTAAATTTGTGCATTAATTGTCTGTTGATTTTCGTCTCGATGGTAAGTTGGTATTTGAATGATCGATCTTGATCTTTTCTTGCATGTGAGTGCAGTGCGAACTCCAACGTAAACGAAATGACGTTGGTCGGTTAATGTTCTTTGCTAGCTAGCTAGCTGGTGCAAAGCTGTAAACAAGTAAACATTATCATTAACAGATCATGGACGATCTTCATGAAGACTTCAAGTCCTTTCTGTACAGAGATATATATATTATATGCATGAATGAACTGTGTGCAGTCATGTTATTCATTTATTTACATGGCTGGAGGGTGCATGCAGGGATCAGCGTTCATGATCTCTGATTGCTTCCAATTACTTATTAATTTGGCTATAATTACCTGATCAAATTAAGGTCGATATATAGGATATATATAGCCCATACCTAAATCCACTGAAAAATTCGTGAAAACATGCATGCATGTTTGAAACAGAGAGACGGAGATCGATGACCTATAAGCTAGCTAGCACAATTAATTCAGTACAGCTTTTCAGCAATGCTTAAATATTTGTTCTAACCTAAAAAAAAAAATAATACATCAAGAGTCTTGAACGATTTTGTCATTATTAAAATAATACATATACAAATTTCAAATAGATAAATTTCATATAAATTTTTTTTAAAATAATTAATCTCATTAATAAATAATAATTTTTTTATCTTTTATTTAAGTGGGACCTATTTTTTTACATGAACTTGTATAAATTTTATCTATTTAAAATTTATACAAATCATTTCTCCTTACCATTAATCTCGTACACAGTACATGATCGACCGACAATTAATTTTCTTTCGGTGATTACACTTTTTGCATGTACACCGACGACAATATTAATTGCTATTTACTTTTAAGTTTCTTTCTTCTTCTGCATTCACGACAAAGGTGTACGGTAAAAGGGTTCAAACCAACATCATGCATGGGCTCGAAAGTTACGAGACATATTCGATAAAGTGTACCGATTCAATGTTGTGCTGGGATGACTCGGAAGCACATGGGATGTCAACAGTTTTAGGTATGCAAATTTTATATATATATTTTTTTAAAAAGTAAAATTTATTATTAAAAAATAAATTTTTTCATATGGACTCCAAATTAACCACTTGGATCTGGCAGTAAGAACACTAGTAATAGACTCAATTTATCTAAATTTTGGCCAAAATTTAATTAGGTTGCACAATAATCTACTATAGTAGACTCAATAAATGAATAGTAATTTTAACTTTCATTATTTTCACTAGCTAAATCTGGCCAATCCCTCTTGCTAGTCAAATATTATTTTATAATAAAAAATTCATCTGCGTGGTATTCGATTATAAGTAATACTGAAATTTGATTTGTATACCAAAGAAATATATGTTGCGTGGTTTCTTGAATTGAATTGTGGGCATGTTTGACTGAACTAGGTCACATCATCAGTTCATAATTAGATGATAAGTGTGTGACAGGAATTTCAAAAGAATATGAGCGTTGTACAAATAGAAAAAAAAATCGTTAGAAAATTATATTCGTTAGGAATAATTTAAACTTTAAAAAATTAATGTGTATTCTTCTAATAATAAATAAATATTCAAATTACAATTATAATTAAAATAAATAAAAATATCAAAATCACTATTTTAATAGAATAGTGATAGATTTATTGAGTCTGTCATTTGGTGTTGTTGAAAAGTACTGACTAACTAAATTTATAAAAATGAATTATCTAACCAAATTTAATTTGGCCAAATTTTGTTGATTGTACTATTAGTGCTCTAATATACAAAATTAATTGCATATATAGTATCCTAAGACTGTGAATATCATTTTTCTGCTAACTAAAAGTTGATATTCAACTATATATATAGTGAGTACTAAATATTAAGTTCGTGATTATAAAAATCTTCATTTTATGGAAATGGTTTTCTTTTTTATCTCAGATTTTGTCACTGATCTCAGTCACATTAATAAATATATATGACGTATTTTAAGTAATTTTTTATTTGAATAGTTGACATAAAAAGTTACTTTAACTATTGTCATTGTTAATAACTTAACAAGATATGCATAAATTAACAATACCTAATTTGGGATTGCAGAAAAGAAAGAAGAAAAAACAATTAATTTCTACCGATCAGAATTTCAGTTTTTAGTTTGGGCGACGTTATCGGACTTGAGTCCAAATTATGATCTTGGCTGCAATTTTTTACGATATCTTCAAACCAAGTAGATCTTATATTATCATCCAAATATCCCACATTGGAAAAAAAAAATCATATATATAACCTAATTAATCTCAATGCTTAAGTAATGATCATCATATCGGTCTTTGATTATTCATAACATGATCAAATCGATCCATTTTCTTTTCGGCGTTCACATTATAATCATTTTGGTCCACTTTGAAAAATCAAAATATAATTATGTCGGCCATGTGTCCGGCATCTGATGATCATCAGTAACTCATACATGTAAATGGGGCTTAATTGACAGAGATGAGATGAGATGAGATATTTATTTGTATCTAAATCTAATCTAAGTTTGAGACATCATCATGATTATATCCCAATCAATTCATGATTATGATTATATTAATGGATAAATAAAAGAAAAAATATACTCGAGCGATCGGTAATTTTACGCCACACATATACTGAGAGAAAATAAATAAATAATTTTTTTTACTCAACAAATGTGCGTGGGCCGACGGCTAATCCTTCTATCAGAAATTAAATAAAGAACATTAATGACTCTTCCTAGCTATAAAAATATCTTTATGATGAAGAAGCTGTTATAGGGAACTAGCAAACATTAATAACATGTGGTCCCTTCCCAAAATTTTTTATTAATTTCCTAACTTCACGGGCGATTGCAACACAGATAACTCAATAAATAAATAAATAAATAAATAAAAAAGCTACTAGGCCTTTGCTAAATATGCTGTCTCTGCTTTCTATATATTAATTCCACGTATATATCCTTTCAAAGTTACGCTCATAATCTTTAAGGAAGATATCATATCTTCATGTCACTATCAAAATCTAAAACGTTATCGTGGCCGAAAGTGAACTTTAATTGAATTGCAAGTATCCGTGAGAAATTTTTTCAAAGATCCTCTCTGTTGGGGCTAGCTATATAGGAATGTGAGATCATCGACACACTGAGTTTCGGCTTCAGAACAAAAGTAGTAGTTAAAAGCAAAGCTTAAAAAATTATTTGCAAGGGAAGGGGGGCAGTTGACCCCATGAGCCCTGGCTGGCAAGCCAGATGCGTCAATGCATGTCAGCTAGAATTATAGTCATTTCGACATGTCCGAATCGTGTGGCCGACCAGTGTGGGACTCATGAGAAGGAAGATGATCAATTGATCACAGATCTGAATATATGGATGAAAGATCAGGACAATTTTAGAAGTACTCGACCCTAGAAACCGCGTGAAACTGGAAAAATTAAAGGACGATCGATACTATATTTTTCAGTGCCTCGCTCGCTCACAGGAAACACGTCATGTGATCAGTAGTACTTTTGCATGCATGGTTCTGATAATTTGTTTCCCGTAAAGCCGTTGTATCTGCCACCAAATTAAATGAAAGAAAGAAAGAATTAATGGCTTTGTTGCAGAAGGTGAATATATTCTAAGGTCAGCATTAATACTTGAGTGAAAAGGGTAAAAAGGATGGGAAAAAAAAGCATTTGGTGTGGCCAATAACTACACCTCTATTATACTGAGTAAACTTGCATGGTACGTACGTAGTCCAAATATGATGTGGTACCAAAACAAAACATGTAGTACATAGCGTTTTTATGATCATGTTAGAAATGGTTTTCGGGTCATAATGAATGATTTCTAGCAGAAATTCTGAACAAATCGAGTTTGGACTCTCGGAGTCGAGAGATTAATGAATGAATAGGGTTGGAGACTTGGAAGAAATTAAAAAGGGAAGGAAAGAGAGTGTTTCCTTGTAAGACAGTAGTCGGTGGAGTGCAGAAGGGAATGCATGCAGAGATTCTCTTTCCCTCTGGACCACTCCCGAATACGAAATGTCAAGTTGAATATTGAGACCCAACGCGTGCCTTTCTTTAATTTTGAGCCACTAGCCGACTGATCGAATACGGCCCTCATGGGGCAAATTTTCTCCCTTTCTTTCTTTCTGATGACCCCCTTCTATTTCCCTTCTAAAGGAATAAGCACATGATTCTGATTGATTTTGTATTCGGTACAGCAGAGTAATATTGAAAAGGAATTGCATGGTTCTCATTGATTTGGTATTCGGTACAGAGATGATATTTATACATCAAAAGAGGGAATATTCTTTATAACACTACAAGAAATTTGGCTTTTTTCAGCGCTCAAAATCGTCGCAAATACCTTTCAGAATCGTTGTATTTGATCATTTTCGGCGATTTATAAATCGCTGCAGGTTCGCCGAAATCCTGAAGCCATTTTTTATCAATTTCGGCGATAGGCAAAAATCGTCACAAATTTCGACTATTTCCGGCGATTTTAGTATGCCGCAAATATTCAAAAAATCGACAGAAATGGCCTTCCGGTTTACCTTTAAAATCGCTGAGAACTACTATTTTCGGCGATATGTATCATCACAAAAACTTAATAAATCGTTGCAAATAACTTATAATTTTTGTCTGCGATTTAAAATTATCGCCGTTAGGAAGTATTTCCAGCGGGTAAGTTTCGCCTCAAAAAAGTATTTGTGGCAATTTCATGTCACCGTGAATATAATTCTACTATGAAAAAATTATTTTCGGCGAGCAAAACTCGCCGGAAAAGATGTTTCACAAAATAAAATAAAAAAAATATGCACAAAACAGTACATGACCCATGTATTATTTCTTTTACCTGTTTACAATGAAACCAATGTCAAGCTAAGCCTAATAGCATCAAGTGGAAAAGATCAACACATCCACATATTTACATGAACTAAACAAGATGTCATTCACACTCCCAAAAAGCTTGTTCATCTGATGGTGAATGTGTCTGAGATTATGCAGGTTGTCCAATTGCCATTTCAACCACTTCTTGAGGTCTTCAGGTTGTAAGCAATCAAGTTCTAAGCTAGTATTTCTTTACAACTCTTGCACTGGGGAAGCAAGAACATATAATGGACCTAACTACTCTTTTTTCTTCCACTGAACAGCTTCATTCTACTATTATCATAATACATAGGCTGGCAGGTCTAACTGAACCACCATCAGTGAAAATAAATGGAACATGAGGACGAATCAATTATCATCAATCAAAGAGTTTGCCCTCCAATAAAAATAAGTGGAACATAAGGACAAGTCTAACGGGTCAATGAGACACATTGCTGATATGAGATGACAGTTAAAAAATGCAAGCTTTGTTGAAATAGGATACCTTTAATGTAAGATCTTTAAAGCATTGGTGGACATTCTCTTTAGTTTTAGCACTACATTCAAGAAACAAACATTTATGTTCCTGAGCAAGAGCGAAGTAGAAGGAAAAAACTCTACAATCTATGTATTCAAGAAATAAACAATCACTGGTTTAGTAATCAAATCAATCAAATTGTCATTCAAACCTTACTAGAAGGAAAAACAGTTGCAAGAGCGAAGTAGTTCCCAACTTCATTGGCCATTTTGTCTCCATTATCAGTCCCAAAGTATTCTGTACATTCATCTGCTAATGAGCTAAGAGGGAAGCTAGATGAAATTTTCATCCTTGGAGATAGGGCATGATATAATCACCACAGTAAGCTGATAAGTCCACACTTTATGCTTTAGCGTAGTCGCTTGCATTCATCCTAGAGAAGAGAAGAAAAGAAGAAATGAATTTATATTTACTTAATAATTAATTAAGTGGGTCGAAATCTTCAACCCAAATGTATGTGCTACAAATTTGTCTTTGATTGACACCTAGGACAATGACAATAAATACATAAACAAATATTAATTAAGCAAGGTTCTATGTTGAACCACTCGAATCACCTCAGTGAACTCTTGATTTGAGATTATATCAATTGATACGATCTCTGTCTTGTTGCCATTTAATATTTCTAGCAAGATATCTGTCATCTTTATAGGGCTCAACAGCTTTGTATGTTCCTGTCACAAAACCATTATGAAACTTTATGCTCTTGCAAAGACTTATTCCCAATACACTCAGATCAATAAGGCACAACAGAATTTATCAAAATACTTACCTACAACTTGGACTTAATTGCCTATACAATTCTTGCTTTTGACCACTAACAATGTTTCGCTACATAACTTATGCTTAATTACTTGAATCAGTAAAGTATAAGGTTGAAACTATAAATATCTCACTCAAATTGGCGATATACCATCTTTTGTTGGATATGTGCTAGTAATTTTAAGCTAAGATAATTTGGGTTTCAATAATAAATTTTGTAGTTTAAAGAACCAAAGATAGTTCTTTGTAAGTTTTGAGCTTTTTGTTGACCTTGAATATTAGGTTGCACCTTATGCCAGTTGTTTATGTGCTTTTAAGACATATTCTCTCATGCACCTTATAACACTTAATTTTTACATGTGCATCACATAATTAATCTCTCTTTTTTTAAACAAAGATAACATTCATTCATAAATAAGTATGTGTGGTCATTACAAGCTTTCTCAGCTAAAACCAGTCTATCAAATTCCACTTTATTTTTTCTATGCCAGATCCCTCTTAAAATAGAAGCTGTTTCTTCTAACTGTTCTTTATCTATGGTGCTGCATAACTGGTCCCATAACCCTATAAAATCTGCAAAGTTAACTTCCACTTGGCCAGCTTACCTCTTGCAATTGCCCAAATATTGATGGCAGCTATACATGTCCATAGTACATGTATAACTGTCTCTTCTTCTCAACTAGAGATTGGACAGTAAGCGTTTTTACTAACATTTCTCTTCAAATGTATATTTTAGTTCATAAGGTATCATTATTTGCCCTCCATAAAAATATGACATTTCCTATGGAGCATTTAAATTCCATATCTTCCCCCACGTCTCTTCATTTTTTCCTATTTTCCAGCATTCTCCCCTTTGCTTCCTTTTCCTCTCTTTAGCCAAGTAATAAGCACTTCCAACTGAGAACTTCCCAGTCTCACTGTAGTTCCAGATTAACTTATCTTCTCCCCCACCTAAGCTCCCCCACCTAAGCTGATAGGTAAACTACATATCAATGCAGCCTCCTCATTACTGACATGCTCCTTCACTACATCTTCCTTCCATACCCTTAAATCTTCTCCAATAAGCTCACTTAACTCTTGCATCAGCTCCAAGTGATGTGATTGGAGATTGCATACTGTATATGTAGTTTACATAATTAACATCCGGTCATATGATATTAATGAAATAAAGGATGATAAAGGGTTTGATTTCTCTTGCCAACGGCTGTTTCTATTTTTACCGAGGATGAATAATTTCTCTTAGAGGACTTGAGCTTGTTCTGGTTAAATATTTCTTTTATTTGCCAGTTCATTTATTTTCTTGTTGATCGCTTTCTTTCAATGTTTTGGGACTTTCATGTCACTTTGTTTCTCTATGTCTATGTCATAACAAATCTTCAATCTTTACTAAGATTCCAGATCAGTTTGACTTAATTACTTCCTGCATTTAGGTAAACTGATACTTAAAAAGATTTCTAAGCGAGTTTTCAGATCAGGTGTACTGTATTTGAGGCCTTATTAAATCTTGAACTCTTGCCAAGTTGTCCCCTCAACTCAATAACAGGTAATTGCACAATATCATAAATGACCAGTATCATAAATGACCAATATAATGATAAGCACAGAGTAATATTTTCAAGTCCCTGTAAATGAGATCGCAGTAAATTATAGAACTCAGATATAATTATCGTTGTAGTATGAAACCATGAAAGATCAAAAGCATGAAAACCATAGCAAAAAATTCTGAGTGAAAATACCTTGCAAGCAGTATCAAACCCGAAACTTGTAGGAACCTCTTTGCATTTCAGATCACCATAAATGGTCTTAGGGCATCCAAGTACCTGAGTTTTCAGATTTTTACCCCTGATAGAACAAATATTAAACACAAAATTCTGTAATATGATCATGAACCTCTGAGTGAAGGAAGTCTAATATAGAAGAGAGGATACCAAAATAATAGAAAAATGAGTAGTATTGGAAGAAATAATGTCAAAAAAAAGGATAGAAATGTAGTAAGTGAATAGCAGAACCACACCAATCCTATTGATCTAATACCCAACGCCAAGATCCTATTAAAACATATAAATCCCTATTCCACGACAATATGGAAATTTTCCAAACCCAATACGCTAAACTAAAGAAAAAACTGATGAATAAGACAATTGCAAAGTAAAATCTTCTCAAACCCAAAAAAAAATCCAAAAGCAAACAAAACCCTAGAGCATGGTGATGATTACGCACTCTTGCAGCACAAAATAGAGAGATGAGAGAGAGAGAGACGGTGGAGGAGAGATGACCTACCGACGAGGACGAAGAGCATGGTGGTTGTGGTGGTGGAGCAGGACCGAGGAGGCGTAGAGGTCGCGGAGCAAAACAACTCCAGCCCGTCGGCGCTGTGTACCCACATAGAGACTTTACAAAGAGAAACAGAGAGAGGGAAAGATACGGACATCGTGAGTGAGAGAAAGGGAGAGATAGAGAGAGAGACCGGAGAGGAAGATAGAGAGAGGAAGAGAGCCGTCGGGGGGGTTTTGCGAAACATGGGTGAAATCAGATAGGGAGAAATTGGGCAGGAGGGAAAAATGAAGGAGGTCGCGAGCTCCAGTTCCTTTTAATTTTGAACATTACCTTTTGCGGCGATTTACTGTCGCCGCAAAAATACCTTTCATTTAATCGCTGGAAAAGTAACTTCCACAATTTCGTCAAACAATAAACCGCCATAATTTTTTTTTTTACTTTTTACGGCGAATACTTCTGTTGTAAAAAGTAAAAATCGCTGGAAATGATCAATTTAATATTTGCGGCGAATTTTTTTCATCGCAAAAAATAAAAAAATTCGCTGGGAAAAACCATTTTATAAACTCAATGAAAAAAGATTACGACGATGTATAAATTGCCGCAATTAAGGCCTTTTTGCGGCGATTTTATTTCCAACAGACAAAAAAATGCCGCAAAAGGTCTTATTTCTTGTAGCGTAACATATTTCATCAATACAATAGAAATATGACATGTATGAAACAAAAATTATTCTGGATGATTCTGGTTTGTCACGTCTGAGATATTCTCTGATGAGCTGTCCTTTGAGTCTTGATCAGGTGTGGTGATGATATTGCTGATACGCCCCTGCGAGCCAAGCATGTCTGGAAGAACTATGAGGCTCAATCTAAGAGCGGAAAATATTGCAATGGATAAGGGCTTTGTAAATATGTCGACAAGTTGATCTTTGTTGGAAAGGAAAGAGACTTGAAGAGCTTTTGCTTGAATTTGATCTCATACAAAATGATAATCAATATCAACATGTTTGGTACGAGAATGCATCACAAGATTCATTGATAGGTATGTGCCCCCCAAATTATCACAATCAAGAGTAGGAGACTTTGACAAGAAAATGCCCAACTCGGATAGAAGAGATTGCAGTCACAACAATTCACATGTAGCATGAGCTAGAGCCTTATATTCTTCCACCATACTAGATCTTTCTATAGTAGATTGTTTCTTTGAGCTCCACAAAACCAAATTCTTGCCATAAAAAACAAAATATCCACTAGTGAATTTTTTTGTCATCTGGGCATCCTGCCCAGTCTGCATCGATAAAGGTAGCCAGAATAGGAGTAGGAGAAGGTGTGATGAACATACCATAATTAAGTGTATGCTTTAGGTAGAGTAAAATACGCATAACACTTTGCCAATGAGATAAGCAGGGTGCATGCATAAATTGGCATACCCGATTCACAGAAAAAGCAAGATTGGGTTTACTAAATAGTAAATATTGCAAACTGCCCACCACACTTCTATATAAAGAGGGATCCTCCATAGAAGTGGAGTCAAAGGCAGACAACTTAGTGGAAGGTGACATGGGACTGCTTACAGGTTTACAATTCAACATATTGGTCTTTTTGAGCAAATCCAAAATGTATTTTCTTTGAGACAACATAAGGCTAGTAGTATTACGGTGACATTCGTGACCCAAAAAGTAGTGTAGAGACCCCAAATCCTTGAGAAGAAAATCAGCACTTAAAACAGAAAGAATGTGAGCTAGAGCATTTGGATGTGATCCAATGAGTACTATATCATCAACGTACACCAAAAAATAGATGATCACATATTGTTGTCGATAGATAAAAAGTAAAGTATTTGACTTTGAGACAACAAATCCCAATCCTAAGAGCAGAGAACTGAGACGCGCATACCAGGCTCGAAGAGCCTGTTTGAGGCCGTATAAGGCTCGATCTTGCAAACAAACTGGGGAAATTGAGGGTGAATAAACCCACATGGTTGAGTCATAAAAACATGTTCATCCAAAGTCCCATGCAAAAATGCATTTTGGACATCTAATTGGTGAATCGACCAACCAGAAGAAATTGTAATAGATAAGACTAACCTGATGGAGGTAGGCTTTGCCACATGACTAAATGTTTTGGAATAGTTCAGTCCTTCAAGTTGACTATAGCCCTTGGCTACCAGTCTTGCTTTTCTCATTCGATGGAGCAAACGGAGAGATGCTTTGTCTTGAAAATCCATCTACAACCTACAATATTTTGAGTAGAAGCAAGAGGGACCAAGGTCCATGTGTTAGTGGACATTAGGGCATCAAATTCAAGCTGCATCGCATGTCTCCATTCGGAAAATTTTGAAGCCTCAGTAATGGAGGTGGGCTCATCATGAACAACAACGGAAATAACATGGGCGTGGGGTAGAGGCCAGGAAATGGTATCGTTAGTTCAAATTTTGGGAAAGTGTTTGTTGGTTTTGGCTCTGGTTTGCATGGGGTGAACTGAGGTCAGAGGCGGCTCAAGGGGGGAAAGAGATTCAGATAAGGGGGAAGAAGAGTGTGCCCTAGATGAGGCAATAGGTGGGCCTGGATTTTGAATGAGTTAGGGAATGATAGAAGTGGGTGTAGAAGAATGAGAAGCTGGGCCAGGAATTGGATTTGTGTGAGAGGAGGAGGATGAGGTAAGGGGGTAGTGGGTTTGAGAGGAGTTGGGGAGCTAGGCCGAGTAGAATCCGTAGAGAGTTGTCTTGAAGGCCCAATATGGATGAAAAAGGGGAAATATGAGGTAACTGAAGAGAAGAAGAGTTGGGCCGATAAGAAATGGATGGGCTTGGGGAAGAAGAGGAGAAGGGGAAATTATCTTCATCAAACAAAACATCCCCTGAGATATATACATTCTTGAAGTAGGAACGTCGAAACACATATAGCCATGGTAAGCAGAACTGTAACCAAGAAATACACACGGGAGGGACCAACATGTGCAACCGAAAGTTTTTAAGAACGTATAGTCAGGACGTTGATGAAACAAAACTTCAAAAGGTGATTTGTTGTGTAAAACTAGAGATCGAAGTCTGTTAATTAGAAAAATAGCAGTGATGAATGCATCTAACCAGTATGTTTGAGGTGTGGAAGAATGAGTGAGAAGTGCGAGTCTAGTCTCAACAATGTGTTGATATTTTCTTTCCACTGAACCATTTTGAGAGTGAGCATATGGACATGAGATACAATGAGAAATACCGAAAGAATGTAACAAAGTATTAAGAGATCTAAATTCTCCACCCTAATCAGATTGTAATGCTCGAATTTTTGTATTAAAAAGAGTTTCTATATGACGTTTAAAAGAGAGAAAAATAGTGACTACATTAGATTTACATTTCAAGAAAAAATCAAGGTAAATCGACTATAGTCATCTACAAAAGATAGATAATATCTAAAACCACCATGGGATAAGACTGGTGCAGGACCCCAAATGTCTGAAAATAGGAGTTGAAGAGGAGCAGTGGATCTAGATGATGACCGACCATATGGAAGTTGATGAAGTTTGGCTTTGCAACATGAGGAACATAAACCAGATGGAGAAAACGATTTGACAGGAAGGGAAATTTTAGAAATTATTTTGTGAACAAGTTGCATGGTTGGATGACCTAGCCGAATATGCCATTGAAAAGGAGAGACACGTTCACCAGCATATGGTTGAGGAGGTGGAGATGGTTGAGGAAAAGTATTCATTCCATTCTTGGTAGGGCCTTGGAGGAGGACTTTCTTAGTTTGGGAATCCTTCACATAGAAATAGGAAGAGTGAAATTCAAAAAATACAAAGTTATCTTCACAAAATTTTCTTACAAAGACTAAGTTCTTGGAAATTGATGGAACATGATAAAGTTTAGAGAGAAAAAAATTGCCAGTTGTAGAGGGAATGGTTGAACTGCCAACATGATGAATTGGAAGAGAATTACCATCACCTACAAAGAACATTTTCTTCACCCTTGTATTCAGATGGATTAAGAGAAATGTTAGAGAAATCATGTGCAAAGTGATGTGTAGCAGTGGAGTTAGGGTACCAGTGATTGTCGACAGATGAGTGGGATGGTTGAGGGTGGTTAGGAACAAAGGTAAAGTGAGCTGAGAGAGAGGGTGGTGCAGGAGATTGAAAAATGTGACCAAATCGCTTGTAGCATGTAAGGGACATATGGTCTTGTTTGTGACAAACTTGGCAAGTGGGACGGTTAGGTGAAAAGTAAGAGGGAGATGAAGGGAAACTGCTACCATGTCGTCCTCGACCATGCCCTCTGAAACTTCCTTTGCCACGAGAAAAACCACGACCTCTGGGAGGAATGTTACCAGGTTGTTTGTAAGTGGAGTTTGCGGAAAACTCAGATGAGGCAGTGAGACCAGTGTGCTGATGAGATAACCGAGATTCATGAGTAAGAAGATGACTATAAACTTGAAAAAGACTGAGAGGATCCACGTGTGTAGTGATGGAGGTAACCATTGAATCATAATCTGTGCCCAATCCAGCCAAAAGAAAAGTTATAAACTCAGAAGAAGATAAGGTTTTACCAACCATAACAAGGGTATCCTGAAGAAGTTTAGCTCGTTGATAGTATTCCGAAATGGAATCTGTACCCTTCTTGAGAGTTGTCACTTGAAGTTGCACTTGCATGATGCGTGTTTGTGATTTTGCAGCAAAGAGCTCTTCGAGAATATCCCATACTTTGCGAGAAGAGGGTACCTCTAGAACACGTGCAATCAAACTTTCAGATAGAGAGGAAATGAGAACACTCATAATGACTTGATCTTGTTGTTGCCAAGACAAGTAGGAAGAGTTGGTTTTCTTAGAACTTTCATCAAGCAGTTCCGCAGGGGGGGAAGTAGTCTCATCGATATACCCAAACAAATTTTGTCCTCTGAGGTAATGCATGATATGTGCCTTCCACACAAGATAGTGTTCATGATTTAATTTGATAGTGATTAATGAGTAGGGGATGGAAGAGGGAGACTAGAAGGTTGGGATGAGGAGAACATCGAGTCTAGAATTTCAGCCATGAGAGAAAGAAGGCGTGAACTTGGACTGAAAGACCTTGGACGTGAGTCCTATCTAGCCTGGATACCATAAAAGAATAAGCACAACAGAGTAGCATTGAAAAGGAATTGCATGATTCTCATTGATTTTGTATTCGGTATAGAGATGATATTTATACATCAAAAGAGGGAATATTCTTTATAACAGATTTCATCAATACAATATAAATATGACACGTATAAACAGAAATTATTTTGGATGATTTTGGTTTGTCACGTCTGAGATATTCTTTGATGAGCTGTCCTTTGAGTCTTGATCAAGTGTGGTGATGATATTGATGATACATTCCCTTCCCTTCCCTTCCCTTCATCTGCAAGGCTTCAATAATTCAATCATAACCACTTCCCTTCCCAGTGTAGTTCTTTTTAAGCTATCAAAATCAGGGATAATGAGTTGTTGTTGGGACGAGTTAAGTTCTGTCACCACAAAGCAAAGTCCAAGTTCTCCATTCCCATCTAGCTAACTCACGAACCTAAAGATATATACAATAAAAGCTAGCTCGAGAAACAAGGAAAAGATCAATATTGACGCGGGGACCTTTGTTTTGTGGGGTGGGGAGATGGTTATTTACTAGATAGGAGGGATAGACTCTCAAAACAACCTTGTTAGTAAAAGGCTTAATATGTATATTACAGTTCTGTTTTTTGGGATATTAACGTGAGTCAACTTCATGCAGCATCTTCGTTTAAACAACCAAGTTTGGAGATTTTTATATTCATTCTGCTCGTTTATCCTTGGTAAAAGTGATTTGTATGGTTTGGAACACACGTAAATAAATTCATTTAAAAAAAAAAAAAAAAACTGCGCAAAACTCACACATAATTCCATCCATATAGTATTCCTGATCTATCTTAACTCTATCAACTTTCTGAAATTGACAATACATATTTTTGGGCATTTAATTATGGGCTCTACTACGGGATCATGGGTTACAGATGGGCCTTTCTTTGGACATCCGAAATTATTAAGTAGTTTTGCAATACCGATACCGATACGTCGTGTGTCCATTAATCTATTATATTATTTCGTATCATTTACAAATTAGTATTTACGTAAGAAATTTTATCGACACATGTTTGTGGATTAATTCTTAACAATTTTTTTATGTTCCAAAAAAAAAAAAATCATTGTTTATCAATGATATATCTATATATTATCTATGTGGCGGGCAAATTGATGCTTCTTCCAGTATTGCACAGATGTACTCTCGTTATTATGTATTGTTTCTGAGTCCATTCAGTTGAGTAATACTATATATAATTGTAGAGTGCGCAAGCACCGTGCAGTCACTTTAAAAAAGAGTGGAGTTCATTATTAAAAAATTAATTTCCTTTCATGCAGGTTCCATATTTATTTACTTTTTTCAAAGCGACCGTAATCGTGAATATGCAAACGATGTACAGTTGCTTTAAAAAAAGTAAATAAATATGAGACCCACATGAAAGGAAATTAATTTTTAATAGTGAACCTCACTCTTTTTCAAAGCGACTGCACGGCACTTGCGTACTATATGACTGTATGTAACATTACTCAAAAAATTAAGCATGCAGTGTTGCAGTACTGGTAGAAAATTAGGTTCCACGATACATGGTTTATATCTGATCAGTTTTGTTTGGATAAACTATGCATGACGTATGTGTTACATATAACTGTGGGGGTGTAAATCGATCGGTCCGGTCCCAGGGGTGATGGATCGAAATTTTCTCCGGACTGGACCAGACCGAACATCCATAGGGACCGGATTGGATGGTCTGGCCCAATTATTTTATTATTATTTTCTTTTCCTTTTTTTTCAATAAATTAATAAATTTTTTTTATTTAAATTACTAAATTAAAACTAAGTGAATTATTAATGTGAATTAGTTAATTACATTAATTTTAATTTATAATTACAATTTACATATTTAAAATTTTATATTGTAAATTGTTATAGATTAGATGAAAATCACATAATTAATTTTACAATTATTATATAAATAATATATATAATATATATATTTTTTATTTTACTATTCGGTCGGTCCGGTCCGAGGTGGAAAAATCCCACCCTGGGACCGAACTGAAAACTTTTGGTCTTTTATTTCATGGATCGAGACCGACTGGTCTCAATCTCAGTTCAAACTGAACTAGTCGATCCGGTCAATTTTTCCGATCTGGACAAACTAACTTTCAGCCCTACATATAAGTATCTCATGTTAAAATTACATAGTAGGAGCATGTCGGATTAACTTGTCCTCAGTTTTTTTTTTTTTTTTCTCATGATCTCGTGTTTTTTTTTTTTTACGTACTAATATAAGATTTTAAATCAATAAAATCCAATCCCATCATTTTGCTACCTGGCCTAGCATTACCCAAAGTAAGTAGGGATGATGGCATTTCAATTTTGTCACTAATATATACCAATGTTGCTTTCATAAAAAAATTTTATAAAAATAAACTTACAATTAAACTTGACTTCATGTGATGCATTAAATATATTTTATAATAAAAATAATTTTATAATTTGAAGTTTAACATTAAATCACGTCTATTTATGAGTTTATTTTTATAAAATCTTGTTATGTTTAAAACATTTCATATATATATATATATATATATACACATATATGCACACACGCATACACATGCATGTATTAGAAAACTATACTCAAAGTTAGCATTCTAAAATGACATCCATATATGCCACAATATTGTTAACGTGCTAAATATATAGTTAAATCAATATTTAATAATGATTAATTTGACAGATATAATATATATATTAATATTTTTATTATACGTATTCGAGCTATCTTCAAGTCTTTCCTAAGGAATAAAATGAACTCTATAATTCTTTAAGAAAATAAATTGCGTTCGTCCTTCAATGTTCGCTACTATATCTTCTATTGCACGTTAAATTAATAAATAAATAATAAAAATAATGGGCTTATGCAGCCTAGGCAACGTCCGGAAAAGTACTTTGGTTGATCACAACACTTTTGACTTTTGGAGTTACCGCGAATGCCCAACCTTCGAAGAATACCAAACCAATCTTTGCCTTCCACCAATCTCTCCGTCTCTCTTCCTCCTACGTTGCAGAAACCAAAACTGGGAAACTATCCCTTTCCTTGTCCCTCAATCTCTCCCTCCTCGGCATCACTGCCCAAGCAAAGCATCCAGCCTCTCCTCTATATATATCACCATCAACCATGTCTCATCCAACACACAAACCTCAGCTCCCGAAACCTACCGACCGTATTATTCTGCTTCTTTGTTTTTCTCTCTTTACACCTCAGAATGACCACGGAACAACCGGGGAATTCCATGCCGGTGGCGGTGACTCGTTCGAAGTACTCGAACCGGGTGGTCTTGAAAACTATACTGGAACGTAGTGATGGCGGACTGGAACTGGTTGGTGTGAGAGTTGTGATAGGAGGGTGGGTGAAGGCTTCCAAGGAGGTCACGAAGGAGTCTTTGCCGCCGCCGCCACCTCCGTATCGGCCGCAGCAAAAGACAGATGATGGGATTGGGGAAACGGAGCTGAAAGATTCGAGCTGTATGGAAATTCTTCAGTCTCGGATACCTTTTTTACGGTCGATTATGAAAGGTTTAGGTTGTCATGGGAATTACAAACTTCGCAAAAATTCGAAGCCATTGATCACCACTGATCCCCTTCCCCCGCTCCCGCTCCCGCTCCCGCCCCAGCCCCCGTCCTCGTCCTCGCCCTCGCCCTCGATTGCTTTCTTGCAAGTTAGTGATGGTTCATGTGTTGCAAGTCTTCAGGTACGTAAGTACTTCAATTGGTTCTCTTTTCCTAAGATGGTGTATACCTATAAACAAGTTTTTTTCCCGTTTGCTGTGATATGATACTGTGAATGCTTATGATTAGTTTCATATGATATTTGGGGGTTCGTATGATCTACTTTTCTTTGCTAGCGGAACTCTATGGGCTTTTTTGAATATGAGTTTTTATATTTTAGAACTTTATAATTATTGAGAGAAAATTTGTATTGTTGTGTTTTTATTGGTGCATATGCAAAGTAGAAAACATGTATGGGAAGAAAAATGTTTTGAGATGTGTCTTTTCGTTAATAGGAAAAATAATGCTATTTTGTCCCCTCAATTTAACACTTCATAAATTTTATTTTATTTTATTTAATAATTAAAAAAGTGACTATTAGTGTATTAATATTTTTTATATTTTTTAAAAATATTTTAAAATAATAAAAAAATATGAATAAAAAAAATTAAAAACAAACAAAAAAAGAGATTTTGGCCCAGCGGAAATTGGAGCGGGCTCCTCTTAAACGCAGAGTAGCACCGCTCTAATAGGAAAGTGCACTGGAAATATGTTTGGAAACAATATTATTGTGAGACGTGTTTTATTTGGGATTTTGTGAAAGTGGTTTTAGTTATCTTTTATTTTTTTGGTTATAAAAATTAAGACTAATAAAAGGACAAAAGTATTTTTTAGAATAATTGTTTTTTGTTGCTTAAAAGATGCGTTGATGAAAACTGAAGACTTTCCAAGAAAACTGAGAAATTGTTAAGTACCCAACGAAATTAAATGATTAATTTTTTTTTATGTGTAATGTTATGTATAGTCGTAGAGTACGAAAGTGCCATGCAATCGTTTTGAAAAATAATAAGGTCTATTATTAAAAAATTAATTTTTTTTTATGTGAATCGTATTTATTATTTTTTTTAAAATAATTATACGTCATTTATACATTGATAATTATAATTATCATTTCTCATTTTTTATTATTTATTATGGTGAACTCATGTATCCTGTGAACTTTTCATGCGTCTAAACCCATGGTGTGATTTGAAGACAGTACATGTAATAAATGAAGAACAATACACTTACATCTGTGTGGAAAATAGAAGATGTGTCGACATTACTCTCAGCTAAAGTCAGACCCAGGGTCTCAGACTCTCAGGCCGAAAACACCAAAAAGTCCTTTACTTCTCGTCCACGCTCAAAAACCCACTGTTTTGAGGCATTAAGTTCCAATCTTTCCTTTTTCTTTTAAGTTTTTGGTGGGATTGAGTATTCTTTCCTTTGCTGAAGGCAGATTATCGTAATGCATGCTAAATAATTTATTTATTTATTTCATTACACTAGAGAGGACAAAGTGGCAGACTATCAACGTAGCTGCTTCCAACTACTTAGAATTAAGCTTAGTTTACTTGACTTGAATCACACGGTACCGGCTCTTAGAAATTATAGTATAATCTCTCTGACTGGAATTAAAATCTCTCAGGTTGTTGTAGATTCTTCTATAGTTCCCCTCAGCCAGCTCCTGCATTTTGGAACCTCTATACTGGTGGAAGGTTTATTGGGGCAGCCATCAGTAGAGGGGAAACATGTAATCGAGCTTAAAGCGGAGAAAATTCTTTACATAGGGACAGTGGAACATGACAAGTATCCGTTATCAATGAAAAAGCTACCATTTGAAAGGTTGAGGGATTATTCCCAGTTTCGACCTCGGACAACTACGGTAAATTGAAAATACTTTTGCTATGTTATTGTATTTATTGTAGTCCTTCCTGGATATCTCATGGTATTGTCTTTTAGAAGCTATCATCCGCAGTAGCAGGTAAATTTTAGAGCTAGTCCAATTTTAACTTGTTTATTCATCCTTTCAACTATGTGGGGTAGTAATTTTGTGTTTACAAATTGTCTGACCAATATGGATCCAGGTACGTACAGACATCAGGAGACCATAATATAGACAACTGACAGCAAAATCAAACAATTTAGGGGGAAGTATGCCATAAGTTTGCTGTATCATACATTGCCGATATATGTTTCCACTAGTTCTACATGTTTGAAGGGAATTCTAGAATGATTTCCATGCAACATATTGGAAAAAGAACTTAGTTTGTATCATGCAAGATTTTCAGAAATACAGCTTGCTAGTTTTACTATAACAAAATTCTAACCTTATTAGCAGTTTCGAACACGTCTCTTTTTGTTACTATAATTGTAGTAATTGGATGTTTAGGCACATTCTGACTACGTTCCACATCATTTAGGTGGCATCTGTTACAAGAATCAGTAATGCTCTGACTCTCGCAACTCACATATTCTTCCAAGACCAAGGGTTCCTTCACATGCATGCTCCTGTTATCACGACCACAGATTGTGAAGGATTCACTGAAAAATTCCAGGTTACGACCCTCCTTGGCAAAGTAGATGAAACAGAGAAGCCAAATACTGTTATGGAAACTGAAGGTGTTAGCCTTGAAGTTATCAAGTCTGCTGCAAAGGAGAAAACTATGCTAGTTGAAGAACTACAGAGGAGTGGAAGCAACAAGGAAGCGCTGGCTGCCGCACTTATAGACTTAAGGAAAACAAATGAACTAGCATCACAGTTCGAAGCAAGAGAAAAATCAAAACCAGAAACTTCACTAAAGGCCGTTAAATTAAACTTTTCTGAAGATTTCTTCTCCTGCCAAACTTATCTGACTGTTTCTGGTCGCCTACACCTGGAGAGCTATGCATGTGCCCTTGGAAATGTTTACTCAGTTGGACCAAGATTTCGGGCAGATTGTGCAGGAAATGTGGCAGAGAGGTCAGTGATTGAGATTGAAATGGCATTTTCACAGTTAGAGGTATGGCTCATTTTCTCCGTCATTTTGAAGAGTTCCTCTTTATCACATGACATACCTTTTAACCATGGTGTCAGTTAGCATATCTTTTCTAGTTTGCAGATCACATCAAGCAACATTATTGAAAGTTTATTGAGTGCATCCTTACTAGAAATATATCTTTTCTTTTTATAGAAGCATAGGACCTTTAGATTTACTGCCAGATGGCTTTAGATATGTGAAATTGAAATTGGAAGATAAATTCCAATTATTCTTTCTACCTTCATTTATAAATGTTGATCACAATGGTTCCCCTAATAAAAGGGATGCTCATCTCTTCGGATGTTATTCTTGACGAACTTGAAGATGGAATACTGTTTAAGTCACTTCAAACTTATATATGAGGATGTTGGGCAAAATTGACACTTCAATAGTATTTTGCCTATCTGCATTCTCAAACCAGTCTAAGTTTTCCAAATAACTTTAACAAATATTATAGAATAAAAATGTAGAAACAAATCTCTTAAGAGAGAAGAATTACAGAAAAATCCATTTGTTCATGTAATCCAAAGGAGACAGTAATCTTTTGATGATGGGCAGAAGCAAATCATTCAAGTACCAACTACCAAGCACTGATTTCTGTTGCCAATCATTTAGATTGGTTGGTCTCTTTAAAAACTGACTTTTCAATTGCAGAAGAAAACATAATAATTTACTGGCATAATTATCCTTACATTTTGCAATAATATTGATTTTGATTTATTCATTTCATGGCCAACTCACTGTTTCACAGCAAAGTGATTTGTTTCTTAATTAAATATTTTCAGTCATATTGTATTATTAATGCTGCATGCATGAATTGTTAATAGTTATTCACATAAAAAACAATTTTAATATTACACTCAGTGACTCCTGAAAATTAAATTCCAACTGGTGATCATTTGATAAGTTTTGTTGAAGATTATCAAATATGACAGCTAGGTACTAACTTTCAAAAACTTGTTTATACTCCAATTCAATATCATAGAGAATAATCTCTAGCTTGGTAATTTTCTTTTTCAAAAACCGCTCTTGTTGTGATAATATCAATTGTTTAATTAGAGCATGAAGAAGTTACCAGACTTACAGTATATCATCACTAGATCTTCTAATAAAAATTGACTATGCCTTTCTTTATCAGTTTTATATTCCTTTCTCATAATGGATGCATGGACTTTTTTCTGACAGTTGGTATTTCCGGAATTTTCAGGATGCCATGAGCTGTGCAGATGACTTTTTCAAGTTCCTCTGCAAATGGGTTTTGGATAATTGTCCCAAAGATATGAAATTTGTTTCAAAACGAATTGACAAAACCTGCATTGATCGACTTCAGTCATTGATATCCGGTAAAGTTGAAAAGATCTCCTATGCTGAAGCAGTAGATGTTTTAGGAAAGGTATATACTGTACTAAAGTTCCTTGGACATAATTTTGATGATCCTTTTCACCTCAAACTTTTTTCACCTTATAAATGTTTTTGAGCATTTCCTCCCAGGTTGAAGATAAGAAGTTTGAAATAGAACTTAAATGGGGGTCTGCTCTCACAGCAGAGCATCTAAGGTTTGCCTATTTTTCTAATGATCAGATATGCATGTCTGAAAGGTTTGAAGCCTCTGACTATTTTAAGCGCTTACCTTCTTATTATGATGCTATTACAGTTATTTGGTAGAGGTGATCCATAAGAAACCTGTAATGATATACAATTATCCAAAAGAAGTTAAGCCATTTTATGCACGCTTGAATGATGACGGAAAAACTGTTGCAGCATTTGATCTGGTTGTACCAAAGGTGGGCTCAGTATTGGTCGAGCTTTTTTGTATTTTTTATACAGTGAAATGTATTTCAGTAAGGTTTCCTCATAAAGCTGGATGATTTTCCTTTTTGCAGGCAAGAACGTTAATTTCAGGTAGCCAAAATGAGGAGCGCTTGGATATGTTAAGTTCAAGGTAACGAATTTTTTATCCCTATCCATTTTTTAGGACATTATGCTACTCATCATCCCACACCATACACCATATATATTTTAATTTTTTATTTTATTTTATTCCTATTAAACTAATTGAGTTGTTCTACTTATCATCCATACACTACAAACTTGTTATGGGAAAAAGGAAAAAAAAAATTAAAAGAAGTGTGGTGTGTGGGATACTAAGTAGAATTATTCATATTGAGAACACTAATTAAAGAGCACACTTACCTTCAATTTGCCCCGATCCCTGGCTATTGTGCTGGAGGCCCTTGTATGTGTATCTATAAATTAAAATGGGACAATTATGGGTATTTGGTAGTTAATACCATGGATAAGTTGTAGAACCTTCCCCTTGATCAAATGGGATTTGCATTTGGCTTCACAGTATTCAAGATTCATGTTCAATTGCTTTTAAAATCAGGAGGTTTAATGCTGGAAATCCCGAGTTTCAAAGGCAGCTACCATGATTCAAATTCCTTATGTGCTTTATACATAGAGAATGCTTTTGTTTGTAGCATGGACTAACTAACAAGAAATTCAGGATAAGAAAATTTCTGGCGGCACTTGGATGGTTTTGATGCTTGTTATATAAGTCACATTTATTTTGCAAAATGACATCAATAAACAACTGAAGTGAAAGTATCAGTGAAAACAAAAGTAGACGAATCCTTGTTGTGGACACTTGTATTGCTAATATTTATGGAGATGCAGTCTTATGGCCTCAAACTTGTACCTGTTTTCTCATCAAACTGCTAACATTAACTTCTTTTTTCACTGTATCTGCTTACAGAATAAAGGAATTGGGGTTGCCAAGAGAGCAGTACGAGTGGTACTTAGATCTTCGCAGGCATGGAACAGTCGAGCATTCTGGATTCAGTCTTGGGTTGGACCAAATGATTCTCTTCACCACTGGGTTGAGTGATGCTAGAGATGTTATCCCTTTTCCCAGAAGCTATGCCCAAGCCGACAACTAATCGGTTTTAGGTGGAAACTTCACTTCAGAAGTGAAGATGCTCTACGTCAAACTGCCCTAGCATTTAATCCAGTGAAACTATAGTTAATCTTTGTGCCATTGAATTCTCATATCATCTCATCAAATGCATAAATGTGTACAGGAAAATTTTATAATAAAAAGGGAATATCCCTCGAGTTTACACTTTTCTTTTTTGCCTTAAAGTTGGTTGAAATGGATTCTCAAATACATTCTTGCATAGAAAGCATTGTGTTTGTGCAAGTTATCATAGCCGCGGCATGACAAATGCCTAGTACTCCTAAAAATCAAGAATTATATTCTCCCTTTGTGTCTCAGTTCTTCATTTGTTTTCTCACGCCTTACACTTTCAATAAGCGTTCAAGAATATCCGTATTGTTCCAAATTCTGAAAAGCATTTCGTTACGAATACAACATGATGTTTGTATTTTATGAGATAGATGCTTTCTACCACCTCTTTGTACTTCATGATGACCCTTTTGGGGACTTGAATCTTTCTGCAGCTGCAAGTATAAGCCTGTGTGCTCCACATACAACATTAGCTTGCGAGTACGGAGTAGCTAATATCCATAGTCCTTCTGTCGTCTAGTGACTACTTAGATGGAGAAAATTGTACATGAAAGTCCACTACATGATAGAACTGCAGCCAATAAAATCAAGCATGAAACAGAACAATAAACTAGAAAAGACCCGAAATGAAGACCATAAATTCAGAACTCTTATCATTTAGAATCTCTAAAATAGAGCCCTCAGGGTCACAGAGAGAGGCTAAGACTATTTATGGATGAACCATGGCCATTAGAGTATCAGCCATGGTATTGTTTGAACCAAGTGGAAAGAAAAATGGGTAGAGCTCATATCGGACATAACAACTACTATATAGAACTCGGCATCCCTTCCGGTTTTCGCATAAGGTTTCGAAATTGGCAACAGCAATGGCCAAACACTGAGCACAGTCTATCTGAGGGAGGTCCCTTGTGCACTGAACCAATGCATAAAGTGTCACAAACGGTGACAATTTGGTGTCACCTTTCCCAAGCCCTTCATTCTTAGGCTCGACAGCTCGTGCTCTAATTTCATCCATTAGAGCTCCGAGTTCTTTGTTGAAATTTTCAGGGTCTGTTACATAGTCCACATTGAAATAGACTATACTAAAAGAATATGTATCGACTTCTCCAATGAAGCTCTTATTGTTGTAATGCAAAAAGCAATACTCATACCAAAGTCTTGCGTCGGCTTGGTTAGGACAACGTTTCCGTATTTGATTTGCTGCATCTTGGATACAGCTTGAGCAGTCTGTGCTGTTCACATCCCCTCTGCATTGAGCCAGGCCGAAAACTGTGTCTTTCCCTTTACCAAAGGAAGTGGCAATAAAACCGTTGGAGGCTGTTTTGGAAACCAATTCAGATAACAAGCGATCTATATTTGCCGACATTTGGCTATTTCTGCTAATGTTGGTGTCTCTGTTGCAGAATTCCCCTGAAGGATCTGCAGATTCTGCATTGCAAATGCATAGAGCTAGTAAGAGAAGAACTTTGTATATCAAATTCATTTTTCTCCTTTGTAGCTCATGTGAAGCTTCAGTTCATGAGGTTCTTCTTATCAGGCTGGATGTGGGGACTCCCCAGCAGACATTCTTGACTAGTTTGACAACTACCATCTTAGATGAAGTTCAGAATTTGGGAATTATTCAATACTGCCAAATGGAAAAGGGAATTGATCTATGGTCTATCTGTTGGATAGATAAGGACCATAAGGTTTTCTGTCAAGGGAATATGTCATCAAAGTGCCAGAGGAGCTGGAAAATGGCATTATTTCTATAGTAAAACATGATACATCCACAGGGTTTATCAGCTATCTGGACATTGAAATTCAAAAATATGTCGTTACCTAATAATACCAATGAATATACAATCAGTATTTAATTAAGAAGGCCAATCTAGTGTCAACCCACAAAGACATTTTAAGGGTTGGTGACTGCTCTCTTGTATTTTTCTGTGCCAAGGGTCAAAAGAAACAAAAGAAAACTACCAAAGACATTTGACCATCCAAATTCATCTCCAGTCTTCTTCCTTGCGCTGTTTGTCTTTTAAGTACTTATGGTGTTGCCGACAGCTATATGTGTAGAGACTGGCCTTGCATGACTTTGACCAGATGCCCAACTTGAATGAATTTGTCAATATTCTGTGTATGAATTAGACGAACGACTTCGTCGCAGCTGAAGTATCAGAGTTTCATGGAGTGTGCTCTTCTTCATCGGCAAACTCGAGCAGAAGTTTACCATCCTTGGCTTTCTTCTCTTCGAGGAGCACAGCTTCTAGGCAGACACATCGTTAAATTCACACTTTTGGATCTCAAAAATATATCTATCAACTGATTACTTGAAGAGTAATGCTACTCGTCATTCCTTTTATCATCATCCTCTCATCATCTCATGATGTAATATTAAATTATTGAAGACTATTTATTATGTTTTACTTATGGGCCTATCCTTTAATATTATTTAATATCACATCAAGAGATGTTGAGAAGGATGATAATAAAAAGGATGATAAATATATTTATCTTTATTTGAAAATGTGTTTTTTTCTATTTATAATTCAACACTTTTTGTGAAGACATCTTTTCCGAACCCATCTCCTCGTTGAGTAATGTTAGATACAGTCTTAGGACATGCAAGTTTCGATCACTCATTTTGAAAAATAGTGAAGTTCGCCATTAAAAAATGTTTTTTTTTTTTCCCATGTAGACCCCAAATTCATCAACTTTTTCAAAGAGATTGTTACACATCCTAAGATCGTAAATATCATTTCCATAATGATTTGATTAAACATTTATTCTTATGATTCGTCACGTAAGATTCCTGTAGGATTGGTCTGTAAGTACTTATACTTGCCACAAAATCCGTACATTGGTTTGACATTGTTTTTTTCTGTTTTTGATTGCTTACTGCAACACTGCTGTTGATATTTGATACGTGTTGTTCCAAATTCTGAAGAAGCATTTCGTAACCGAGACGGTATGATTACATCTTAGAGATAGATGCTCTTCGGTGCTGATATATTAAGTAATTGTCACGGATTGAATTCAAAAGCGTTGTATGGTATAAGGACCCTAAGAGTATAGGGTTTAAGACTTTAAATAAATTAATATTCAACTGTTCTAAAACTTTCAGACTAATAGTTAGTCCTATAAACTTTCTAGAAGCATAAACTTATTTGCTCTACAATAGCAAATACCCATATTCCTTTTAATTCAGCATCTAATGACCACATAATAGAATAATAAAACAGGAAAGACGGGAAATCAAGACAACAGAATTTTATCACACCTAAAAAAAAAAACATATTGAACTACTTAATTAGAGCCCCCAAGGGTCGCGCAGGATCACTTAGATAGATAGGCTTAAAATATTCATGGATAAACTATAGCCATCAGAGTATCAGCCCCAGTATTGTTTGAAACAAGTGGAAAGAAATAAGGATAGAGCTTGTATCGGACATAACAACTTCTATACATAACTTGGCACCCCTTCCGGTTATTGCAATGTTCTTCAAAACTGCCAGAAGTGATGGCCAAACACTGAGCACAATATATCCAAAATGGTGGTTTGTGCACTGTGCCAATGCATAAAGTGTCACAAACGGAGACAACTTGGTGTCACCTCTCTCAAACCCTTCATTCTTAGGCTCAACAACTCATGCTCTAATTTCATCTATCAGAGCTCCTAGTTCTCTGTGGAAGTTTTCAGGACCTGTTACAGCATCTATAATATTGTAGTAGAAAACACCCAAGATGTATCAACTTCCCCAATTAAGCTCTTATTCTTGCAACAATTTGGACAGCTTTTCCATATCTGGTTTGGTGCATCATGGATCCAACTCGAGCAGTCTGTGTGGCTCACATCCCCTCTGCATTGAGCCAGGCCAAAAACTTTGTCTTTCCCCTTACCAAAGTAAGGGGCAATAAAACCGTCAGAGGCTGTTTCAGAAACCAATTCAGCTAACAACCAATCTATATTTGCTGATGTTGGCTATTTCTCCTAATATTAGTCTCTGTAGCAAAATTCCCCTAAAGGATCTCATTGCAAATGCATAGACCAGCAAGAGAAGGATTTTGTATATCAAATCCATACTTCTATGTTGTACCTCACGTGAAGCTTCATTTCATAAAGTAGTTATTATCTCGTTTTGGTGGCAGTTTAAAGCATAAAGACTAGGGCTAACCAGAGATTACAATAATAACATACCTTTCCTTTTGGGGGATCCAATAGAGGTGAGACATTGGTGATGCTTATGAGTGAACAAAGGGATGAATTTGCAAGCCTGAAAGCTATAAAAGATCAGCAGCTGCAACATGTATACTCCATATTCACAGGGTTTGCCCCATCCAAAACTGCTACAACTGCTCTGCTCCAGCTCATATGTGAATATTCATCAAAACAAAACTGCCAGAACAGACGTTTAAATCTGACAACATCATATGATACACTCAAGTTGATCTTGCTCTACCTTTTCATTTAAATTTTCTCTCTTGCAAGTCCAGGTTATACAAACAACCATTTTACTGAATCCTGTAGACTGATTTTGTATTCTCTTGATAAGAGGGAACTGAAATACATTGCAAGGAAAATACCCCACTGAATCCAATTAATCAGATCATTTGATCACTGACATTATCATCAGTTCGAAGAATCTACCCAACTATACCCTGGTTGCTTTATGATATTATTTTTTTCCATCAACATTCTAATTTCTGCTGCATCATCCCACTGTCCAACATCAGCATACATATTATATAGCAACACATATGGGGCTGAACTTTTGGGTTCAAGTCTCATCAATGCTTCAGCAGCAACTCGGGCCAACTCTACATTCTGATGCACCCTACAAGCACCTAATAATGCACCCCATACAGCCGTATCTGGTTCACATGGCATACTATTGATCAAATCCATGGCCTCCTCAAGCTGCCCATGCCGACCCACAATATCCACAAGCGCAGCGAAATGTTCAACCCGTGGTTCAATATCAAATTCACAAGTCATGGATTTGAATTGTTTCCGGCCTTCTTCAACTAATCCTGCATGAGCACATGCATGCAAAACTGAGATAAAGGTAATATATGTAGGCCGCACTTTAAGCCTCCTCATCACTTCAAAGAGCTCAAGAGCCTCTTTGGAAAAACCATGAGATGCGTAACCACCAATCATTGCATTCCAAGAGATTACATCTTTCTGCAGTTTCATCTTGCCAAAAATGGTCCGTGCCTGATTTATTGCCCCACATCTTGAATACATGGTAATGAGAGAGTTATATATTGGCACATCTGGAATAACTGTCTTTGTGACCAGCTGATGGATCTGCATACCTAGGTGAAGATCCACTAGCCCAGTACACACGCTGAGAACTGAAGATAAAGTGTGTCTATCAGGTTTCTCCCCTTCAAGTAGCATCTGAGTGAAGAGTTTAACTGCTTCGTTGTAGTCCTCATTTTTCTCATATCCTGCAATCATGGAGTTCCAGGATACCAGGTTCCTCTGGGGCATCCTTTCGAAGAAGTCATTAGCAAGGGTTAAACTGCCAATTTCCATGAACCCCGATATCATTGTATTCCATGAAAGGGTATCAGGATTTGGCATTTTACCAAAGAGATTTGAAGCCTCTTCCATATTAGACGAATGGACATAGCCACAGATCATTGTATTCCAGGAAAAAGTATCCCTTTCAGCCATTAGGTCAAAAAGTTCCCTGGCAGAAGCAATATCTCCCACTTTCACATAGCACATAATCATAGAATTCCATGATACCAAATTTCTCTTGAATGTCACATTACCCTCATTACTTTGATCATGATAAAATGGAATATGATCAAAAAGGTGTCGCGCTTCTTCAACCCTTCCTCCCTGACCATAGCCTGCAATCAAAGTATTATATGCATGCACTAAATCTTCTTTGGCTTCATCCTTATTACCAAACTCAAAAAGAACTCTTGCAGCTTTATCCAACTCATCATTCTGAATAAGACCTGATATGAGTGCACTGAGGGAAGCTGCATCCCGTTCTGGCATTCTCTCAAAAAACTCAATAGCACGCACCACATTACCATTACGTAAAAACCCAGTAATCATAGCATTCCAAGAAACGACATTACGCTTAGGCATACTAGTAAAAAGCCGTAACGCCTCATCCATCTTGCCATTCTTTGCATACCCACTGATCATCGTGTTCCACGAAACGCAATCTCTCTCTGGCATGTTATCAAACAATTTCCTCCCCTCCTCAATATACCCACTTCCACGACATGAAATATAACCTGAAATCATCAAATTCCACGACACAATATCTCTTTCAGGCAATTCATTAAACAGCTTACGTGCCTTACCCATCTCTCTTTGTTGAACATACCCACTTATCATTGAATTCCACGTAACAGTATTTCGGTTCTTCGTACTATCAAACAGGGCTCTCGCTTCAAAAATCTGACCAGTCCTGATCAAGTGGGAGATCTTTTTGTTTAATGAATATAAGTCAGTGTCCCGATAAGAACTCTTAGGTCTCAAACCTGTGGTAAAAGAACAGGAAGGGACAGACCCATTGTTAGATATACGAGTCAGCATGGGCCCGTGACAAGGTCCCTGTATATTTCTGAGTAGTCCGTGTACAGCGAAACTCGGGTTTCGCATTCTCCTCCAACGAATCATCAGGTTAGTCTCTGTAGACTGAAGTACGGTTCAGCTGCTGAGGGAGACGCAGCCAGCTGCTCCTGCTCATCCGATCCCCACCCCAATTTCACAAACAGGACGTAAACGCTGTCGTTCTAACCATTTCATCGCACGTGACTACGGCAACTCTCCTGCCGAAGGTCATCACCCAACGACCCAAAATGCAATTATTATTTTTTAATTATGAAGAGACAACTTTACAAACAGAAATTTACAAAAGAGGACCTTGTGGTTTTATCCAAAACCAAATTCCTCTACAAATCTTACATGTATATGGAGAGGGCAACAAGAGTCATTCATCCAAAATATTAAGTGTCAATGGGAAATTAATGCAAATTTGAAGGGCTTTGAGAGATCCTATTGAATTCTTATACCAATTGTAGAAAACATAAATTTAACCTTTTAAATATTTACTGTTTAATAAATATTATAAAATTCAAACATTTTAAAATAGAGACGAAAAAAAGTATTAAGGAATCATTATATCAATTTCAAGCATAGCTACCTATCCTAACATAGTAATATACTTCATAAAAACCATTATGTAGAGAGAGAGAAAAATACATCATCTTTTTTGTGATCATCCTCCTACCATCCTCTAATGTCACATTAAATAATTGAATATTATTTATCATTTATTATACTTATCATCCAAAAATTAGATGCCACGTAAAGGAATAATAATTAATCAGATGATTGATAGAATTTTTCACACACACACACATATATATATATAGAGAGAGAGAGAGAGAGATAAACCCTTGTATCAGTTTTGATGAGTATTCATGTTTGTGAGGCCAAAGAGTATGTTTTTATCCTAGAGTTATGCTACACCAAAGGGATCCCTCAAAGGATCCATAAACTGACATACTAGAGTGCTCGTTAGTTAAGTTTTTTTTTCCTCTAACTCCCTCACCCCGTTCCCCACCCCCTCAGTCCCAATTGAGAGAAGAGAGAGAGAGAGATCCCGTACCTGCCAATGAAGGGCGGCGACGACGACGACGTTGATGACGGGGCGAGGAAGATGACTGGGCTGCGATGAGGGGCGAGGAAGATGAGTGGTGTAGCAGCGACATCGACGAGGAAGGTGCGCGGCGACATTGGTGAGGGGTTGCGACGGCAACATCAATGAAGAGTTGCTCGAGAGTTTGGGAAAGGCAGCGAGGAAGGAGGAGGGGAGAGGCACGGAGAGGAAAAAAAATATTTTTTAAAAAAAAAAGTACAGATGTGACACACTGGCAGTTTATGGAATCCTTAGATTTGTTAATTTTTTTTTTTTAAATAAAGTGCACAAAACTTAAATACACTATATGATTATATATATCATTATCCCTAATTATAACATTATTTTATAAATAATGCTAGATCAAATTTTAAAGTGTGAAAGTTTTACGAACTGAAAGCTTTTACAAACAAAACACAAAATTATAATCTTAATCACCCAAACCTACACTGGCCGGCATGCTTAAAGCAAGCCAAACCCATTTCAAACAACAAAAAGAAAACCATTCATCCAAGAAGGTTGTGAAGAAAAACCCGCCAATTACGCAGCCTGTCTCCATTTCGCTCTTCGATTAAGAACCTTCCCAGTTCCCTCCACGACAAAGTCATCAACCTCACTTCACATGCGTTCCTCCCCACACACCACGTCATAAAACTCGTACACACCCACAAATACACGAGCCCACAACGCACCGAGACGGGCAGAGAGAGAGAGAGAGATTGCAAATATGGGGCATGGGGAAGAGGTGGGGGAGGAATATTTGTTCAAGATAGTGCTGGTAGGTGACTCTGCGGTAGGCAAGTCCAACCTCTTGTCACGCTTTGCTCGCAACGAGTTCGATACCAACTCCAAGGCCACAATTGGCGTGGAGTTCCAGACCCAGGTGGTGGAGATTGATGGCAAAGAAGTCAAGGCCCAGATCTGGGACACTGCTGGCCAAGAACGTTTCAGGGCTGTCACCTCTGCTTACTACAGAGGCGCTGTGGGTGCGCTCATTGTTTACGATATTAGTCGGAGGACTACCTTTGACAGTGTCAAGCGCTGGCTCGATGAACTCAGCAGTAAGTTCTTATATTTATGTGTGTGATTGATTAATTTTGGTTGTGGAGAAAATGTGGGGAATACTATTGGATGTCAAAAGTTTTGAGTCTGCAATTCCTATAGTGCTTGATGATTAGTCATCAACTTATAGTGGGTATGCTTGCTTTTGTTTTACAAGTTAATGATTTTGTTGGTATGATGAAAAATTGCGAAAGAAGAATAAGAATCAAAAGTTATGGGGATTTTTTTCTTTTGATTCTACAAATTAAAGGTGGAGCTCGGTTGAACCAAATAGTTTAGTGGGTACTTGATTGATTTTCTCGTACAACTGTTTTCTGCATCCTTGCTAAAAGGAAAAAAGAAAGGGAAGAAGAGGGTTTACACTTGAGTTTCATGACGAAGGAAACAGAAATTACTGACCAATGGCTACTTGATTTTCAATGCTAAGGGGTCTTTTTCGGTATTTAAGCAATAGAAACACATTATTTGGAATTTCATTTGCTTCATTGTTGGCTAGTTTACTTACAAATAAAAGAAAAACAAATTGATCGTTAGTTTTGTTTTCATCGTTCTTTCAAGCGACTGCAAGGGCGGTTTCTCTCTCCATAAACCATTAACCTGATTCTTCTTAACCATAGAGGAAACCGCAATCGGTCAATTGTGTGTATTTTTTTATCAATTAAAAAATCATGTTCAGAATATGAAATGGTAAGTATTTAGATTTGAACTTCATCCGTTGTGGATAGAGCTTTAGGCACAGAAAGACAGACTCACATTTTGATTCCCTCTTTCTGTGTGTTACCACATTCATATATGCAAGAGTCATTCTCTTAGGCGTCTTGTGCAGGGCACTAGGAATATGGCTAACATATGCTAACAGACTGTGTTGTGTAGGCTAGGTGCTTCATCCTCAAATAATGCCTCTACTTGACCTGCTTATCTGTGAACAATGGCCTTCCCTGAAAAGTTTCATTACATTTTCTCACAGAATGCCAGTCTAATGGGGCTGATTCGCTGCATTACATATTTAAATGGCATTTAGGGACAATATTCATTTTATTGTGAGGGTTGGTTCAATTTAAAAACAGTTCACAACAAAATAAATAAAAGTCTTCATCGTTTCAATAGTTCCCTTCTGGTATTTGTGCTGACTCTCTAATTCAATCTCTCTCTGCAATGCCACTGTTTTGCAATCTTTTATGTTTATCGTTTGTTTCTTTCTTCCGCATGTGACCCTTGATTTGTTATATGGAGGTCAGCTTCCTCTTGTATGTTTAGTAAGTGAACTTTTAATTCGGTTTTATGCAGCTCATTGTGATACCACTATGGGGAGAATGTTGGTTGGGAACAAGTGTGATTTGGAGAATATAAGGGAGGTAAGTGTGGAGGAGGGCAAAAGCCTAGCAGAAGCAGAAGGATTGTTCTTTATGGAGACATCTGCACTTGATGCTACTAATGTCCAAACTGCATTTGAGATTGTTATCCGGGAGATTTACAACAATATCAGCAGAAAGGTTCTGAATTCTGAGTCTTATAAGGCTGAATTGTCGATGAATCGAGTAAGCCTGGTCAATGGTTCTGGCTCATCCAAGCGATCTTTCTCTTGTTGTGCTAATTGATCTTTTGTTCTTTCAGTTTCACATTAAACTTAAATAGGGTACCTCTTATATACCTCTTTGTACTCTTTTCTCTTTCTTCCTGTTTGATAGTTACCTCTCAATACGGTCTCTCGAGTGACCAGTTTTTTTTATTGGTTCTGGTGCTTTTCATTAATTGATCTGTATCAGATAAGATTGGACTTGGAACTTCTGGTTTTATTCTCTTCGAGAGCACTGGACAAATGGCAGTGCATCCTCATATTTTGGCTTTATATCATTAAAGCCTTCGTTGGATTAGCCAAACCAATAAAACTCTACATATGAGCTGAGCTACAGTAAATGCAAAACTTTCTCCATTTTTGGGTTGGTACTGTTTATAGCCATAACAAATATTTTATTCCACTTTATTACCGCACAAAGTAAGGAAGCCCCATATCAATGACAAGGGTATTTTATCGTAATAATAGAAATATTAGAAAGAAAGAGTTCGGTTAACCACTTTTTTCTACGTGTCCGGAGCTTTCCTCAATCCCACACAGAAAGCCCTTTTCACCACGAATATTTTATTCCACTAACAAATATTTTAAGTTCTGATTTTTTACAAATGGCTATATTATGTTCATATTTTTGTAGTAAATTTCACTGAACACACGATAATTAGTTCAGGAAAAAATATATTTACAATAGTAAGTTGTGCAACCGTCGCTTTTGAAAAAAAGTTAATAAAATATGAGATCGAAATGAAAAAAATTAATTTTTTAAAACAATTACGCGATGTTTATGCACTTTACAATTGTATGTAAAATTACTTATTTTGCAAGGTCTTGCAAAAGTTGTAGAGTCCGTAAATGTGTTTGAATATAGAAATTTCTTTAGATTTGTTATTACGGGAAGCTTGAGAAAGTGATGGGATCCATTAAAATGATATTCTAATAAAGAAATAGAGTTTTTTTTTTTTTTTTTTTGTGAAAGCTCATTAATTTTTATTCTTTTAATCACAATATCCGTTGCAAATAATTAAACGAAATTATTTTTTATATTAAAATTTGTTTTGATTTGTAAGGTTGTTAGGTTGAAAGTAAAAAACTTCTTTTTTTCTTTAAATGTGATATTTTTAATTCCCAGACAAAGGAAAAAAGAAAAACCATATTTCAAGAATATAAATAGAGTACTGTTTATCTACAAATGAATTATATAAAAATAATCCTACAAAACTGGCATGACTTCATCTAATCCATTAGATCTATTTTATAATAAAAATAATTTTATAATCTGACGAATCACATCAAACCACGTCAATTTGTTAACTAATAAGGTAATGCTGCTGCTGCTGCTAAATACAAATGTCGAGGAAATAAGTTTCATCCGCAGAAGAAATGAGAAATTGTAGATCAAAGTTCATGAAGGCACTGATTGTTGACAAACAACATTTTCAGCTAAAAGATTACACACATATGGCATATATATATATATATATATATATATGTGCATGATGATGCATTCATACATAAATACATACTTACATGTATATATTTTGTTATTCTGATAAATACTCTCGGATGATAATCTATATTGAGAATTGTGTGGGAGCTCTCAAGCACATAGGGTTCATAATCAATATGCTTAATTCTATGTTAAGGCATTTACATTGTGCATGCGCACATATGCTCTTTGGGGAAGGGCAATTTCTTGAAATCATCGATGACATTGTTATGGACTGCTACCAGAATACACAATTTGTACATCCAGGACAGAAGTCATAGATTTAGATAAACATTTAAACTTCCGATAGATAG
This sequence comes from Juglans mandshurica, assembly GCA_022457165.1. NCBI lineage: Eukaryota > Viridiplantae > Streptophyta > Magnoliopsida > Fagales > Juglandaceae > Juglans > Juglans mandshurica. The sequence continues at coordinate 4,928,996 of CM039630.1, read as the reverse complement.
ACGCCTGAGCTCCTTGCCTACAAATATTATCCGGGAATAGAATGCACAAATGGCTGGTCTTTTGCTAGTCGAACCTAGGAGATTAACTCTACTGAAAAAATGGACACTTAAGGAAATATTGAACCATCTATCAATCCTGAAAACATGAGAGAGACAGAGAGAGAGAGACAGAGATTCTCAGGGCTTCCTCAAGGCAGATGCTGCACCCATCACAATAGCCAAGACAAGGCCGAGACCAGCACCAAGGGAAGCACCCACCGCTGCAGATGTTAAGGAGGACGCCTTGGCTTGGGAATCTGCGCTCGCATCTGCTATAATTGCACGTTCTCTTGCCAATTCCAACAAAAGTCTATCTCTAGATAGTTCCTTTAATTTGAAAGAAGAAATAGAAATTAACAGCAAAACAAAAACGGAGAACAAAATTTTTTCCGTCGTGTTTTGTAAGTAATAAGAACTTCATTAAAAAGTGCGAAAGGTTACACTGGATCTATACTTTAAACTTTTATCAGTCATGACATACTTCTTCAGGTACTTAACTCTATAATTCTCTCACATAATGACCACATTAGTTGAAAACAAGATCTTGCCAAAATTCTGCCCAACGTCATTATTTTGTGAAACATGTGGAAAAGGAGTTCAATCATATCCACTCCCAACCCAAAAAGTAAGACAGAGAAAATTAACACCATTTCCCCGCCTTTTGGTGCAATACAAAGAAAGTCAAATGGTTTTACCTGGAAAGCTGCCTCCTCATGGCTCCGAAGCGCGCGGTGGACTAGCTGATGGAGAGAGGTGACACCCTCCACTGGAAGAACAACATCTTTCTTCTGGAAAGACCTCCGAACAAGATTCATTGGGGCAAAAAGAAGTGTTTGAGTACCCATCCTCCCATCAGAAACTCCACCAGCTGCATCCCAAGACAAAGAAGCACTTGCAGCACCAGGCATAACATATGGACACGAATTGATAACTCCAGTTGTGCTTAAAGATGCTTGGTATGCCTGCACAACAGCATCAACTACTGCTCTTTGTTGATGTGCACTGACAGAAAATTTATTTGTTATGGCAAGGACCCACGGGATTCCTAGAGATTTGGCCTCATCTAACAGAAGTGAAAGTACCGGCTTTTGTTGTGATATATCTGAGTGATTGTATTGAGGTATTTTATGGGACAGGTTGTGCACAAGAACAATCAAATCTGTCTTCCTACTTAGGTCACGAATTCCCATCCACAGTTCATCCCTGAAACGAGAAACCTCCCTGTTCAGATCCTGCAGTACAAGAAATTAAAAAAAAAATGAAAGTAAGGACACAGTCCAGAAGTACAACAATAAAATGGGGGAGAATAACAGCAGCAAAACTGAACCAATAAGAGTTCCTTCTGAACCTAACCAGTTCGATGATAGATGGAGTTGTATGTATACTCTATCCAAGCCCTATCTATCCCATTAGGCCTCATCTACATCTACATTGCCTTGTGAGTCAGAACATATTGATACCATAAACAGAGATATTGAAAACACACAAAGAAACAGTAATGGCATTGCACATTCTGCCTCCCCAAAAAGGCAAAATTGTATGAGTTACTGCAGAACACTGATCAGCTATAGGGGCCGGAAACAGCAACAATAGCTACAATATGCTAAGCTTACAATAACTGAGAAAAGAAATCGCAATAAAATGCAGTAGGACATAAAAAAATAAAAATAAACCATATAAATAGCTGAAGCCTGAGAAATGTGACTGTCACTTGCTCATTGTAAGTGGAAATCGTAAATATACCAGCAAGAACCCAAAGCTTGTTTATCTCCTTCAAACAGGTCAACACAACTATGTCCACAGCCAAAAAATAATGTTGGACCAAAAACCAAAACAAAAAAGAACCAAGAAACAAATAGAAAATCTTGAACAAGAATTATTTCCTCCAGACTGAGAGACTCATGTCCAAGACATGTGCACATGATGATCAGCTTATCAAATTGACTTGTTCATATGGTGGTTTAACTAAAGAATATAAATGACAAGAGAGTCGACCAAGGCTTGCACTAAAATCTAGACATTAATTTGCCCAATCCCAGTCCTACTAAATCAGGCATCCTGGCCTCCAAATTTCCTGTTATTGTATCCAATAAAAATTATACGATTCAACATTAAGGAATTTTTTTGTGGCATTCTTCCTACTTTATTTTCTCCTTATTGAAATAAGTTATGCATAAACCTTTAACTAACAGCATGTATGCAAGTTGTACAATACACCATGGAATACCAAATTACTTTCCCCTTTATTTTTGCAACGAGGTTAGAGGGGATACCAAGTCACTCATAGCTGGAAAACTGAGATTCTCTGAACTTATATATCCCTAAGATTCAACCATCATCAGCTGACCATCAGAAATGAAATGCATAATGAGGCAATGATAGCATACAGCATTCAGATGATACTAATAAAGCGGTGACACAAGTGACTAGCCTATAATAGGAAACAAATATGCTCTGGTGTGGTACTGTTTGTACAAATTACAACAAATTGCATTTGCAATGTTGAATGAAGCGTGCCCCATAAACAGGGAACATCATTTACAAAAGAAAAAAAAATACCTGCAAATTTATCCCTGCTGAATCACAGTAGAATAAACCACCAGCAATCCCCTCTTGAACATCGGTCTCAGCAAGCATATTCTCAATATTGGTGACAGTGTGGACCTTGCTTCCACCAAGTATTGCCTTAAGAAGAGAAGTTTTACCAGCACCCTACACAGCAAATAAGTCATTTTAAGTCTATAATTTACCAAAAAAATTAAACATATTTTGTCATTACCTACATACATACATTCACGTGCATGCGTGTGTGTGTGTGGGTGCGCATGCATGTGTAATCAGTACCTCAAGGCCAAGTAACCGGACCCTACGAGTTCTGACATGAACCTCCTTAGAGACAGTAGCAAAATCACTGGTACAGAATATGGAAAAATCACTCAGACCTTCAGGACGGATAAATTTGTCGTCGTGAAAAGATCCCAAAGTATTTTCATGATTGAGATTGGCGCCATCTGAATCAACAGAAGGAAACATGGGCACCAATGTATCTGCCACGATCTGATGCTTTGGCGGCCGTCTCAATGGTGCTCCAACTAGAACTCGCATCTTTTGCAATTCTGGCTCCACTCCATGATTTGAAGAATAAGTTGGAACTGAGGGAAAGGATTCCACTCTAGTGGAACACCTGGATGGTTGGACAGTCAGGTGTGCCTTTTGGTTTTCTATGTCACTCAAAAGGAACCAGTATACAAATGAAGAGCATCTTGATCATATCAGCTCAAACAGGAGTAGCAAAAGCAAGCATTAAAAAGGGGGGGAAAAACAAGAAAAAGGAAAAACATGACAATAGCCACAGGCCCACAACTAATCAATATTAGGACTGAAAGATCAATGTAGGTGATCCAGAGAAGACATCAATCATGAAAAGATTATGATGAGAATGATGGCAAAATATCAATATCTTTCGTATTTTTTAACAATCAGGGCTGTTAAAGGATTGGAAAATTAATTTAAAAAACAAAAAACAAAAGCAAGAGGATGGAGGAGGGTTATAAGGATTGCAAAGGACAATACCAGTTGCCGTTGACTTGAGCGTGAACCAGTGTACAGAGATGCAACCTAAATCCGGTGATATCAACTTTTAAAGGTTCTCCATTCTTCTCACCAGGTAGTCCATTCCATCCAAGAGGAGTAATTGAAGTAGCGGTGCGAATAACTGGAGACTCCACAATATGGCCAAGCTCAACAGCCCCTGCAACTGAAAGACCAAGCCACTGCTGTAGATGTGGAAACTGCGGCAGTTGCTCAATTCCTAGGAAAGATGTAGGATTATCACTCATACACAGGTCATATATTCTGCACAAAAGACAAATTCAGACCAAGAATGAGACTTGCAATTCCTGAATTTTCATTCTGGCATGTCAAAAAAACACGGTTATTGATAGACATTAGATATAGACTTTCAACTTTTAGAGCTATCAAGAACCTATCAATAGTCATTTTCAGCAAAATTTGGATTTTTTTGGTTATGACCCATCTGGGGAGAGGGTAGATCGTTTTAAAATTCAAAGCTCTGAGAAAGTCTTCTCAAGTGGAGACTGGAAGAAATTATCACAATTATAAAACGGAAATCATAGAAGCTAATTGATTATTTTAAATTACAGTTAAAAGTTTTAACCAGCCCAGGAAACTTCCTTGGTCCAATATCAGGATCCATAGTTTCAAACATGATTTGATTTTGACAATTTTAAAAAGGATTTATACGACAAATTGCAGATAAAATAACACTGTTCAGATCTATACTTATACATAGAAAAAGAAAATAGAATAGATACAGGAAAACTGCTAGCCAATGTAACAAGCGACCATCATTTTTTTTTCAATAGGTAACAATTGACTATCAATTTAAGCATAGGGGCAGTATATGATTTTTTTTTTTAAGTATGTTTGGGGGGGGGGGGGGGGGGGGGGCAGTATATGATAAAATAACTGAATTGTAAATTGGCATACACAATATGTTAAGTATTGTTTATACAATAATTCACACCTCTGAAATCGAGACCTATATGACTTCATAGAATGTGATTGAAATCGTTCCCTTAATTCCGCAATAACAGATCTGACCTGAAAATGTCTTTTCCAGAAGAAAGTAAATAAAATGAGAGACCCCAAGAGATACTACAACCAGATACCGCACATAATACTGAAAGGCTGTCAAGATCATAAGATTCATGCCACAAAAGTATTACAAATCTCGCCCTCCCACGCAGAAACCCTAAGAAAAAGATGGCTAAACAAAAGATAGCACATACCGATGTCAACTTTGAATATTCTGCACCAGACAGTGATTCCACTGATGAATTCCCCAAGAGATACAGCTGTATGAATAAATAGCTTCCAATGAAATCACTAATATAAAGAATAGACTTATCAAGAAAGACTAATATTTAGATGATGTCACATACACAATAAACGAGTGGCCAGGGGACCACTACAAGAATTAATAGACTACAAAAATGCACTAATGAAAACAAAACAACTAATATAATTTTTTTTTATAAGTAAACAAAATAACTAATATATGCCAGCAAAGAAACCAGAAAAGCAAGTAAGTAGCAACAAAATCAATATTGAAACTTCTAAAATTTCAGCAGTTTTTCCATCCCTCCTGCGCTGTGATGTCAAACCATTCTAATACCAAACAAACAAATAAATGAGGCATGGGTTCATTATATATACCTGCCCAAATGGTACATAAAAAGGTAAATAAGGCACTTTGCGCCAGCTCCTACCATCCCCACCTTTACTACTCTCTTGTTCTGCTAACTTTCCACTTGTTGCTACATCTGGTGGCCCTTTAATAGTGTCAGAAAATGGCTTTAGGGAAATGCCGTCTGAGCCCTCTTGGATTTCAAGAGACTGTGGTTCAACTACATCATCTTCAACCAAAGCTGTTGCAACAGAATCAGCCGAGGAAGACATCTCTACGGAGCCAACTTGATTTCCTCCATATTTGTTGAACTTTCTCCTCACACTCTCCAAAGGAACAAGCCTTGAGAGTCTCCAAAATGAACGCTGTACAGGACCCAACCCCAAAACCAACTGCTCCCCATGATTCTCTTTTAGCTTCTCTATCCCCTCCTTATGTTTTAATGGTGATAAATTAGTAGGTTCAGCTTCAGCAGGAATCGTTTGAGCCTGTGCATTATAATGATGGAAATATGCTGGAGACAGGATACGAGGCACCAGATCTTCTGGAATGCAGTAAGTCTTGAAATAATGATGCCAGCCTTTACTATTAACATAACTGAAAGAAAATACCATAAAATAAAAAATAAATAAATAAAACTTGGATGTATTGTCAAAAAAAATAGAAGAAAAGAGGAATGATATCTAGAACTCTTGTTGTTCAGTAATATCATAGTTGCTAAGAAGATTATCAGAAACCTACTCTCTTAAAGCAGCATTTCCAACTGGGGGCTGCGAGAATGTTATGCATTTAACTAACACCTTTTCACCTTCCTTTGACGATGATGAAACAGCTATTACCCTCAAAATGGCGAGGGTAGCTAATGCTGCTACCTACAAAGGCAAAATAGGAGTAAATGATGCATATATTTTTTTATAAGTAAGATAAACTTTTATTTATGATCAGCAGAAAGGAAACAACAGCATTATTGAGGTACAGGGCGTATAATTCAAATACATCTAATAAGAGAAAGAAAAAAGGCCAAGCATAGCCCAAGTATACCGCACCAAGTTAATGATAACAAAAAGTGGGAAAAACTAGAGTAAAGCAGGATAATCAGACTCACTGCTCCACCAAGTGAATGACCGCATAATACAAGCTTCCGCTTCTTCTTTTGAGCAAGCCTGTATAACTCCAAAGCAGGTATACCTTTAGCACGAGCCAAAAAACCCTAAAGATAATTGGAAGGATTAGAACATTAGAACACCATATAGAAAGTATGATAAAGATCCTCTATGTTGGAGGAACAAGAAACCAACACGTTATCATATAGATCTGTAGGATGGAGGATCAAGAAATCAGAATGGCTAACAGAGAGAGGAAAAGAGCTGCTTAGGAAATGTAGGAAAGCAAGTGTAATTGCCAAGATATTTGAGATGTCCTAAGGAGAAATGATCAAATGGACCATGAAAATAGTGGTCGCTATCTCACCCGATGAACAGCAGGTTTAGATTTATCTTTTATTTGCTTAGATTTTGTATCAAGGGGATTCCACAAGTTCTCTGACTTTCCCTTTCGACTTTCACGTTGTTCAGATTTAGAAGCTTCAATTTCCTCAGCATCTTCCATGGCATCCTCATGAAAGATAGCACCTTGTAGTATATTGGCATCAGCCATGACATCCCTTGATTCGTACAAAATAAAATGAAGACAAAAATTAGAAAATTATACAGACTAAGACAAGCTGATCAATAAATTCTATGATGCATACTTGTACTGCTTTGTTCCAACGAATGAAGCAAATAATGTGTCACCTGCTTCTGCCAATAAATACCTGCAAAGCAAGATGCAAAGAAGCTATATGATAAACAAAAAATTTGAAAACATTATCGAAAAGATGAAAAACCAAAACAGACAAATCATCTCAAAAAACACAAATATATATGCAGAAACATGGTGGGATGATATCAGTGGCTGATAACATGGTCACTTCCGCTGGTTCCTTCCAATGGTTGGTGAGGTTTACTAGAGCTGTCCAGGATTGGGAAGTGGGAGACATTATAAAACTTTACAGGGCACTTTGTGCGCTGAACCTAAAAGCTGAAGGGGAAGACAGGTTGCTTTGGTAGAATACCGGGAACAACAACTTCTCGGTCAGATCCTTCTACAAGGTTTTGTCGCCGCATTCTTCTATTGTTTTCCCTTGGAAGAGTATTTGGAGGAGTAATGTTCCACTTAAGGTTGCTTTTTTTAGCTGGCCGGCCTCCCATGGGAAAATATTGACTATTGATAAGCTAAGAAAGCGAGGATTCTTAATAATGGATTGGTGCTTTATGTGTAAAAGCAATGGAAAAACAGTGGATCATCTTCTTTTACATTGTGAAGCGGTCAAGGCTTTATGGGATGATATTTTCTCTAGGCTTGGCATTGCCTGGGTCATGCCTAGGAAGGTGGTTGATTTATTGTTATGTTGGAGAGGAATTCGGGGGAATCGTCAAATAGCGGCTGTTTGGAAGATGGTGCCTCTTTGTTTAATGTGGTGTACTTGGAATGAAAAGAATGGTCACTGCTTTGACAACAGGGAACGGTCGATGGAAGGGTTTAGCGACTTTTTCTACCATACATTGTTACTTTGGGCTTCAGCCATTGTATTGAATGGAACTAGCCTTGATGACTTTTTTTTTTTTTTTATAAGTGCCTTAATGACTTTTATGTTGATTTCACAGCACTTAGCTTGTAATTAGGTTCATCACTTGTATACTTCCTGTGTACCTGGGCTATGCCTAATTACGTGATGAATAAAATCTCTTACTTATCAAAAAAAATATATATGCAGAAATATAAGTTTACTATTTAATAAAAAGAGGGAGTAAGAAAACCAAGTGTGATATTCCTAACCATTTGTAACCAAAAAAAAAAAACATTCTTAATATGAGAAGGAGCACATAGAAATTGTTATTGTACACATTACAACATAGAAGTAGGGTACATTTGAAATGTGGTACAATTAAGGTGACTAATTTATGCTTGTGTAGATGGCTTGATAAAAACTAAAATCTAGGGAAAAACAAGGTAATACATTTGGGTCTACTTATGTTTAGATGCAGCCTCTTCTTGCCGAAAAACTTGATTATCCAAAATTTTTCCGCATAACCTAATAACTGCCATTCCAAAAGGAAAAAGAGGAAGTGGTCGGAGTGAATTTAACATCCTTAGCCAAAAAAGCAGGGAATTTAACAAAAAATGTACTTTCAGACAGTAGGAGTGAACTGTGTAACTTGGAGTTAGACCAACAGAAGATATTAAAGAACCCAGCAATCATTGCCTTTTTTTTTCAGAAAACAATACTTTATAGAAAATAATAATAAGCATAGCCCAAGTACATGGGACATATACAAGAGTGTCACCTAAGCATGATTATCTCATGATAAAAGAAAGTCATGAATGTTAAGGCTTTTCTGGGAAGACTTTACAGTTCAAAGTTGATGCTAGGTAGGGAGGACAGCATGCTGTGGGTTCCTGCAGGAAATTCTAAGTTCTCAGTTTCCTATTTTTACAGCATATTAACCAGTCACAGGAGCTGTGAATTCCCCTGGAAAAACATATGGAAAGTGAAAATTCCTTCCAACGTTGCTTTTTTCTGTTGGGTGGTATCCTTGGGCAAAGTGTTGGCAACTGAAAATCTTAGGAGAGGTATGTACATTGATGATTGGTGCGCCATGTGCAAGAAGGATGGGGAATCTGTTAATCACCTCTTTCTTCATTGTGAAGTGGCCAGGTTCTTGTGGAATGAGGTTTTGAATCGGACCGGTCTACTTTGGGTAATGCCCAAGGAAGTGGTGGATTTATTGGTAGGGTGGAAGGCATTGAAGGGTAGCAAGAATGCTGTTGATATTTGGAAGATGATTCCTTCTTGTCTGATGTGGTGTCTATGGCTTGAAAGGAATGGGAGATGCTTCAAAGACAAATAACGTTCATTGGGAGACCTTAGGGATTTTTTCTTTAGTACTTTGAGTTTGTGGGCTAAAACTTTTGTAATGGAAGATAATTTCCAGAATTTGTTTTAGATTTCCTTTTGCTTTTAGAAAGTAGTAAGTATTTCCTTTGTATAAGTCTTGTGTACTTGGGCTTATGCCTATTCTTGGGAATAAAATCTCTTATTACTTATAAAAAAAAAAATTGAAGTCAATTACAATCGACCAATGGAATAAAGGGTTAAAAAAGAACATTCTAAACTCATCCATTGACCACTCACGATCTTTCAAAACTTCTTGCATCCCAGTGATCATTACTTAACAGAAAAGTAGTACCAATACATCGGTAGAATAGAAATAATTTTACAAAAAAGAAACACACACACACACATGAGAGAGATATAGAGCAGACCATACCTGTGTGGAACATGATCTGAAGAAGGTTGCACACGCTCCAAAGAAACAAGTTGTCCTCCAAAATCAGCCTTAAATTTATTTACAGCTCGAACCAACTCAGCAGCAGGTCTCTTCATGTAAGGAAGAATAGGTACCATAAGCCAAAGAAAACTCATTTTAATGCCTAACTAACATCGTTAAGAACCATTCCACTGCCAAAAACAGGTCTCTGAAAAACTGTTTTGTTTCTCTACTCTGAAAAACAGAAAACAGTTTCAAGAAATAACACTTTTTTTGGTATTCTCAAAAAGCAATCATTTTAAGTGACATTTAAAAAAAAAAACGAAAACAGAAAACACCCACCTGATTCATCAACCTCCAGAGCAAGCACTCAAAATCATCAGCAATCGCCACATGCAATTAAAAAACTACTTCTCATGGTGGCCCCACATGCATATCCCACATGTAATTAAAAAACTAATTACAATCCGTAATATCCCACATGCATGTATACTGGGACTAATACACTCTAGATAAAGCATGTACACAGAAAATTTCATTTCTCCTTCCACTCCTTTGGACTTCTCAGAGCTATACAAATATCAAGAAAAAAACCAATACTTGTCGCTTAAGAAATAACACAATCTTCTCCAGTTGTTCGTTTTCCTTCCCATTCCTTCACCTCACTCGCATACCCAACGACCAATTCTTACTGGTTTGGTCTCAAAAATCAAAACCACTATCCCCTAAAAATGAATTCTCCTTATTTAAAAAACAAAAAAAAACATTCTATTCCCTTATATTCCTGGAATTTCTTAACCACCAATCAAACAAATTAAAGAAATTTCAGGTTGCCACAAAATGCCCATACCTTGTAAACGCACTCGGAGAGAACCATGCAGCAGAGAATGTCCTGTAAGTCCAAAACGGACTCAGCCTTGAGGGCGCGACAAAGATCATGGAGCTGCTTCTTTCGGCGCTCGTACTCTTCTTGGATCTTCTTCCTCTGCTCCCTGTCGTCGTTGTTCCACGGCCACCGCAACCGCCATTGCAAGGGGCCCCACGAGACCTTGAGAATCTTGGCCCGCTGATCTCTGATCCAGGACTCCACCCGGCTATGTATGGACTCCATTGGTGTACTAAAACAGGAGATTCGATTTGGGGATCGAAGAACGAAGGGGAGGCAATAGAGAGTGTATTGTGTTCCAATATACCAGTGATAGGCAATGGGAATCTCAGTCTTATTAGAAAAGCATATGCCCCGGAGAGTTTCCTCCGCTCATCTAAGGAGAGGTCTGGATTAAAAAATGAATTGAAATAATTTGTAAATAGTAAAATAAAAATTAAATTATTTATTATATTTAGTGTAAAAATTTAGAAAAATTATTTTAAAATTTAAAAAAGTTAAATTATTTATTATATTTTACGTAAGAATTTGAGAAAATTATAAAGATAAGATGAGTTGAGATGAATTAAAGTGAATTTTGAATCCAAATCTCTTCTTTTATTTCTTTCTCTTTTGATTGAATAAAACAAAAATATTTAAGCAAAAACAAAGCCTGAGTGCCAAATTTGGATTGATGCATTTATAATTTATTTAAAGGAGTTGATATTTTAATTTTAATAAATTAATTCCGTATTATTTCATGTAGGATTTATGATTTTTGAAAACAATATAAATTCTAATGTCAAAGTTTTGTGTTCAATCCAATTTGAATCTACCTAGCTCGTTTAGACCTCGTTTGCTTGTTTATTTTCATTAATGAAATTAGATGAGATAAGTTGAAATAAAAGTTAAAAGTTGAATAAAATATAATATATTTTTTGATATTATTTTTATTTTAAAATTTAAAAAAAATTATTATTTTATTTTCTATGAAAATTTATAATGATTAGATGAAATGAGTTGAAAAGTTACCTAAAAACAAACGAGGCTTTAATTAAGACCCCTTTAGATAGGTTTTACTCATCTTATCTCATTTTATCATTATAACTTTATCAAATTTTTACACAAAATATAATAAACATTTCAATTTTTTTAAATCTCAAAACAATAATAATATTAAAAATTAATATTCTAACAATATTTTATTCAACTTTCATCTAAAATTATTTCATCTCATCTCACTATCCAAACCGCACCTAAATTATTTACATTTTTAATCTTGGTTTGTTATTTCATCCAATTCATAGATCGTGTTAGAAATTTGTCGATCTTAAATTTAACTATGTTTAATTCCTTCAACCCATGTAGCGCAATTCAAATTAATAAATAATATTGTATTACAATTATCATTATTTAGTTAGATAGATGAAAAATAAGGAGCATATATAATTTTGATCAGGGTCGTAATTGATATATATTATTATTATTTTATAGTTTAATGTGTTAGTTTCAATAATTAAGAATATAAAAAATAAAAATATTGGATAATCTGAGAGGTGCAAAATGTAGCTTTACTTGTGTCTTTTTTATCGGTTATTTTTATTTTTAAGTAATACTATATATAACCATAGAGTGTGTAAATTCTACGCATTCTTTTCAAAAAAAGTATAATTCACCATTAAAAAAAGAGTAATGCAAGATTTACTTATTGGATGTTCAAATCTTGCGTACTCCCTTAAAAAAATAGGGTTTACCATTAATAAAAAAAAAAATTATATGAGTCTCGAATTTATCTACTTTTTTAAAGAGAGTAATCGTGACTTACACACCCTAAGACTGCAAATATCATTTCTCTAAAAGGAAATGATTTTTTCATATAGGTCTCAAATTTACGTACTTTTACTAAAAATAATTTACAATACTTAAACTGTAACACCTGGGCCCAGCCCGAGTCTGTTTTTTAAATATTTTTGAGCTTATGCATATGAAAAGTCCAATTGAGTGTACGAGTCTTTTTTTTTATTTTTTGGAATGGACTACGGGCCTAAAATCTTTGTTTTGGTGGAATATGGGTTTTCTTTGAGTTTGATAATTAGGTGAAAAATCTTTTCATGGGCCGATAAATTTTTTGGACAAGTTGGATTATATTTTCAGAGATTGGGAAAAAAGCTCAAACCTTATACGCCATGAAATCCAATCCCGTGAGAACCAACCAAAGTTCAATTATTTTTATTTTACCCCCCACCATACACGACTCTAGCACTCCCACGCATGTACATCTCCTCCTTCATGCACTCGTCGCCTCCTTCAAGCCCTAGGGTTACTGCAACCCCTGCTTTAACTTTAACAAGTCTTAGCCTCCATGGAATCTCATGCATGAAAACTCAACCAGTCCCACCTCCAGGCCAAGCACTACAAATCAGTCCCTCCACACGTAGCAGATCACAACTCATAAGGCCCCCTCTATTTACTCAACCGTAAATCGCCACTCCTTAGCTATTCATTATGTCAACACTATAGTCCAACCTTACCCGCAGCAGAGCCACCGTAAATCATTATTGCCACACGTACTCACTGCAACCAGACACCATAGCAAGCTTCACGTAGCAACAATCACAGCAAATCCGCCATCAACCCAGCCAACACTCTAGCCTCCATGGTCACACAGTTGCAAAGAACTCGCCTTTCACGTTGCCAACCCCCTGAACCACCATGCATGATAGCTCCTCCACAGCTAAGCCACTGCACCACCGTGGGACAGTTCCACTACTGCTACAGGCCATGGCAAGGAGAAGCACAGTTTCACAACCAGTGGCTCCAGGTTCTCTCCAAGTCCAACTAGTGCAGGTGCATAACTAGGGTCGCCTCTTTCCTCAGCCATAAAGCCACCGTGCAACTTCCACAACTACCACAATGTTGCCCTGCACCTCCATGCCCAACCACCGATAAACTTTGGACGTGAAGGGCTCTGTTTTTACACGCCGAAACAGCTCCCACCATGCGACACATTGCCAGACCCCACCCCGACGTCGCCACCTGCACAGAAAGTGTCGCCGGGCACCTCACGCCACCCCCAAGCCACCGCTCTCCCTCTCGTGTTCCGTAGTCGAGTCAGCCACCTTCCACTCACCCAACTCCGTCGTGACTCTTTCCTTCACGGTGATAGTTAATTTTTCGGTATTGTTGAGGAAAATTTTTGAAAAATTAAGAAGTTCAGGTAAATGAGGTTCTTATACTAGACTTTGCATAAAATAAATAAACTGGGGTTTATTTTATGAAAAATATGCATGTGAAAATAAATTTGAAATGAGCTCAGTTATTTGTTCGACATTACACATGAAATTTGTATGAAAGAAACAAATATTTTCGTCATGATTGGTATAGTCATGAACTTATTTTTGGCATTTTGTTTATGAACTATGCAAAAGAGCAAATATGAAATTTATTAAAATTTGTGCATGTGATGCGAAAATGTTCTGAATCTGTTTTTGAATATGTGAAATGATCTGAATCTGTTTCTGCACTCTTTTGTGATATGATGTGGCACCTGAAAACCTTTGGCATAACTTTCTAATTCTGTCTTTGGTTTTGTTCAGTTAAGGCCCCGCCACAAGTGATATTGGTGGTATACGACCCTGGCAAGGGTGATAATAGTGGTATACGGTCATTCCACGGGTGATAATAATGGTATATGGCCCCGTCATAGGTATAATAATGGTTTATAACTCTACTACTGGGGTTAAACATGTTATCTGTCTCGATATGATACTCTGATATGATATAAAGATGATGTCTCAGATTATGATATACCAAATGATTTTATTTTTGAATAAGAAAGTTTCGCTCTGAGATTTTGTATAACATGTTTTGATTATGCGTTTAGTCTTTGAGTATCCTCACTCCAAATGCCAAGCACAAAGTCTGGCTCAAACCCACCTCGTTCCTATATGGGAACCAAGTTTTGAAAGCTGGGTTGGGGAGGATTATCGAGAATATTGCACTCGGTGACAGCGTCGTGGTGTTCTTCATGTTGGATGTGACTCTGGGTTTTGGGATTGTCGCCAAGAGTACCCAAGATTGTAGAAAGCTGGACCAAAATGGGATTGTGGTGCTGCACCAGGCGGATATTGGGGAGTATTTGAGGATGGAGGATGAGCTTTGAGTTCTTGGGGGAGGACTTGTAGCTGATTTGGGATTTTTGGGAGGTTTTGGCAAATGGGTCGGTGGTTTGTTGTGATATCTAAGGGTTCATGTAAGTGGATCTTAATTGATTTTGGTTAATATGAGGTCGAGTTAGGTGGAGTTTTGATTAAAAGAAAAAGGGGACAAACCAGTACTACACGAAATGCAAGGAGAGGGGAGAGGATTTTCGGGAAGGAGAGATGGTTTGAAGAATGTAGCATTTTCGTTTTTGGGAGGGAGAAGCCGATAGGGCTTTTGAGAAGAAGAATGTAGGTTTTTCGAGATGCAGAGAGGGGGGACGAAGAAGAAGGTATGTGTTTTCGGGAGGGAGAAGCAGCCGTTTTTGGGATGCAAGCATGGCATTTTTTAATCTAATTAAATCATAACACCTGGATGCCACATCAAGCGGGACACTCAAGCGGGAAGGAAGAGCGGTGGAATTAGCATTTTTCATTGTTAGAATATTATTTTTTAATATTATTATTGTTTTGAGATTTGAAAAAGTTGAATTGTTTATTATATTTTGTATGTGAATTTGAAAAAATTATAATGATAAGATGAGATGGGTTGAGAGTATTTTTGTATCTAAATGAAGTCTAAATCAGATAAGTTTATTCCAAACTATCTTCAATTTTTTACTTTGGTGCTTTTTAAATAAGAGAGTTGATTCAAAAAATAAATAGAGAGATTTTGCTTATGCTAGTTAACTACGAAAAATAGGCAGCTTTTTTGAGGATGAAAACCATTCTCTCTCAAGTCTCAACACATCTCTAAGTAATAAAAATCGGATCGTGTATAGAAACTTAGCATTTATTTCCACAATTTCCTTATGAAATGGTAAGAGGTGGTTTTCACCTCACAAACTTAATGACTATTTAATACAATGCCAAAAGCGATAATCGAGCCAATTAATGAACTGCCAAAAACATGGATGCCCATGGTCTTCAACGGACAATATAACAGGACAGTGGCTATAATATTATAAAGAGAGTAATTGTAGTTTTAATTTTAAGATGCGTAAATTTTGAATATTTTATTTAAAAAATTATAGAATCTCTCATTAAAAAATTAATTTTTTTATATAAATTCTATATTTATCTATTTTTTTAAAAAAATTATGCGGAATTTATAATAAGATTACAAATATCATTTATCCTGTAAAGATGTTAAAAAAATAGATAGCGTTATCGGAGATTTTATATTCAAGATGAATTTAAAATGATTACAACATATTAGAAACTAGGATATTTTAATTTTCTTAATTTTCGTATAAACATGTTTTCAACTTAAAAAACTTCATATCAAATCATTGTTATTAATACTAATTGAGTATAAAAAATGCTAGAGTCACTAAATGTTGGGTTTTGACAATTTTTTTTACTTAGTAATTAAGGAAGTATTTTTTAGTGATGTTATGGAATTTTTTTACTTAAGAATATAAAAAACTGAATGGAAAAAAATATATTTTTGTTCTTATCGAGACGGGTCTCGTGCTACATCCTCAGTAGATGTAGCACTGCTTATTGAGTATTGTTTCTTTTCATTAGTAATTTAAGGCTCTGTTTGGATAATGAAAATATTTTATCTCATCTCGTCTGATCATTACAATTTTTTTAATTTTTTACATAAAATATAATAAAAAATTCAATTTTTTCAATTATCAAAATAATAATAATAGAACTTTGCTACACAACCTCTACCACACTCCACACTCTACACTTTTTTAAATTTTTAATATTTTTTAATATTTTTTTGTTTGTGTTTATTCTTTTTAAATTATTTCAAATTTTTTATTCATTATTCATATAATAAATATTTAATAAAAGAAAAAAAAAATAAAAATTAAAAATAATGTAGAGTGTGAAGACACTGATAAGAGCTTTTTTAAAACAAAAGAAAGATTAAGAGAATTAAATAAATACCCACGTATTTATTTTGAAAGGCAGGTTTGGGAATAAAATGAGAATTTTGTATTTTGTTTGAGAATTTAAAATATTGTATTTTAGTATTATTATTGTATTGAAATTTGAAAAATGTAAATTGAGATTTGAAAAATTTGAATTATTTATTATATTTTGTATGTGGATTTAAAAAATGTGTAATGATAAGATGAGATTTTTGTGTCTCATCCCACCTCCTAACCTACCTAGAACGGAAAAAAGTGAACTGACTAGTTAATTGATATTTTTGAGGGCTGGTTGGGACATTTTTGGTACTTCAAAATTCATAAATAATAATAAGACAGTTTGTGAATAGTAATGAAATAATTTGAATTAAAATATTTTAATAATTTTTGAGAAATAAGAGAATAAAAAATTGAATAAAAATATTATAAAGTTAAAAAATTGTTAGAATATTATTTTTGTTTTTAAGTTTGAAAACGTTATATTGATTTTTAAAATTTTATGTTTTATTTTTAAGTTTGTAATAGTTGTAATAATTAAATAAAAAATTTAAAATTTTGAAATTGAATAATATATTATATTTGAATAATGTTTAAAAAGAAAATTACAAAAATCTTGAGAATTTATCATATTATCTCATCACGCAAAAGTATCTAATTCTCTACACCAATATTATAGGTTTAATAAGAAAGATATACTTAACATTAAATATTTACATAATTCACACAGTTGAGTGATTTAATACACATAAATTAATTGTTAAAGAAAAATAATATCGGTAGTCATAAAATGCATAACTGTTCGTACACTCATTTTGAAAAAAAGTTAATAAATATATTACTCATATGAAAAAGTTAAATTTTTAATAGTAAATTTCACTATTTTCAAAAAGAATATGTTACGCTTGTACAACTCATAAATGTATATAATATTATTTAAAAATAAAATATCATCTAATAATAATAAAGAATTATATTATATTTTAGAGAAAATATACTTACAACCGTGAATTGCGTAACCGCCGCGTAATCGCTTTGAAAAAAATGAATAAAACATGGGACCCACATGAAAAAAATTAATTTTTTAATAGTGGACCCCACTATTTTTCAAAGCGATTACACGGCGGTTACGTACTTTACGGTTGTATGTAAAATTACTCTATATTTTATATAGTAGAATGAAAATAAGATGAAAGACTCTAATATTGACATGTATTCTTGTAAGGAAAGCACTATATTTGTAGGAATTCTGCAGTCATTTTTATATATTATTTATGCACTCCATTGATTAATTAATTAAAATAATTATTTTATATTTAAAAAAATGACGAAGCCAATTATATTAGTAAAGTGTGTAAGAAGTATACAAAATTGACTGTACATAAAATTTTTATATTAATAAATTGTTCCTTTATTAAACTAAGGCTTGATTTGGTTACTCATATAAAACTATCTCCTTTTATCTAATATTTATAAATTTTTTAAATTTTTATGTAAAATAAAATAAATAATTTAATTTTTTTAAAATTAAAAATAAAAATTATATTAAAAAATTATATCATAATAATATTTTATTTAAACTTTAATTTTGACGGCACCTCTTATCCTAACCAAACAACGCCTAAAATGTTTTTTTTTTTTGTCCGCCTTTTCAATTCCTCCTCCTCCTTCTGGGCGTCCCATGACCAGGAATCGATGCTCTGTTTGTTTTCACTTACAACGAGAAAAAGCTCTGATAGTCATCTGGTCGATGAACTGTTGGTTACATTTTCTAATCTTTAACCTTCAATAATTTCTCAGAAACCCAACTTTGCGACTCTCCCCAAAACCCCGAATCTCTGTTCCACAATATGACTTTTTTCTTCCAATACCTCACCATCAATCTGCTCTCAAGGAAAAGAAGAAGAAGAAGAAGAAGAAGAAGATCTATCCCTCCCATCTCACAAGTCACAAAAAAATCGTCATCATCTGCGGCAGCAGGGGCATGCACGACCATATTGGACCTTCCAGGCCACATCCTCATCGACATTCTCTCAAGGCTACCTCTCGGCTCAGTCTTGTCCTCCAGGTGCGTATGTACAGCTTGGAGCACTTTAGTCTCAGACCCTCTTTTCGCTTCCCTGCACATCGCAAGAGTTCAACCCCTCGAGCTCTTGCTCCGCGCCAATGGCCTCGGCTGTGTTTCCACAGCCCTTCACTTGGTCGATGTTGATTGCATTGTCAAAACCGCTCCACCTCTTGATCTAAACGAGAGGCAGGAGACGAGGCTTAATACCAAAATGTTGCTCCCGATTCCCGAATATAGCATTGAGAGCAGGGGTGTTGATCAAAATGATAGTAGCAGCAGTAATAGTTTCTTGGACCGTGATTATGGTATTGTTAATTCTTGTAATGGGTTGCTCTGTTTGAGCAAATCCATATATAACAATCCTCATATTATATGCAATCCGTTCACGGGTGAGTATGTAAGTATTCCCAATTCTCAAGGGGATGACAGGTTTTGGGGTCCTGTTGTTCCGGGTTTTGGTTATTGTTCGAGAAGTAACAAGTACAAGGTTGTGAGATTGGGATTTCGGCTTGAGAATATGTTTCAGAGTATGGCTGAGGTGTATACGATTGGAACAGCGTCCTGGAGGAGCATCGGATATGCTCCATTTGATCTTGGTGTATCTTTGTTTGCGACGTATCTGAATGGTGTCATTCATTGGGTAAGTGATGATGAGAAGGGTCCGGTTTTTATCGTGGCTTTTGACTTTGAGGTGGAACAATTCAGTGTGGTTCCGTTGCCTCCTCACTTCGGAGAGACACACAAAGTAAGAGAAAATTTGCACCATATGAATATGGGAGCGTTAGGAGGTTGTCTTTCTGTATGTGATGTCACTTTTGTGGATCATTTTGATATATGGGTGATGAAGGAGTATGGTGACCCAACGTCTTGGACTAAAGAGTATGTTATACAGACACACTCTGGTCACCTCCACCGGCCGTTGAAGGTCCTGGAGAATGAAGATATATTGATGATATGGGATAAGAGGGAATTGGTATTATATAATCCCGTGGAAAGATGTTTTAGATATCTAAGGATTCATGGGGTTCTGTCAGTGTTTGAAGCACTTATTCATGTACCAAGTTTCCTCCCACTTATGGATGCCGTTGTTGGAGATAATCTGAATGTGGAAAACATAAAAACGAGGTACTACAAGTTTGAGTTTAAATCTAAGTTAACAAAAATATTATTTTTTTGGATCGTGCTATCACTGCTATGCACTTAATTTGGTACAAACATAGACATTTAAGGGTTTGGGATTTGAATAGCTTTTCTGTGATAACTCTGATTTGATTTTAATACTGTTGCTTAAGCATGCTGCCAGTGCATTGGATTAATGTCATATAATTGATGTGTGATAAACTTTTGCTGTTAGTTCATGAAATGCTTTGAATCTATTTCCCGAAAGAGGATTCAACTTGCTATGCTGTTGGAAATTCTTTTTCTGTGAGATTGTTGAATTGTGACGATTAAACAGCAAAACAATTTGTCATTCTGTTAAATTATCCATGTTTAGACCTTTTTAAAAAAAATAAATCTTCCATATGCTTAAATTGCAAGTTATATGTTGTATGACCTTTTCTTGATTCGCTTCATTGACCTTTTCTTGTTTAGCTATCTTTTTCATGTGTTTGGTTTGGTAACTATAACTCATCAAGTGTAATACATGGAGTGACAAAGTTTTTTCTGATTCAATGATGATTTGTTCTCCGAAAATTCACTGAAATCTTCAAATTTGGGTACTGATGCAAAGTGGGAATACTGCACGGGAGGCCAGGAATTTTAGCAGTATTGGGCTTTTGGTCAAGTTTTCTTTCATATTTTATTTGGAGTTGTTGATGTAAACTTGTAGTTGGTGGAGGGACAGGATTGATCTTCTTTTGGTTTCTTTATCATGTGCGGCGTTCATTATACATGATCTTAGCATCTCATACATACAAGCTGGGACTTTCCCAATTACTGTTTGTTCAGCAAGACTAGTGAGGACTCTTCTAACCACTTGTCATTCAAATTTCATTTAGTTCCAACCTATTGGTTTGTTTGGGAGTCTCTTAGCATCTTCCATGTTTTCAGAGAGATGTCATTGTAGATTGGACTAAGTACTGTAGCAGAAGAGCGATAAAGGTATGGAAATGATATAGTGCAGATTCTTCCATCCAGACTTCTTCCACTACCTGTAAGAAACTGGGGTTGAAATCCGATAAATGGAGTAACTGGGGCTTCTATGAGTCCATTTAAATTTAACAAGAAGCGAAGAAGCTGGCATTAGGCATCACATGGCTTAGATTGCATAAGTTATTGTGATTCTACAAGGACTAGGACTCTCACTTAAGAAATGGTTGAAATTTAAAAAGTGTGGCCAGCTGACTAAGCTTCAAACTACTAAAAACTACATGTAAAGCTCCAATAATATAACTAAATCCGAGGTGCACTTGTGGGAAACTCTTTGTCGAGGGCCTGTGCACCCCGGAGGATAGTTGGGACTGGCCTGAACACCCGGTGCCAGTTAAAAATAATAATATAACTAAACCCAAAGAAAGCTGTATGATGTAAAACAATTTCTATAATGCTTTTCCTTATGTTCTATTGTTACAATGATTTATTATCAGGGTAAAGAATTGAAATGAAAGAAATTTGATCTCACTGCATCATCTTGCGGTATATTCCCCCCACTATGACTGATGTTGATGAAGCAAACAGTTTTGGTGGCATTCTGGTGGTATATTATGCAGTGAAAGAGAGACAAAAAAAAAAAAAAAAAGGAAAAAAGAGAAGAAGAAGATCACTAGCTAAAACAAGTAGTGCTGTGGCTGGAATTCATAGCCTTTGAGCAGTTTGTCATAGAAATTTTTGAATCCATTGATAGCTAGAATGTTAAATTGCTTTCGTTTCAAACTTATTTTTTGCTGACATTATGTTCCGTTCACTCAGTTCTGAGAATGAATTGTTGGAAGGAGCTGAAACTCTTTTTCTAGTGGAGCAAGGCAAGCCAAGAGCTGAATCACAATCACCTTTACTTTGGGGAGCCAATGATGAAAGGTGATGTGTTAGTTGCAGATGATGAGGTTTGGAGCTGATATTGTCTCTGGTGTGAAGAATAATATTACTATGTTGAGTTGAATGCTCAGATCTTTGTGTGCGTGTGTACACACATATCCGTACACATACTTTGTGTCACTGAGGTTGGCCTTTTTTATTTTTTCTTAGCCAGTTCATCCACGCATTACCTATATCATATAGCATTTGAAAAAGCAAAGCTATTTTATATAGCTTCATTATCAGGGTTTCATGTTCATTGAAGGAAAAGAAGGCATGGGCTTTTAGTGTGATCAAGTAACCATATGCTTCAGCTTTTTCCCCCATCTACCCTCTGTTTTGAGGGGTCATGCTTGCCTTGGAACCACTTTCGGTGGTAATGAAGGGCCTTTGAAGTAGACTTCCATGATCTCTTGCAGGGATTTTTTTTTTTTTTTTTTTTTCATCTTGGATTTGTCAGCCTAGTGTTATCAATTGAAAGTAACCTCTTATATCAACCATTTAACTAGAAAATCACATTTGTCGGTGTAATCGAGTATGATAAATTCGGAATAAGTAGCATCATTTCTCTTAGTACAATATACACGGTTTAAATGGTGAAGATGACATTACAAATCTAAATGATTGCAGCTAAAAAGATCCATCTGCATATAGAGACAAAGTTCTTTTATTTTGAGATCTATCAAAGGCCATATCATAACTGTCTCGAACTTTGAGTTTATCACTGAGTTCATGAGTGGTTGATGCATTTTTAGTGGGGTGAGGCTACTATATGCCGCCCGACCTTTTCCGCTGGGTGTATAGGCCAGGCGTTTTTTCTTTTTTCTTTTCATAATTTTTTACTATATTTAAATATTTTTAAAAAATAAAAAAAATATATTAATACACTTAAAATCAATTTCTTAATCATTAAGTAGAAAAAAAAAAAAAAAAAATTTTGACCAGCGGTCAAATAAGGTGGTTAAACAAAGTCGGCACTTTTTAGTCTCAAGGGATTTCCTTTCAAAGTAAAAGCAAGCCCAGACCCAGAATTCGTTAAAGAAACTGCTGACTTTCCTTTTAACACTGTGGCGCCATAAATAATTTCAGAAGAGCAAGTAGCAATGAAATTAAATAATTCTTGTGGTCCTAATTCTGCACTTGTTTTTATTACTACACACGTATCTCTAGAGTTAATTAGAATATTTCAAAATCTAACTTCTTTTTTTTTTTTTTAATTTAAAGGGCTCAGGTTTTGAAATTTTGAAATGCAAAGGTGGTTGAATATAAGCCATTTATAATCTAAGATTTTGAAATGCTAAGGTGGTTTCACACAAACAATTAACCAACATCTAACATAAATCCAGACACGAGGAGATATAGAGTGTTGAGAGAATGAAAATTTGCAAAGAAAATATTTGTATTTTTTTTAATGGTTTGGAATCTCATCCTGATACATCCTTTGGATCTATTTTCTGGAGAGCAAATCTTGAATACATGACTCCACTTTTCACAAACTATAATAAGGTAATTGAATATGGGTGTTGGTAGGGTTACAAGTGTTATTATTTTGGTGGTAGCCCAGTTGACAAGGCTAGGAGATCGTTCTTCCCTCCTTTGTCTAAGGTCATAGGTTCAAAACGATTTGTCTTAATAAAACTTGTGAATAAAAGTTTTAGGAGCCTCTACATGTTGGCATCTTGGTGGGGTTACGGTGACGGGCTGCTCCATCCAGGAGAACCATGGCTCAAACCAAACATGCCGCAATGAATGGGGCCCTTATGGTCACGCTAGCAGGGGAAGCTACATTGACTGCCCTCTCCACTCTTTCTAGGAAAATAAAAAATCAAAGACTTGTGTTCATGGATGTCATCATTTTTTCTGAAATTTTTTCTTATATATATATATATATATACATATATATTTCTCTAATGATTGTACTACTCTTTCCAATCTATCCAGATTAGGGCTAAACCCAAGGCTTCTGAGTTTACCAAATGATTTGTACTTGAAAAAAAACCCGAGCTGTTGATGCTTCCATTTGAATTTGAACTACTTAAATCATCACCCTTTGATAAAGGTATTGGGGAAAAAATAACAAAAAGAGCTCAACCAGAGCTGAGGATTATAAACCGTTTCTCAAGGTTCCAGTTTTATGTAAGAGTAATGTTATATACAGTCGTGAAATACGTAAATGTTGTGTAGTCGTTTTGAAAAAAAATAAGATCTATTATTAAAAAATTAATTTATTTTCATATGGATCTCATATTTATTCATTTTTTTTCAAAATGATTAGTCGACGCTTGTACATTCATGATTACAAATATCATTTTTCTTTATGAAATCATCACAGCGTCACGGTGACATGGTCCATCATAGACCCCACCTTTTCAATTTTCATCGATCATGTTTGTTAGCTTTCCAATGCAGAGGTCAGCGTCCGCCAAAAAAGCATTTATTTTTCTTTAATGGAAATGGGTATGGGACCAAAACGTATGGTAACACATAATAAATTTATATCTATTATACCCTATCAATTTCAATTTCAAGTGAAAAAATAAAAAATTATATTTTCAAGAAGGAAATATTATATAAATTGGTGATATAATACAATTTAATTTATAAAACATAATAATAATTACGAGTCTAGTCCCCAGTCTTTGACTAATGCTTTGTGCCAACTGCCAACGTAAGAGGAGAAGTTGCGGGTAGAACTTACTTGGACCAAATGGCAAATAGAACTGAGGTCACATGCTGATCTTTTTAAAAAGCACTCATTGTAGAGATAAAGGGCCGTGTCCCGTGGGCTACGTGTGGGTCAGAGGTCATCATCAAAATATCCCTTTAACAAAAGCAAAATCCGAATAGAATTGTTTTAAGTAATCTCTGATTTATTTATTTATTTATTTTTCAAAAGAAAAAAAAATCTATTCTTCCACATAGTTGGTTATGCCACACCAACTTAAGGAATCCCACCTACTTTTCACCTGTCCGGTGAGTCTCAACACATAACAACGACGAAAATGATAGGATTATTACTTTTTTATTATTTATTTATTATTTTTAATTTTATTTAATAATTAAAGAAGTGACTATTAATAAAATTATATATATTTTTTTAATTTTTTCTTAATAATTAAAGATGTTAAAAAAAATACTTAGAAGAAACTGATAAAAAAATTAAAAATAATTAAAAATAAACTAGTAGTAAATAGGTAGAAATAGGGAAGTAACCCTATCACTGTCCAACAATAACACCCTTCTGCAGACTAAACTTGACTTCTTTTTGTGGTTCTAACTTATTTGATTTTTTTTTTCCCTTTGAAAACAGTTCTGGCCAACAACGTGTAATAATAAGCTCTTCAATAGAGTTTCTAAAATGCATCAATTTGAGGGTGGGAGTTTAAAACTCCTCTTAGAGCATTGATGAAGGTTTTTAGATTGATCCCCATAGAGTTATGAGTACCATTAACCTACTGATAAAAAATACGAAAAATGTTGCTTATCATTCTATACACCACACACTAATATATGATTTTTCATTTTTACCCTTCTATTTAAACATCATTAAAAAAAAAAAAAAAAATCTTCTACCATTTCTTCACCCCTAATCATTGTAACGTTTTGTTTGTGGGAAGACAAGCTAACAAGTATTCTTCAAAGGAGGAGGGCATCTCCTTCCCAGTATTGGGGGAGAAGACTGTTTCACAAGGGAATCGCATAAAGAAAGCAATGGGCTATAGAAAACAACAGAAGTATGTAGAATAATGAAAGTGAAAGCAGGAGTGTGGGGGACAAAGAACATCTTGAGAAAAAAAGAAAAGAAAAAAAGAATAGCCTTTTTTCTTTTGTGAGGTTAGCAAAGTTTAGGATTCCTGGACAAAGCTTCTCTAGCCAATCCCCTTTGGACGCTTCATTGGCTCGGACAAAACTCAAAAAATTTCCCACCAACAAGTTGACATGTTGTACAAGTATCTGTTCCTGTAGGCTGTCCTCATCATGGTTTATATAATAAAGTAGGCAGAATATGTAAAATGAGTGATTAGACATGTAAATGCAACATGAGATGTCTCATTATGGAAGTCTTTATCATAATAAGATGTCTAGCTCTACTGTTTTTGACACAATGCATTAGGAGTGAAGAGGGCCATCAATAGTCAGGGAACCAAATTTTGATATAGTTGTCAATTACTTGGAGAGCTTTAGCTGGAAACATATGCCAGGGCCTTTAGGAGCTAAAACGACTAGTCATTCCATCGGGAGTGGAGAAGCAGGCGGTAAGGACTAGGACAGAGAACCAAATTTTAAATTACAGGTTTTGTGGTGTGGTTATCTGTAGAGATGAATAACTCTGGATGAAATTGACCAGAAACTACGTCATCTGCCATATGAGCTTAAGAAACAGTACATATGGTTGCCTGAAATCATCACTTGCCAACCGAAGTTATGTTGATTATACAACACGACCAGGGATTGGTTCCTATTGTAAAAGACAGCAAGTAAAACCCTTTTTCAGTAACCTGATAAAGATAAGTTCAATGTAGAAATTCTAGAGAACTGAACAAAAAATATTTAAATAGGAAATCGTGAACAAATGATTCTCTTCAAATATTTTGTCAATAGGCACACATCCTAAAAAGTTTCATCAACCTAACCACTGAAACACAGCAGACATACATAATTGCGAAAGATTGAACAATCTGTGTGTACTAATAGATAATCATCCTACCGAACAAGCCATTATACACAAGCCAAACAAAAGTTTGGAAGAGAAATAGAACGGATGACATAGATAAACCTCGTGATGTCTTGAGCAAGAAGACAAGGATATTACAAAATCAGTATCTGGCATGAGAGATCGGCACCAGATGCATTTTGACCCTAAAAGTCAGGCAACTATTGTCTGCCTTGTCCATTGTTGAATCCGTCATAGGGCTTGGTGGACTTACTGGACTTCCTCCTCAAAACTACAATCCAAGTAATTGCTTCCAACAACAAGGCAATCGCGCCCAATACAATGATCACAACTATGTAAGCTGATTTCCATTTCTTTGCAGGTTGCAAGATGTCATATCCTTTGAAAATATTGATGATGCCAAGGATGAGTATAGCGTATCCAATACCATGGTGGTAGATATTCCAATATAACCGGTACTTGTGGTCCTTCTTTGGCCTTAAAAATAGAGCAAAAATCTGTAGAAGGCCCAACAAGGAGGTTCCATCATAAGAAAACTAATTATCAGAGCAGGTTGCCAAATAATACAAATTCCACTATTTGAAGCCCGCAAGATGAATAAACAAACAAAGACAAAATTAAACAACCCTGCTCAGTGCACGACAAAATTCCAAACATCGAGTAATTCCAAACTTCCCTTCAATTACAAATATATTTGTACCAAACAAAAAACAACCATAATCGATGATAACTCTTTGAGCTCAAAAAGAGAATAAGTGGGCAATGGCCATGAGTCATGCTATCGAGTTTACCTAATTTCTCAGCGTTAATTTGAGCATTTCGAATCTTCAGTATCCGAAAGCTCAACTGAGACCTTTTGTGCTAATCTCTCAGATAAGAGCTTCAGTTTAATACATAAAGAAACAAAAATGGATGCGGGCAACGTTGTTTGATCAAAATCAGCTATTAACAGGAGGCAAAAGATACCACGTTTGCTCTTGTTGTGAAATGACATACCTGCACCGTCGCGAAGCAAAAGACGGCGATTCCGATATTGCGGTGACCGGTGTGTTGGATCCCCTGCGACTCACTTCCAAGCTTAAGACCGGTCCCCCAGCCAGCCACCCCAATTGCATAAGCAGATATTTGGCAGAAAACATGAAGATAAAACCATGCGGGTTCCGCAGACTCAAAAGTCCTCAGGTACCTCGCAATGATAGCTCCAGTTGGAAACAGAATGCCCCAACTCACGACATTCAGTACTCCATGAATCTAACACCCAAGAAAATACAAATCAAATTCAACAATTGGTCAAAAACCCACAGAATATATTAACCGAAATACAGCAAATATTATGGTAAGCTAATTTGCTCAGATTTCCCGTAGAAAATTATTCGAGACCAAAACAAGACTTTTGTATGAACCGAAATACAACAAATGTTATGGTAAGACTTCCCCAAGATTTTATGATCTGATAAAAAAAAATGAATACTCGAAGCTGAACTTTCTCTATAGAAAGAATTTCTGCAAATTAAAGATACTTTACTGTTATCCTTAAGGTTTTTCCCTAAAGGACAAAAAAAGAAGAGAAAAGAACAGCTTTTGGACTTCCAGTAAAAAATCTACTCCGACAAACTATCCTGATAATTTTGCAGCTTTTCGCACCCAGAATCCACTCACACAGAATTCACAGTTTCCAAACGAACAAAAATCGGTTTCCATAACGGCCAAAATTATTAAAACTAGCAGAGAAAATAAACCAAAGGAAAAAACAAACCCACATTTTTCTTCTTGGTCCTAGAGTCTGTTCCGGAGGGAGTGGCAGTCTGTTCCCCCACCAAACTAAGGGTGGACTTGGCGTTCAAGTTCGCTGGCAGCATGCCATGCGGGTCCGGAAGACCACCGGTGACGGATGGCCCCACCTGCCAGACCTGGTTAACGGTCTGGGGGTTACTGGGAACCTTCACTTTGGCGAAGAGTCTCATGACGCTGCCGGAGGACTCGGCACTCTGGTCCCAAACATCAAAGGAGATCTTGGACTCCGTGACGGGTCCGATCTCGCTTATGTTGTAGGTCTTGACGGTCATGGCGCCGTTGTCGGATTTGAATGCAAGGAGGGTCTGTGAGCCCTTCATGCCCTTCCCAGTTGGGTTAATGGCCCAAGCGATCCATCCGTCAGATTTGGAAGGAGGGGCGATGAAGGCTATGGAGAGAGTGGAGTTGGACTGGTTGTAGGTCCAGTGGAGGTAGGAAGAAAGTGTGGGGAGGTCCAGGCACTGCTTGTAGAGGCCATTGTTGGTGAAGGTCTGGGAATTACAAGTAAGAGAGTGAACAGGAGAGATTACTAGCAGAGCCCAGAGAGTAAGAACTAGAAAATCCGAGACAAAGGATGGAGGAGACGCCATCGATGCTTTTGCGCGTGAGAGAGGAGAAAGTAAAGTGAGAGCCAAAGGTGATATAATTATAGAGGAGAGGCTCTATCGCGCAGAATTTGTAGATTTATTTTTCCTTAGCAAATTATTGAGCGACACGTGTCTTAGCTTTTTTCTTGCGTCTATAATGGTCTATAACTGCCTTAAGATTTCAACTCGTTTTCGGCTGCATTTACGAATTTTCCAAAAATACATTATTAAGAATTTATTTCCATAATTATTATGCCAATAACAGTTGTTAATAGACGAAAGTTATATATGATGTCAATGTTTATTTCCTAAGCAAAAGTACATTTAACATTTTTCATTATGGTTATTATGTGTCATCTTATTACAAATTTTTAGGCTTTGTCGAGTCATGATTGCCTGAGTTTGATTATGCTGAGTTAAGATGTCTTATCCTTGCCTTTGGAACACATCCTATTCACATAGGAGATGAATGAATCAATAGACGAAAGTCTTTTTGTCAACATCTATGTGTATATATATATATATATATATATATATGAAAAGATAAGTGGATGGATAAATATTTTTGTCACAAAAAAATATTATAAAAGTAAACTTATAAATTGAAGTGGTTTGATATAATATATTAAATTATAAAGTTATTTTTAATATAAAGTTGATCTAGCTAACGTATTACATAAAATTATGTTAATTTGTAAGTTTACTTTTGTGATTTTTTTTTTGTAATTGTAACATTTCTCGGATGAATATATGCTCGTTAGTCTTGTCTGGTGGTTTGATACTATTTTATTTTTCAGCTTTGCTACTCATCATCTTACACACCACACATTATACATTTTTTTAGTTTTATTCCTATTAAATTTTTTTACTCATAATTTATATATCACATATTTCTTGAGTAGGAGTCGAACGCTCTGCGAGCGAACAACCAATCCAATATTAGCTTGAGTAGAATGTCGAGTGAGTCTCGAACAAGCTTTTTGTCCATGTTTCGCTTTAGCCAAGTCTCAAGCGCATCTCAAGTAAACTCATTACCTGAACTTCGCTAAAGAACCAGGTATAGTGATAGTCAAGCGAACAATCTGTATGCGCTCTTCTAGCTCACAAAACCAATCAGGCTCCATAATCCAACATGATCCATTATTTTATAAAGAGACTATGCAAAACTTATCTATTTGAAACTTATATAAATTATTTCTCTTAAAATAATCATGATTAGATAAAGAGTATTGTTCTTAAATCTCGTATAGCTTTATCATTTCTACTTATAAAGAACATGCATATATAAGCACGAATTACAATTATTTTGGACAAGATATTATTCAATATAGTAAGCTTGCTAATATTTCCAGAAGTAGAATAATTTTAGCTTCAAATAATCTATAACTCATCTGGTTGTAGACAAACTAGACATCAAAATATACTCAAATTTGCAACTATCAAACCAAGCAAGTTGGCAGGATGCCCTGATCCTAGCTATTTCCATCTCGAGTTTTCTGACATG
Organism: Juglans mandshurica; assembly: GCA_022457165.1. Lineage (NCBI taxonomy): Eukaryota > Viridiplantae > Streptophyta > Magnoliopsida > Fagales > Juglandaceae > Juglans > Juglans mandshurica. Next base: position 4,898,785 of record CM039630.1, on the reverse strand, counting down.
TTATTAAAATAAGAATTCAAATACAAAGTTTCTTTCAAAGGTGTCTTTACAACTACACGGTGGAGTTGGCAAAGGAAATCTAAAGAAACATAGACATGACCTGTGCTACATTCATAGCTCGTATTTGATGTCACGATGAATGTGTCATCGAAATTAGGGGTGCAATCTGCCCCCCACACCCCCATGGGTGGGGTCTTAATTTTTCTCTACGACCCCCACCACCGACGTGCGGGGGCAGAGTACCCCGTCCCGGATAACGAGGTGCAGGTGGAGAGTCAATCTGTCAACCCCCCTCCCCCTCGGGCGCGGCACAAAGGCCCAGAAACCATTGAAATAGGCTTAAAATGGCCTAGAAACAGCTTATGGGCCATTTTGGAGCCCATAAAATTAGAAGTTAAGAAAAAAAAAAAAGTTAAAAAACCTTATTAAAAAAAAAGTTACATGAATAAAAGTAATATATACATGATACAAATTTACTAATTTAGACTAATGAAGTACTACTACAAGTCTATTACCTAATAAACTAATAAATAATAATAATAATTAAGTTATTACAAAAATAAGATTGAAAGTCTAAACAATTACAAAATTACAAACATAAAAGTGTCTAAAAGATATTGTATCAACATTACAAATCAAATACATAATACATACAAATGATTCAAATTTCAATATTCTAAGAAATTAAGAATCTAAAGATGGAGGCATAGAGTTATTTGAGTCTTTGACTGTGACATTTGGGGCGGCCCGGATGGGTAGTCTTTTGAGACTTGAGCACATATTCATATTGCAGTAAAGGTAGATGTTGTCTAAGTCGTCTCATGTATTGCTACAATAATGAATACTAAAATTAATATCGATGAAATCGAAATGAATATAAATAAATCAAAATAATAAAATAAAAATAACAATTACCAGATGGTCCAGATCCAGACTGGTCACCATCCACTTCGTCGGTCTCCTTAAAATCTAAAACATCTAGAACATAAATATCATTTCTCATTGTCAAACTCTATGTGCATATCAATGCCTCCATAGTTGTAGGAGATAATGAACTACGGAAATGATCTAATATTTGCCCTCCGATACTAAAGGCTGACTTTGAGGCAACGGTACTAATAGAGATGACCAAAATATAGCGAGCTATCTCAGAATGGATGAGATATTTCTTTGATGCCGCCTTACACCATCCTAATATGTCGAAACTATCATCATCTTGAATAAGATCCCCTGACAAATAGTTGTCTAACTCCGAAACCACCTCCGTAGATTGACGGACTAGTGTGAGATTATGTACGAGGGTCTTAGTTCACGCCAATCTACACTTCTTTGTTGCCCTAGTGTACGTGTAGTAGGTGCAATACCACCCTTAATTGCATTAAAGTCATCATATAATTTAGTTAGGGTATCTCGGGTCATCTCACCAATAAGATCAATCCATGCCTGATCATGCACAAGTCTCAAACCATATAACATGCCTGAAATTTTCATACGGAGATAAAAAATAACAACCACATATAACAAAATATTTAGTCTACTCAAATCTCCACAATACTTGTCACATTTGACCCTCATGGTCAATGTCATCCCTTCATCCTTAGATTGAAACATCTACACATGTCGTCTAATTTTTCTTTCACCCTACATATTTATTGACAAAATTCATGGGATGTAAGGTACAAATAACTAGATAACTTCAATGTGACATTGTAAAAAAGTATGAGAAAATCAACAAAAGTAGAAACTACCTCCCAATCATCATCATTAGGTTTTCCTAATCCTCCGTGCCCATTAAAATATTTAACATATTAAATGTATTCATCGTCCAATAATTGAAAGACTGTCTTATATTCTTGGGTCGCCTCCAATATCAAGAAGGTTGAGTTCCATTTGGTAGGAATATCAGTTCAAATACCTTTCTTCGATGTTATGTCCACAGACTTCTCAAGATTGTTGAATTTCTCTAATTTAGAAGGAGAAGATCTCACAAATTTTACAGTCATTCTAACTCGTGCATCCAAGTCATCAACATATTTCAACCATTCAGTCACAATTATATTCAACATATGTGCATAATATCTAACATGAAAATATTCACCACTTAAGAATGTCTTATTTGTCTCTCTAAAATAAGTTTTCAGATATCCCAATGCGACATCATTAGACGAGATATTATCAACCGAAACTATCAAAATCCGTGCCAACTCCCACTCTTTTATTGAGGCATCTAAGGTCTTCCTAATTGCCTCACCCTTGTGATCAGTTATTTGACAAAACTTAATAATCTTTTTATGAAGAATCCAATCAGAATCAATAAAATGAAAAGTCAAAGACATATAATTGAAATTTTGGATAGAAGCCCAAGTATTGGTAGTGAGGCAAACAACCAAACCCACCAATTGGCCTCTCAAAATATCTTTATCTTTCATGTACATTTTTTTAATATGGCGAGAAAGAAACGTAAATTTAGGTTCAAATTCTTGGAACCCTCTCTCCTACACTCATTAGCATTATATTTCGTATACCCCTTCAACATTGGACCCCCACTACTCTCATTCGCCATTTTTTTAGTCCAATATCTAGTCTAGATTGACTATTCTCAGTAAGAATCTTAATATTGAACTTTTTTTACATTGTTCCTCTAAATGGACATTTAAATGAGATGTACCATATTTTCTATAGTGACATCCATATATTTTTTCACAATAATTACATTTAACGTAAGGGTTATTGGGGTCATCACTTCACCCTCAAGTTTGGTAAAGTGAGACCAAACTACAGAAACAAGTTTCTTGCCTTGTGTGGGTTTGGGGGAGGGGCAAGGTGGTGTACTCTCACTCGTAGGGGTTGGAGTAGGGTTAGGTTATGGGGCAGGAGTACTGGTAGGGTAAGGAGAGTTATCACTGAAATGCCTTTGACAAAACATTTTTGATTCCACAACACACTAAAAAATTATAAAATTAATCAACACAAGACATAAAAAAAATCATAATAATACACCACATATGAAAAAATAAGGCAAAGTGCAAAACCAACATAATTTAGGGTTTTTTGATTGAACTCCTAAATCAATTTAGGAGTTTAGAAACCCCTGAATAAATTGATTTAGTCTTTTGATTTAGGGGTTCAATCCGAAACCCCTAAATAATTTAGGGATTTTAATTAATTTAGGATTCCAAATCCGAACACCCAGAAACTACAAACTAAAAAAAAAAAAAAAAAAATAAAACACAGTGACAGAAGCAACATCAATTTCAAACACATGCACAAATCAAAATCCACAACACACAAATTCACAATCATTCTCATCCTCTATCTCCGATTCAACTCATCCTTCCTCCAATCTCCAATCCAAAACTAAAAAAAAAAAAAAAAAACTAGGTCTAGGAATCTTACATTTGGAGTTTGGCGTTGCAAAGTTCAAACGACGATAGTGTTTGTGCAGTCATGAAAGAGAGAGAGAGAGAAGAGATCAAGAGAGAGACTGAGAGAGCGAGAGTGAGAGTGACTGTGAGAGTGAGAGACAAAGAGAGAGTGAGTTTGAGAGAGAGGAGAGTTCGAGAAGACACGAGAGGGACTTAAAATTAAAACGACGCTGTTTTATATGGATTTATATATATAGATATATATATATATAAATTTTAAATTATATATATAATTATGCGAGGTGGAGGAAAAGTGGAGTGGGGCTTAGCCCCCCTTCCGTCCCCCCTTGGGAAATTAATATCCAATGTAGTCTCTTTATCAAAACCTATCTAAATTTGTTTTTTGTCATTTTAAACTATAGATTTAATTCGAATTAAAGGGAGATTAATAATTGTGTAGGGCAACTCTAGCCTGTTCCACTTGACCGATAATGTATTTTATAACTTTATTTATTTATATTTTTTTAATATATTTAAAATTATTTATTTAGTCATTAAGTAAATTTTTTTTTTCGGAATGCTCAAGTTGAACGATGACATTGGACAGGTTTGGGAGTGGGATGAGATTCTAAATTCTCATCTTATCTCATCTCATTATTACATATTTTTTAAATCTCTATACAAAATATAATAAACAATTCAATTTTTTCAAATCTCAATTCAACTTTTTTAATCTCAAAATAATAATAATACTAAAAAATAATATTTTAAATACTAAAACAAAACACGAATTTTTCATCTAACCTCCAATACTGTCGGAATACTAATTTTTTGCTTGATAATTACCATTCAAATAGTATGAGGTCAGGATGATGTCAATTTTACGTGATGGGTACGTAGCCGCTGCGCTGCAGAGTGCAGACTGAACAGAATAGGTCGTGTGGAGGCTTTAAAGTCAGAGTCAGCCCAGGCTTTCTATGCCCCAAGTTACACGCATCTTCTTTAAAAAAATAAAAATATAAATATTAAAGCACTCACAATTACTTCTTCATCATATTTTTAAAATATCTCGTTAAAATTTATTTTTTTATTTTATATATTGATTTTTACAATACATTATACATCAATTTATCTATTTTTTATATTATTTAAATATTATATTTTTTAAGTTTTTTATTTATTTCAAATATTATATTCTCTACACATCATATATTTCAAATATTTCTCTATATATCATATATTTTAATATTTACAATACTTTTTTATGTATAATGTAATTTTAAATTACTTAAAAAAAAGAGTAAAACCATAAAATAAATACTTGCCTTTATTATTAATAACATCAAAACTTTTGCATTTATAAAAGTATAATGGACTATAAACAGAATGTTAGGGAGTAGAAGAGAGATAAGAGAGTGAGGTCTTGCAAAAGTAATAAAATGGTTAAAATGAAAATACAATAAAAAAGAAAGAGGATGAAATGAGAGAAAAATAATAAAAAATTATTTAGAGTAATGTACAGTAATTTCTACATGTAGAGGATTTACGGTAGCGGAATGTAAAATAGAAATAGAATAAATGATTCAATAGAAATGACTTTAGTCATCTTTTTTTATATTTTAAAGAAATTTATATTTTACAAGAGCCATTTAGAGCTTTTAGATTTATATATAAAATATTATTTTTTAATAAAAAACTATATTTTTTAAAAAAAGAATGTGCAGAAGTTACCTATATTGTAGAATTGTATTTATCATTATTCTATTTTTTAAAATTTTCTCCCTACCAATATGTTTTGGGTGAGTGTGGGTGATTATGGTCCAATTCCATCTCGACCATAGTGCAAGCCAACCCAAAACCTGATGGCTTGAACAACCAATTTTTATTTTTGGGAGGTTTGGGAGGTGAGATGAAAATTTTGTATTTTGTTTTGAAGTTTAAAATATTATATTTTAATATTATTATTGTTTTGAGATTTGAAAAATGTGTATTGGGATTTGAAAAAGTTGAATTGTTTATTATATTTTATATGAAAATTTGAAAAATGTGTAATGATGAGATGAGATGAGATGATAATTTTGTGTTTTATCTTGTGTCCCAAACCTGCCTAAAAATTTTGGATGCAAAATCCCCCACCTTGGTTGTATAAAAAAAATTCATCTCTGAATAATATTATATACAGTTGTAGAATACGCAAGAGTCGTACACTCGCATTAAAAAAGAATAGAGTTCACTATTAAAAAACTATTATTTTTATATGGATCCCGTATTTATTCATTTTTTTTAAAGTGATTGCACGTCGTTTGCACAATTGCAACTATCATTTTTTATATAATATATGTGTATTTATTCTATTAATTATTAGTTTATATATACATATAAATATTTAATATAATATATAATTAATTTTAAAACTATACATCAAAATATACGGATAACAAAATATTTGGTTTCATTATTTAAATCATCACCAAAATAGAATTTAAAACGTTGCACGGAATTCATGGTGTGCAGAAAATGGAGTTTTCAAATTTAAAACGTCTGAAGATGGTCAGGTCATAGTTGGCCTAGAATTAATTTCGCCATCTTTGAGACGTGAGAAGTGAGAACTGTCAACTTCCAAACACGTCTACGAATGAGTGTCAAATCTCTCACTACTACTTGAGTTGATATTGAGAGATCTTTATTTTTATGAAAAGGAGAGGTTGTTTTTTTATCTGTTTTTTTCATCGGCAAGAAAAAAAAAAATCCTGTGTCCTTTTATGTCATGAATTTTGATAAAATCTTCAAGAAAATTTCAACCAAAGTTAACAGTGTAGACAAAATAAAGAAAACTAATTTTTTTTATTTATTTTTATAATCATTCTCATTTTATTTTATTTAATTATTATAATTTTTTAAATTAAAAAAATAAATAATTTAACTTTTTTAAATTACAAAATAGAAATAATATTAAAAAAATACATCATAATAATATTTTATTTAACTTTTATATTTTTCATATTTTATTTCAAGTTAACTTATTTCATGTTATCACATCATGTTCACTTATTTTGTAACAAACAAGAAAGAAAAACAAAATAAATGATATTTTTAATTTTAAATTACCGTTATTTAAAAATAAAAATAAAAAAATAATATGAAAAAATTATTTTTTTAATAATAAATTTTATTGCGTGCACTTGCATATTTTAAAAAGAGTAATGTTGGACTACATCACACTCGTCAGATTTTTTTTTTTTTTTTCTTCAACTCAACGTATTGAAGATATTAAGCTGAAGTAAATATTTTTTCTTTTAAAAAAGATTACAAAAGAAAAACAAAACTTATACTACTTTATTTCAGTGTGAATGATGAGGATTCAATATTTCATGAACCACCGGTCTCCCTCTTTAAGAAAGGAAGAGAAAGTAAACAACTACTTCGTGTAATGAACCAAAAGTTTCGGAACCAAATCAAACACAAGGTGAGGGAGAAATAAATATTATTCAACTAAATATATAAAATCCGATACGAATGTTCATCACAAGACTGGATCCAACAACAAAAATCTCAAGAAAACTAAGCTCATCAGAAGACAATCAAACTACCGAGGATCACAAATAAAGGCATGCATAAGCTCAAAATGGCTCTGTCTCTGTTTCTTGAAACCCCGTTGTTTCCGCCAGAAGATCCAGGGCTTGGAGCACTCCCAGCAGATCCAGGACCAGGAGCAGTACTCCCAGAGGGTCCCGAAGCAGCAGGCTCAGGAGCAGGACTAGCAGCCGCTGCCGTTACCAAGTTTAGGATCCCCGAGGCCTTGAGGTTCTCCGTATTCCTGTCGTGGATCATCGGATAGCCGTTTGGGGTAATGCTCGGACCCACTTGCCAAACCTGGTTCACCTTCTCCGTCTTCGCCGGCAGCTTCCATTTCCCGTAGATCGTGATGTTACTGCTGGATTCCTCCGCTTTCAGGTCCCAGACAGGGTACGTGAGTTTCATCCCGGACATGTTGAACATGTAGGACTTGATGTCGTAGGTCTGGATGGTCGCGACGCCGCCGTTGGGTTTGAAGGCCAAAAGCGCCTGGGAACCTGCCATTGTGGTCGAGTTGGGGTTGATGGCCCACGCAACCCAGCCGCCTGTCTTGGCCGGAGGGGCAATGAAGGCCATGGACAGCGACGAGTTGGAAGCGTTGAAGTTCCAGTGGAGGAAGGCACCCAGGTACGGGAGATCGGTGCAGTTGGGGTAGTCATTTTTGTTACTGAGCTTCTGCGACGTGCAGGTCAGTGATAGAGCCGGTGAGACCAGCAGAGCCATCGCCAAGACCCCCAGAATCACCGCGAACTTCAAACAAAGCCTACCCATTACTGAACACAGAGAGAGATCTAAGGAAAGATTGCGGAGGAATGGGAGGCTCTGGGAGAGGAGGAAGAGCAGTAGTGGATCTGATCTCCTTTAGATTCGGAGGAATATATATAAGCAAAGTATGAACAACGAAAATTGCTTGGCTGTGAACACGAAAGAAGCAGTGTGTGAATGTGAAATATCTGACCCAAGGGGAGGTGTGGATATAACGAACTGGAAAGTGACACGTTGCAACGTTCTTCAACAAATAGCACGTGGCGTGTTGTGGTTGGTCATCCGAGTGTTATAGTTTTGGTAACTTGTTGACTCCAAATTGGCGCAAATTATGTAAGGACTTTAGCGTGCTTTAAAGTTTGGTTGTGACCGTTGAAGACTAGGAAGGTGGAAGGGTGGGTGATGCGGTGACAATGTTCACCCACGTGCGAACTGAATGACTTTATATAGACTAATGTACATTCTCATTTTTATTATATTAAGGAAGAATATCACATTTATCAAATGATAAATAATTATCTAATAAAAGATTATTGAATGATGAAAAATGTATCATATCTTATATAATAAGTAAAAAGGCGATGCTACAGCTCTTGCTGGGGCTTCGCTAAAGAATAACTTAAAAAAAACACATAAAAACACATAGTTGAGTTTTAGCGGGAGCCATTATTCAAGTAAAAATAAGATGATAGTGTGGTATATAGAATTTTCTTATATATATATATAGTTATTTGCGTAAAATATACTATGATTTAAAAATCTGTTTTTTTATTTAATATATAAAGAAATTCTATTCTCAGTAATATACACCTGGTGAAATACTTATGTGATATAATATAATTTGAAAGATAAATTTTAAATTTTAAGTATTATAAATTAAATATGACCATTTAAATAATGTTGATGGTATGCTCTAATACCGGTTTGAGAATAAAATAACTCTTATAAAAATATTTATATATGAGAATTAATACATTCACAAAAAAATTTCATAAAAATAAATTTATAAGCTGATATAATTTATGTGATACAATATTTATAATAAAAATAATTTTATAATTAGTAAAAATAATCTGTGTCCAAAAGATATATCTTTATACATGAATGTTTTTAACTAATTTTGTAAGGAACTGAGTCAACTGACTGGGATTCCCCCAGCTAAAAAGGTGGGTTAAGATTAGCATTTTAGTGGAGAGTCGAATAATTCACTCGGAATTTTGGCTCTTTATTTTGTACGTCAAAAGAAATTCTCTAAAGCTAATGGGAAGAAATCTGTTTTTGTTTTCACATATAAGATGAGATGAGTTAAGATTAAAGTTAAAAAGTTAAATAAAATATTGTTAGAATATATTTTTTAATATTATTTTTATTTTAAGATTTGAAAAAGTTGAATTGTCTATTTTATTTTGTATTAAAAATTAAAAAAATTGTAATAATTAGATGAGATGGGATAAGATATTTTTTTGAAAACAAACAAGAGACAAAAGTCTTAATTGTTTGGCCGAGTCCATACAACGGACAAAAGTCTTAATTGTTCATTAGAAAATAATGTACACGTAATTTTTTTACAAGTTTTAATATAATAATGTTTTAAATAAGAGTTAATTTTATAAAATAAGTTATAAAAATAACATGGCATTAAAGAAATAATGATTTCACAGACAAATCCCGAAGAATTTAAAATCTGGATCGTTTGATATTTTGTTAAAGTTGTTTGTCATTAATTTATCTTAAGCCACATGATTTTTGGGGGTGATTATTAGTTTATAGACAGTATAATATCTGAGTGTCCATATGTTGCGATATCTGGGGGACCAATATGGCAATATATAATAATTCATCGTGCTTGATGACAACACGAAAATGATAAGACACAAGTAGTTGGGTGAAGCGTGAATCCAAGTGTATAATGTATTATATTCAAACTCAAATTCATCAATTTTATATGAATAGGACCACAAATGGGAAAAAGAGAAGTCTTTAAAGGCAAGGAGCCGTTTCACTTCGAATTTCTTCTTTTGCAACCTCTAATTCAATCTTTGACGGACGGGCACGCAACTCTATGTACACTTGATTTGTTAACTTGCCTTTTGCTTGTTTGTTTAACCAATTAGAAGCTGTATCAATGGCGATGATAATGCAGGTGAACGAGGTATAATCCTGAGCTCACAATCTTACGTAGTTTGATGTAATGTATCATATTATAAAATTATTTTTATTGTAAAATAAATCTAACGAATGTCATAAAAACAGATCATTTTATGAGTTTATTTTTGTAAAATCTCTTTAGATATTCTCATTTTTTTATTTTTCTAGTGGTTCTTTTAGAATTTATTCCGATGCGATATCTCCTGTTGGTATCAAAAAATACTTTTATTCCTCTTAAATTTTGTCATTCTCAATCATATTATATGATATATATTTTAAATTATTATTATTTAATTGATTCAAATAATGTGTCACATTTGATAATGTTACTTTCGTTCACATTTGATTCAAATTATTATTATTTAATTGATTCAAAGAATGCAGTTCCTCTCGTTCATTTGATAATGTTACATTGATCCAACAAACAGAAGCGGAAAAAAAGGAAGAAAGAAAGAAACTACCGAGCAAGCTACAACTTTGAACTACCTAATACCTCTTGGCCCAGTCGATGTAGATCAAAAGATTAGATGTAGTTCAAAAGATTGAAGGAAATTAATGTTGGTTTGGACAGTAAGATGAAATAATTTTAGATAAAAATTGAAAGTTGAATAAAATCTTATTTTTTAATATTATTATTGTTTTGAGATTTAAAAATGTTGAATTGTTTATTATATTTTGTGTGAAAATTTAATAAAATTGTAATGATGAGATGAGATGAGATGAAATCGTTTTTACATGTAAACGGAAACCGGGCTAAGAATGCAAAGGACGGTGTAAAATAGATCCAACCTGAACCGGGTATGATTAAGATAATTTCCTCCTAGCCATGGCCGACCAAAATTCCCACCAACAGAGTTGGTTATGGTCGCCAGCGCAGAGCTAATGAAGTACCCCATGGAGGTGGAGCACCATGATAATGCAGTAGACATACTTCTCATGCTATCTGGTGCTTCCGAGTAGAAAAACTCGAGCATTCCCCCAAGAGTAAGCATGTCGGCAATTCCTAGCAGAAGCTACTGCCACCCGAGCCAAAAGACAGACAGTGTGACATTATTCTCAGCAGCCTCGCGTCTCTTGGCTTCAACTATGGCTGCCACAGCCATGGACCCTGATGCCAGTGAGACCCATTCCTATTCTCCGCAGTGGTTGTAATATGTTGTTGGTCTTCCCCGAGAGTTTCTTGCCAAAAATACGTACGAAATGCTCGTATGGGGGTGTGGAAGAAAGCATGATCAACAGGGGAAATACTGATAATGATTGTGTTGGGATTTTGAAGTTGTGGATTGTTCTATTCATGATATTCCCTTGTTGCACAGAGAATGTCTGGAGTTGAACCAGGCAACAGTTCATCATAATTGTGGCTGCAAAGATAGGAAGCAGAATGCTTTATCCAGGATCCTATCAATTTTGTCTTATATTTGTCAACTTAGCAGACATGAATATAGAACTTGCATATATCGAAAACAGCATCATAAACAAAAACATCTCTGTTTCCCATTTACCAAACTTTGGTAGCTTCATAAACTAAAAAATCTCTTATTTCTTACATTTTCGTTCTCTTTTCCCAACATCAAACTCTGTTGTAATCTTGTTAGATCCCTCTACCATGGGTCTTGCTGCAGGACTTGGTAATTATTCAAGCCTAATGAACATCTTTTCGTGTCTTTTTGTGAAACTCTAGACAGGCATGACTATGTGTGTAGTGTATGATTATTGACAGGAGTGGGTGATGAATCCCGATCTTGTCAAATAACAAGCTGGCAGTGTTCCACAGCACTAATCACCTTTGTTTTTTTTCCTTTTTTTGGGTAAGTTAATCGCCTAATTTAAGGATAGGAAAAAATTTGAAACTACTTGAACTTGTCATGGGATCGTCCTTTTCTTGCATCTACTTCCAACGCAGCTTTCTGATTGATTCTCTCTTCTTGGTTACATTTTCCAATTACGAGCTATCGAAGCAAAAACCTTGACACAAACACAAACACAACCAAAATAAATTAAGTAGGTCTAAATTTAGCTAATGATGTACTGGACATGAAGCTAATTGTGGCTCAACAACAAGCGTCTGCCTTAACCTTAAAAATCCTAGTTAATGGACTTCCTCCAGGGCGTTTGTACCTAAAAATTGGACAATCAATTGCGAAAATGCAATGGGCTAAACTCAAGACTATTAACTGATATAATAAAACTCCAATTCCAGCCAAAGTTCTCTTCAATCCATATTGGAAGAGTTAATATTAGTTTAACCCAAACTCGAGACCCAAAACCCATCATCCATGAAGGTTAACTATTCAAAGGAGTCGCATGGTCTAATGCAAGCCTTAGCCGCCCTGTCTATTATGGCGGATAAACTCTTACATTATAGATATAGATAACATGGTGATTAGATAATTCCGATACATCACGGATAATCATTCTAATGACTAAGCATTGTACAAAGTTAATCAATTTATAATACTCATCCAATATTCTCCACGACTATATATAGGAGTAATAAGTAACTCTCGAGTCACCCGATTGAGTATTCTTGAATTATTATCCCTCACTTATTGTTGACTTGGACATCAGATGTGTCACAGGCAAACCGTGCCACCTACGTAATGATTTACAGGTTAATGATCACGACCTATGGTGGTACATGTCCTTTACACATATTATTACGGTGGCAGCTATGATGCCACCTGTGCAGAGGGAAAAAACAGTTGAAGAAGGCAGGGATGAGCTGCTGATTGCTGTTGTCGAGCTGATTGGCCCGTGTGCAGGCAAGGAGGCCTTAACTCCGCCAACACTAGTGGCTATAGCATAGAGTCCTCTATACAGAATAGCTGTTTGAGACCGAGAAGGCCTTCTATGCATAGCTGGTTGCAATCTTCTGTCATGAGCTTGGACCGTCAATAGGACAAGTCCCTATAAAAGCAGTCACAACTATCACCTACCTCAGTTAGCATAAAAAAGTATCTGCGCATTAATTTTTTTTTTTTTTTTTTAACTATAATGGACTCTACAATAAGTGATGTATTGTGATGTATTTACACGTCGATTTGTAAATAAGATAGCTATTTTAATTAAGAAAATGAAGGATATTGGCATGTTGCACTAGTAATTCCAGCGGGCAAAAGTAGCAATCTATATATAGGCATCCCATTAGCTAATAACTCGAAACACCCATTAATGATTAAACTTGCAATGAAATGAGTTGTGGTTCTTTTTTGTAATGCTATCTGATGTTAATCCTTGGGAAGGGAATAATGTTGAAGATAGGAAAGGAATGAGACTGCAATGTCTTTTAGCCAAACCATAGATCATGCAAGTAGAATTAATAATACTACGCTCATGCAATGACAGAATGACTCCACATTTTATGCACATGGGCCAGAGATTCGTGCTAGCTAATTCCCAACTCATGTCATGGCAAGACAGCAACCAAATCATCCCATGCCAGCACAAACAGAACCCAGTAAACAGACCTCAGACTCCACACAAAGAAGCCCACTCTTACTAAACGTTTGGTTTCTTAATATTTTTTTAAATCTTTTTTAATTTCAAACCAAATATCATTTAAATTTTAAAATATTATTTAAATTTTCAATATCCAATCATATACCTAAATTTTAGTGAAGAGTAAAAAATACAAAAACCAAACAAAAATTTCCTTAAAATTTATATTTAAACAACCTTTAAACTCATTGCATCCATTTTCATAAATTCCAATACAAAACATATTTAAAAAGTATTTTATTCAAATTCTAAAGGGAGAAACACATTTAAAAAATACTTGATGTTGAGCTTATATACGCCTATATTGAGCAATTGTGCCTTGAAATATTTTATTGTGTTGACTCATTGGTAGGACTGTTCATTCAGGCTGGATTTTTTCCCTAGTCAGAATCGAAATTTGGTTTCCCCGACCCAGTTTGGAACCCGGGAAACCGAATTCCGATTCCGGCTTGCAACAACCCGGGTACACCCGGTACTCTTACTTTTTTTTTTTTTTACTCACTTTGCACCATTTTTAGTCACTAACAAGTGCAAACTTTTTATATTTTGAACTGATCGGCAGGCAGCATGCATGTGCAACTACTAATCTACGTTTTAAAAAATTTCCATACAGGACAACTTACATACAGATCGAGGACTCACTGAGCAATTAGTTGGTTGGTCGCCGCAATTTCAAGTACATATTGCAATGGCTTATACATACATGACTTGCAGGCTAGGTTTCTTTACGCTTTCTCTTCGTGAAAATATAAGTGTAAGACGAATAATTGACATATCTTGATGGTGCAATTAGGTAAATTACCATGCCCTAAATTATGGTGACCTGGAACATAAACAGCATGGTTGAGTATAAATTGAACCAAATGAGGACTAGTGTATCACCAACTAGCTAGGCATAAATGAAAAGCAAAATAACGATCAATGCAAACTATTTTTTTGGTAATATCAAGAAGTAATGGGGTTATAAAGATCAAGAGATAACGTAGGACCTTTTCCGGTGTGAAACTTTGTGAGTTATTTAGAGATAGCTTTGAAAAGAGAATTAGACAAGTTTCTTGCGATGTTTAAGGAGGTGGTCCATTGATCAAGGGATTGTGCCACATAAATGAGCAAAAACTGGTTACTTCAGGATCAGTTAATAGCTAGTCTTTCTTGGTACATTTAACCTAACCCCAAAAGTCCTCATGCCCATAGGCCATAGCCATGCTCCACTCTCTCTCTCTCTCTCTCTCTCTCTCTCTGATCTCTCTCTATACACACACACACATAGATATAACCCAAAATCCGATGCCTACTTTTTAAACCCTAGACTTGGGAGAACTAAAGAACTAACCCAAAGAGCCAAAAGTCATTTTCTCTGACTAAAAGGGGTTAGGGACCAATCTCACTATGTTGTGGATTGATATGTGAATTGAGACCTCCGAAACTTACTATTAATTTTCCCCTCTTTTTGGATCCAATTGGAAGCAATCAAGTCAGCTGATTATATTTAAATCAAAGTGTGATTATATATTATATAAGTCTTTTCAAAATGTGTGAACCAAATCCAACAAGAGGCTTTGGCTTGTTTCATAATACTTCAATCTTTTTAGTCATATTATGATAGAATGAAAATGAGTAATGCTACTGATCATCCCAATTCTTATCATCCTCATATCATCTTATGATGTGGCATTAGATGATTATAAGCTATTAATTATATTTGATTTGTAAACCTATCATCTAATGCCACATCATGGTATGATGAATAGATTTCTTCAATGAAAATATTACGTGTCAATACTCAAGAATTACCTAATAATTACTCTTTAAAATTTTCTAAAAAGAGGCCATAGTCCTTTAACCAATATAGAAACTATCAAAACCTTAATTAATGTCATTTTTATCCCGCAATCTTTTTGAATTGGTTAATGTGCAATACCCAGAGTCTTAAATTGGGCAACAAGTCTTCCAGCCCAATTCACGGGTCCGACAAAATGGTTTTCAGGCTTTTAGCATTCCAATGTTTTGGGCTGGGCCACAATGCCCACAGAGCTCTCCAGTCTCCACACTTTCTTATGGTGGTTCTGAGGACACCAAATCCCTACTCTTCAGTATATATTGTCGTTTAAAACCCTAGTTATTCGTCTACACCGCATTAGGGTTTGCAGTACCTGTTGAAGCTCTGCGTTACTACCTGTGAGCCTCTTTCTCTCAATCTCTAGGCTAGGGTTACGGTTTCTACATATTTTCAGGATAATTTTAGCTGAACTTATTAATTGGCGCTTGGTTCATCTTATCGTTGCATCTTTAATATTTTGGTTGATAATATATGAGTAGTTGCTGAAATGATCGTATCGGAATTTCTCGAGGATATGTTTGTCTTCGCGGAGGATGTTTCCTGAAATCATTATCTTAAGGAAAAAAGAATAATTGATTTTCTCTAACCTTTCATTTGCTCAGTGAAGATCTCGTTGAGATATTTAAAGCCTTCGAAGAAAGTGAACTTTTTCTAAGGAAATTTCTTACCCCAAACTAAATTCTCATTTGCAAAGGCTTGCTATTAGGGTAAATTTGAAATCACTGGCATGCTTTCTAAGTTGTACTTGTTTTCTGTTTATCTGTGTTTGTATGCATGCTCGATTTGTACTTATGTGGGCGTTTGTGTCGTAGAAACAATGGCTGTTCCTTTGCTGACAAAGAAGATTGTGAAGAAGCGTGTCAAGAAGTTCAAGCGGCCGCAAAGTGACCGGAAAATTTCTGTCAAGGTTTGTTTGCACATTTAAATCGGATTATTTTGTTAACTTAATGCTGTTCATTCCTAGTGTTTGTTTATCTGGCTCTGTTGAGAACTGTTAATTTAGCTGTTCAGATGCCTTGGTGATATATCTTTAATTTTGTGCTGGCTGTCTTATGCACCAGATATTTTCTAGGATCATGTGATCATTAAACCAGTTTTAGATTATTGCTTGAGGATCTGTTGGTATCTACAAAACATATGGGTTTTAGGCAAGCCTTGCGGATTTGCAACCACACGCATCTTAAAGTCGGGTGGAATTTTATGTATGACCATCCTCTTCTGCAAGTTGTATGTTAGGCCTGTGGACTGTAAACAAATCAGATGCTGGATCATGTCTGTCACATGTTTCCATTTAATGATCATGTCTTCAATCCCTGCTTATGGCCCCTGGCATGTCTTGTTTGATTATTTCTCTGCCAGCAAGTTTTTGTGTCTCCATTCTTAACTTATTGATGTCAGGTGGGTGCTGCCTTCCTTGTTGTTGTACTTTTCAAGAATAGTGATGATGGCTTGCTACTTACTCATCTTGCTTATTTGTGTGTTTCTTGGTGCATCTGTGAGGAGCTCAAGGGAAAACCTTAGGGCTGCTGGCTTTTGGTTATTACATTAAAGACTACGTTTCAGTCTGTTTTCTTGGTCATCAACCAATAAGGCTACGTTTGGATGTTGAGTTGAGTTGAGTTGTGAATAGTAACATTTTGTGGGTCCCATTGAGATGGGTTTAACTTTTTTAGGTTGAGATGGGTTTTAACCTTTTAGGTTTAGAATGTAAGAAGTTGGTTGAGATGAGTTTAACTTTTTTATAAGAAGTTGAAAAAGTAGTAGGTTTCATCAATGATTGGTTTGAGATAAGTTGAGTTTGGTTCAACAACCAAACACAACCTAAAGCTTATAATAGTGTTTATTTTTCTTTTTCCTTGTATCTTTATGATTTTTTTTATTCTATATTCCTTCCACCCTGCACTTCCCATTTAAATTAGAGATTCCCCCTTCTGAATCTTGTCTATTAAGAAAATGAACGTTGTCCCTTAAGGCTTATCAGAAAAAACAAGAAAAAGAAAAAGGAAAAGAAAGTTCTCTCAGGAAATCCTGCTGTCAACTTTACAGTATGTTATGATGCAGCTGTTTATTTAACGAAGTTTAACAATGCTTATTATTTGCCTGCTCTTGTGTCATTACTCCTGAATGTTAATGTGATTATGTTGTTTGTTTAATATGGGTATTTGGACGCTAACATGTTTTGAATGATATACTCATTGGTGGCAGACAAACTGGCGAAGGCCTAAGGGTATTGATTCACGTGTCAGGAGAAAGTTCAAAGGATGCACTTTGATGCCCAATGTTGGTTATGGCTCTGACAAGAAAACCCGCCACTATCTTCCCAATGGATTCAAGAAATTCGTTGTGCACAATGTCTCAGAGCTGGAACTACTTATGATGCACAACAGGTATGAAACAGTTTTTGTTCTTTCATATTCAAGAAATTCGCCTGACTATTGCTTGTTTAATGTAATTGCAGGACCTACTGTGCCGAGATAGCACACAACATTTCAACCCGGAAGAGGAAGGAAATCGTTGAGCGTGCTGCACAGTTGGATGTTGTTGTTACGAACAAACTGGCCAGGTTGCGTAGCCAGGAGGATGAGTGAGCTTGATGCAAGACTCGTATTGTTTTGGATTATAATTTACTGAGTATTTTGTTTTGGATGAATGGATGCGAATCAAAAACTGTTTCCTGCTTGAGTCAGTTTAGTTGACAATTTTAAATTCCGATTTCTTTTCTCCGATGATATATTTTATGCCAATTTATTTTTCTTCAAAGTTATGATATTCGTGTTCACTGCGTGGAGGGATCATTTCTCCCTAAATTAAGAGGAAAATAATTGCAGCCGGTTTTCTTCTACGGGCGAATTTGTGGGAGAACAGAAGGCTGGCTGGCTTGGCAGTGAGCCAGTGATTCTTGAAAGTGAGATCTTATATATAACGAAAGTGTGAGAAACATACTTTATCCGTTCCTTTTTTTTTTATATAGTAAAGAGACGGTACCTCAAACTTGGGATTATAAGGATAGAAAGAGAGACTCAAAATCAAGTTTCTCAACGCAAATGAAAAAAGTGTACAACAATATTAAGCTAATCTAGGAAATTAGTATATACACGGAAGAAGTGCACACTGCACGATCAAGTGAAGAGAGCAAAGCAAACATAGGTTTAGGGAGTTGAAGAAGAGAATAAAAGCTTACCATGTGTCCCATTGCGCGTAATTGGCTAGGATGTCAGCAAGCTGACCACCTTTTTTGTACACATGATTCATACTAAAAGGGAAATGGATCTT
Source organism: Juglans mandshurica (assembly GCA_022457165.1). Taxonomy (NCBI): domain Eukaryota; kingdom Viridiplantae; phylum Streptophyta; class Magnoliopsida; order Fagales; family Juglandaceae; genus Juglans; species Juglans mandshurica. Next base: position 4,880,320 of record CM039630.1, on the reverse strand, counting down.
GAAATGTAAAATATCATCTCAAATATTAGAGTAATTCCAAATGAAAAAGTATTGGTCTCAATAATCATATCAGAAATATTTAGTTAGTTCATAGCCAGACAGTTTAGCAAAAAGTGTTGATATCTATACCCAAAAAACAAAGTGAACCCTACAATGATAAGAGTAATTATGGGAATGGAAAATGCTTGACAATGTTCAGCTTGAGAGTTCTTAGAAGAGGTGGAATCCATTTTACTAAACAATAAAATAGGGCGTTGGGTTCGTGCAGTTAGACGAGGGATGTGTAAAAAGTTGAGAACTTCAGTGTTGCCATTACGAGCGAGGACTTTTGGTTTTAGAAGAGGATTGAGGTCGCAAAGATGGTAAACGAGCGAGGAGATAATTGATCAAAACTCATAAAAGAGTACCGCCAATAGATAGCAGTGTCCTTCCAACATCAATTGTGTAGAAGAGTATGACCAAAAGCTGCAGAAAAATAGTGCCAAATGATCTTTGCAAGAGAGCTAGCAATTTAAAGAAGACGTGATTTGCAGTTTCACATTATCGGTAAAAATAAATTCCCAAATTAATAATAAACAAAGGTCAGAAAAAAAGAAAAAAAAAATCCATTACCAAATGGTTAGATATTGTCCTTTTGTTGAGAAATGTATAGTTTGAATTGAAAAAGAAATTGACAAAGTCAATCTTATAACATATATATACTGTTCTCGTTATGAGTCTATCTTATAACAGTTATTGGTTGATAGTATTAAATAGGACTGGTTTGGATAGGGAGATGAGATTAAGGCTGTTCATCCGGGCCCCTTTTTTTTCCGGCCCGGCCCGAAACCCGGATAACCGGATAACGGGTACGGGTTCCGGCCCGGATCATATCCGGGCCGGTACCCGTATGATTAAAACCGGTTTAATCCGGCCCGGATACCGGATTTTAAATCCGGAACCCGGATCTCAACCCGTACCCGGGTTTTGTTTTTATACCTACGTATCAAAACAAATACCTTCAGATCTCTCTCTCTCTCTCTCTGCAACTTGCGCCGATGTCCTCTCTCACTCTCAAGCCGAAACCCTAGCCTCCTCTGCCTTCATCCGCATCGTTGTCTTCATCACCTCTGTCGCTCCGTCGTCTCCATCTCTCGCTCTTTCTTGCGTCGTTGTCTTCATCACCTCCGTCGCTCCATCTCTCTCTCTTTCTCGCGTCGTCATCAGGGTCCCATTCCACTACCAGGTGAGGGAAATTTCGGTATTTTCTATCATGGGTTTGAGTTTTGGACTGTTAAAGTACCGAAACCCTAGCCTTTCTCTGCCGAGTGCCAAAACCCTAATACTCTTAGATCTAAGACGTGGCTTTGAGTTGTTTTTGCTTTTTTTTTTCTACATCTACTCTTAGATCTGATCCCATAATTTGCATTATATTTTCTATTTATTTGTATATCTTAGAATCATTGATGTGCTCTGATATCTGGGTTGTTTTTTTTATTTTGGGTTGTTTTTTGACTCTTGGAGATCTGGTATATGACTTTGATGTTCTTAGAAAATCAGTTTCTTGCATTATTTCGTGGAGATCTGCTTTTCAAACAAAAAAACATAGTTTAAGAACATAATAATATGTTTTTTTTAGGGTTTTCAGTGCTAGCATTTTTTTGATTGAATAATGTTTATTTTCACATGGGTGCTTATTCTGTTTTTTGAATTTACGAGTGTTGGATAGATATTTAGATCTTATGCTGGGTTTGCCACACTTCTGGTTGTGGATTGCACATCATCAGGAGTAATGACACTGAAATGTGGTATAGGGGTGTAACAACCGAGAATGATCAAGATTCTTGATGCAAAAAGGCACAAAATGAGATAGATTTTGTGATTAATGAGCAGAATAACAAAGAAATGATTGTGTTTGATTGCAAACAAGGGCATTTTTGTATGCATAAACCAGTAGAAAGGAAAATATAACACATTTTCTGCAAGGAAGTTTTAGAAGGCATACTTCAGTAATAAGTCTCAACTGATGAACATAGTCTTTGCCAGGGAACAGGGGTTACCTCGCCATGATTTCACCCAGAATCAGTTTCAGACGTTGTCCTTTCAAGCCCAAAGTCTCCAATCTTGAGGTCACAATTTGCATTCAGAAGCAAATTGATGGGCTTTAAGTCACGATGCAAAACATTTGCTGAATGTACATATTTAAGTCCTCGCAACAGCTGATACAGAAAATACTGCAAAGGTAGAATTTAAGCTTTTATGAGAGCCTCTCATAATTATTTGATTGCTAGCTGCATTCTAGAATGATTAATTATACATCATCCCTAATTTCTCGCATACACAGTAATATTGTGGAATATTATGAGTAATTTTGGACTATATATTTTTTCTCTAACATAAAGTTATGAACAAGTCAACAACAAAGCCGACTATGAGATAGCATATTTTTGTTTGTTCTTTTTTTTTTCTCAAAGGTAAACACATGAAGGCAGAAGATTTCATATTGCTATGTTTAAGCCTTTTGCTTTGTTTTTCTCTCTGAGAGTCTTTTCAGGGTGGATTGAGATGGAGTTTGTGGGATGTTGTGGGGTTACAAGCTATTTATCTAACTGATTTCCATGTCTTTTGCTTTATATATATATATATATATATATATATATATATATGTTAATGTGCAAGGGGATGCCGTGAAGGAATTGTAATAGAAGCTCTACTAGCAAGGGGGGAGCAGTGAAGGAGATCTGGCACCAAGGTCCAAGTATTCCAGAAGCTCTTCCTATTAATCTGATGATGATCAATCTTGTAATTTTACATTTTGTAATATAATGTATAAAATATCAAATAATGTAATATGTAGTAGTGAGTTGCATTATATGTTGCATGCATTTTATATAATAAATATTGAATTTCTTTTTTTTGGATGCATTTAGTTAAAAAGATAATTAGTTTTACATGTAAAAAATATGTTTTTCAAGAAAAAAATGTAATAGAATATAGGCTTCTAGATTAAAAAAAGAAAAGAAAAAAAAAAAGTACACGGGTACAACCCGGAACCCGGATTTCCGGGTTGTAATAACCCGGATGCTTCCGGGTTCCAACCCGGGTATATCCGGCCCGGGTTTGAAGTCCGGGTTCCGGGCCGGGTATATCCGGATACCCGGTCCGAAACCCGGATGAACAGTCTTAGATGAGATGAGATAGTTTTATATGAATTGAATAAAATATTGTTATAATATTATTTTTTAAATATTATTATTGTTTTGGGATTTGAAGAAGTTAAATTGTTTATTATATTTTATATGAGAATTTAAAAAAATTGTAATTATGAGATGAGATGAAACCATTTTTGAATCCAAACATGACCTTAAGGGTCCATTTGGCAAACTAAAGGTCTGTTTGGTAATTCATCTATTCTTATATATCATCAAATCATATTTCATTCCCAAACATTACTAAATATTAAACACGTTTTAATTTCAAATTTTTAACATTTTTCATCTAATCATTATAAATTTTCAAATAATTCCTAAACAAAATAAAAATAATAATACAAAATTTTCAAATTTAAAAATAAAAATTATATTAAAAAATTATATGTAATTTTTTAACTTTATCATATTTTTTTCTAAATTTTTTAAAAACTCAATAAAATATCTTTAAGTCAAATCATTTCACTATTATTCACAAATAAACTAAATATTATAAGTATTTAAACGGCCTTAGTTTTAGGGTTCGAATTTCAAAGAGAAATTATTCCCTTTTTATTTTTTATTTTATGTAAATCTTTTATTTTATGTAATTATAAGTTCTGGAATGATAGGAAATGTTTGGATAGTGAGTTGAGATGATGAGATAAAAGTTAAAAATTGAATAAAATATTATTATTAATTTATAATTTTTAAAAATTAAATGATTTATTATATTTTATGTAAAAATTTAAAAAAATTATAATAATTAAATAAGATGAATTATGATACGTACGTTTTTATCCAAACCGGGGCTTTGGTTTTCTGGAGAAAGTAATTGAAGCTTTTATAAACGCCGTGATTAATCTAGTTCCAGTACATTTATCATTACTTGTAATCGATCGGCTCAATCTTGTATTTTCCCACCCCACGTACTCCCCTTCATTTTTTTAATCACGACGTAATTAGTCAACAACATATTATAAGAAATCTAAGATGCGATGTACTTTCAAAATCTTTGTTTTTTGTTTTGATATATAAGTGAAAATTATCTTTCCAATCTTTGTTATATACTGACATTTATCTGTCGGGTTGTTTGTTGGTAAAATTTATTTAATTTTTCTACGATGATATCATGACTTTGCGAAAGTTAATGTAATGCGATATATGATGAGAACTAGAAAAAGTCTTGTTCTACCAGAAAACATAATAATTAAATGCTTGACTCTATAATATAGGAAAAAAAATAACCAAAAACCATTTTAGATGATTTTATGATTCAATAAATGTAAAATACTCGATCATAAATGATTATTACAGATCATTACTATAGGCATAAAAATATTTTATAAAAATAAATATAGAAATTAATATAATTTTATATGATACGTTAAATTTATAAATTTATTATTTTTATTATTTAATATATCTTATCAAATTACGTTAATTTATAAATTTATTTTGATAAAATCGTTTTATTAATTACTGAAGCATTTGCTGCGTTTGGATGTTGAATTGAGTTGAGTTGAGTTGAGATAAAAGTTGAAAGTTGAATAAAAAATTATTAGAATATTATTTTTTAATATTATTATTATTTTGGAACGTGAAAAAGTTAAATAATTTATTATATTTTGTGTTGTAATTTGAAAAAATTATAATGATGAGTTGAGATGAGTTTGGTAGCGTTAATAGCTGGTTAAACAGAAGAACCAGATTCCCAAATGAAATAATTACCAAACAAATTAGTGCAGACTGACTCATAGATATCTATGGTGGTGGTCATTGTGGACCCATTAACAACAACTTACCCTTGACATTGTTGTCGATATAATAAATTCAGAGCCATTTATATCTGAATCGTTCTAAAGTGGGACAGCTAAGAGCTAACACAATGTCTGTATAACGAACTCTCGTCAATTTCGGCTTTTACTTTAGATATTCTGATGTTTGTCAATTTATTTTGTATAATAACCGTTCTCTCTTTAATCTGCATTTGCTTGTCTTATAGTGCTGTAGTGTACAAGTGGGAAAGGACGTGTTTTTACTATTTTCTGTGGATCTTTTATCGGATAATAGCTTTAGGGGCGGTGGGTTTTGCGTAGCTTCAAGGGGAAATGATTCCATTTGTCGGTGCTTTTTATCAAAATAAGGGTGGTGCTACCGTCTCCGCTTGGAGCTCCCGTTGGGACTGTAGTATTATTTACTATATATTTTATTTAAATAATTTTTATATAGATTTTGTAATATTTAAAAATATTTAAAAAAATAAAATAAAATTAAAATATTATTAAGAAAATATTTTTTTAATCTAAAAATAAAAAATATATATTAAAAAATATTTTCTTAATCACGAAGTAAAATAAAAAATTTTACTTCGTGATTAAGAAAATATTTTTTAATAATATTATGATTTTTTTTTTAAATATTTAAAATAGTCATATTACAGCCCCCTTTGGGGGCTCCTGTTGAGCTTAACATGTACTTTTTATGTGTAATTTTTTAATTTATTTTTTATATAGAATTTTTTTACACTTATAAATATTTTTAAAAAATAAAATAAATTTAAAATATCATTAAAAAACACTTATTTAATCAGAAAGTAAAAAAAAAATCATTAAAAAACACTTCCTTAATCAGAAAATAAAAAAAAATATTAAAAAACACTTCCTTAATCAGAAAGTAAAAAACAAATCATTAAAAAACACTTCTTTAATCAGAAAGTAAAAAAAAAACACTTCCTTAATCAAAAAGTAAAATACATATTATTAAATATTAATTTTTATTCTACTTCGTAATTAAGAAAATATTTTTAAATAATATTATAATTTTTATTTTATTTTTTAAAATATTTAAAATTATTAAAAATATCTATATAAAAATAAATTTAAAATATATATATAAAACAATGCTACAGCCCCAGCGGGAGCCCCTAGCGGGGCATGTAGCATTTTCCATCAAAATAATGGTTTCAATTTGACCTGATGCAAAATGAAGCAGTAGGTCAGTGAGAAATTGGGAATGAATGATGCCAAACCAAAACCAACCAACCCTAGCTAGATGGAGCCAAATCGTGGGAAAAATAGCAAATAACCAATAAATCAAGACTTTATTTAAAATTATGTTATTTCATTTTATATTTTATCATTTACAGATAATTTTTAAAGGATTGACATAAAATTTATAGATAAATTACGTTATCACGACTACAACTATCATTTCTTAAAAAGATAATATAAAATGCGACGTATGATATCCACTAATTAGAGTAAATTGTGTACGTAGTGGGATCAATTACGTGCCATGTTCCAAATATTTCCAAGCAACGGAAAAAATACGATGCCATATATATGTATATTGTTCATTGTCATGCCATAATGATCCCAACATATATAATTTATTGTCTTTAGACTTTAATTGTCAGGCCGGGGCTCCGATTAATATATAGAGAAATGATACTTGTAGTCGTGAGTGTGCAAGCGTCATGCAATCGCTTTGAAAAAAATAAATAAATATAAGACCCACATGGAAAGAAATTAATTTTTTAATAGTGGATCCCACTTTTTCAAAACGATTGCACAATATTTATGCATTCTACGACTATATGTAGCATTACTCATATATATCTTCTCATCTGATCAATAATAACAAAGGAAACATGTATGCATGCATCATGTATATATGTTACTCCGATGCTAGCTAGCTTGTCAATAATAATACGAATCTTCTCTTTGCATATATACATGTGACTAATAAACCTATATTTGGATGTGGAGATGATTTTAAATAATTTATAAATAATTAAATAATAATAATAATAAATAATTTATAAATAATAATAAAATAGTCTCAAACTACGTACTTCACTTACAAATAAAACATAACAATAGCATTTTGAACTCGAAATACGTAACAAATTATACTAATGCATGATTGATGTAACGTACAGTACATGCATGATGATATATATTAAGTGTTTTTATAAAATAGATTATTTAAATAAAAATAAATATATTAGATTATTATCATATCAATAATGTGACGATAACAAAATAAAAGATGAAATTATATTTTAGTTATTATAATGGTAAGCAGACAATTACAATGGTAAAAGAATAACAACAAAAGGCTATTCTAAGCTCGCACTACAAGAAAAATGCTCAGTTATAGTTAGTTATTTGATGTTAAAATAGTCTGATTTAGTTGTAAATAATTCATTTTTTTATAGTGTAATAAATAATGAATTTCAATTATTTTATAGATTTATAGGCAAAAAAAAAAAAAAAAAAAGAAGAAAAAAGAGGCGTAGGCAGGCATGCATGCATGCACACCTAATTTGGAAACGGGAATTAAGAAATGGTTAGTTGTCCATTCCTCAATTAATGTTGAGAATGGCTCTTCACATGCATGCATGGGCTTATTACTTTATTAGAGAGGAAAGATCAAAGATGTACAGCTTCATATTTCAAATGCATGTGTTCCACTTCTTAAATAAAATGATCTTCATGCATGTGGCTTTTAAATACATTATTATATTCATCATGTGCTTGGTCTAACTGCAATTTTAAGCCTTTCATTGACCGACTGAATTATTATACTTTCAGCTGGTCCCATTGCCGGTCCACAAATTAATTAATATTTTTAAACAAAAAAATAAAAAAAAAAACTATATATTTGTCCTATATATTATATAGCATCTCCACGAAGAATTATTCAATTTTTTTTCTCTAAAAATACTCTTTCAACGTCGGATAGAATATATTACAGAACAGTACTAGGAAATATTCTCCGATATATTCTTATCAATTACGTATCATCATCTTTTTTACGGATTTATTTATTATTAAAAATAAGAGGAAGAGTTAAATACAATTTTCTTGGCAATATTTTAATCCAATTAGATTTGCTGCACGCGAGAACTCTTATAATAAATACTAAAATGACAAAAATTCAAACCTAATTTTAATGAAGAACAATTCAAAACTTTTTGTATATTAAAAGAGAATATTGTTATTTTAAAGATTTTATATTATATACTATTAATTTTTTAAATTATGTGAATAATATACTTTACACACCGACATAAAAATAGAATAACTTATATTAAGAAGGTTATCTCGAAAAATTAACCTGCAAAGTCTAATTCTAGAAGACATATTTTCATATAGTTTGAATTGCAATATACAAATCGTGAATAGTTTGAAAATTTTATTTCTTATTCAATTTATTATTTCATCAGCTAAATATACAGTTATACGATGTTGAAACAAAAATCTCATCAGTTACAAACAGCTTATATCTGCAGCTATATGATCAGACGTTATATCATAAAATATGGAAAAAAAAAAAGAATCAAAAAATATTAAATCTATCATTTTCAGTAGTCGTGAGATTCTGTTCTTCAACCCATGCCTTCTTATTCGTATTCTCTTCCTTATTAGGGTTCTCAACGTCTATGCCTTTCTGAACTTCCACTTCGCCGTTGCCAAAGATTCCTTGGACAAACAACTCCACGTCTATATTTTTCCTTCCCTCTGTGTCCTCGCTTTCATTTTCCGGGATGAAAGGTGGCCTCGCGATTTGAGGCACGTCATCCCACTCAACCCCTTCGAAGAAATCGTGGCCCTTAATTCCCTCCAGTTCGATTCTCTTCTTTGGATCCTTTTCCAACAACTTCGCGATCAGGTCCCTCAACGGCGTCGTCTCTCCTGTGAGCTCCGGTACTTTGGATAGAATCCGATAAAAGGTCTCTTTTCGATTGGACCCCTTAAACGGCGTCACTCCGTACAGCATTTCGTACAGTAAGACCCCGAGTGACCACCAGTCCACAGCGAAATCGTGGCCTTTCCCTGACACGATCTCCGGCGCAACGTACTCTTCTGTTCCGACGAAGGAGTTACACTTCTCCTCCGAGTCGCACTCGGACTTGCCCGAGTTGACGCGGACTTCACAAGATGACGCCGATTCGTCCGGCGAGATGCCGGAATTACACCACCGGTGCAACGGCGAGAATCGCTTTTTATTGACCGGGTGAGGTTTGGGGACCGAGCTGGGGTTCGAAGAAGATCGAGGAGTTTTTGTTGATAATCTCGTGGAGAGATCGAAATCGATGAGCATTATGTGACCGTTGTCTTGAATCATAACGTTTTCGGGCTTCAAATCTCTGTAAGCTATGCCTAAACTGTGCAAATATTCCAACGCCAACACCAGTTCTGCCGCGTAGAACCTAGAGGCCAGAAAAAGGAGAAAAACGATCAAGTTTATATTAACACATGAACTTATCTAACTCCATTTTCGCTCGGAAACCAAACAGAAGGATTTGAAAGCTAACCTAATAACATCATCGGAGAACATCTTCTCAGTCTGCCTTTTCCGTAGAGAATGGAGATTACCTCCGGGACAATAATCCATAGCATAGGCCACAACATTTTGTGTAGCCAAAACTCCACGCAATCTCGGCAAAAGCGGATGCCGGAAACGGTGAAGCACTTGCTGCTCGAAGCAGATCCTCTTGTACTCGCCGCGGTCCTTGCCTTTCTTCTCAATCAGAGCCTTGGAGACGACCTTCAAAGCTAAGAGCTGCTTGTCAGAGGCTCTGTCTTCCGCTAGGAAAACGACGCCTTTGGCTCCACGTCCGAGGGCCGAAATCACCTGGAGATCCTGGAAATCCAAGGCCGGGATTTGATGCTCGTGAATTAATTCGTCGACTTTCATGGCCGGAATCGAAGTACAATGCTCCAGGAGTCTTTGGAAGACTAGTTTGAATTCGCAGTTGGACAAAGTTGCTTTTAATACGTAGTTCGGAGATTTGGGGATGGAGTTGCTTGGTGACGAAGGCTTCAAAATTTCTAGAGAGAGAGAGGAGACGCGGGATGCGGGGTGAGCGAGGATATTGCTCTGGTGCTTTGATCATCAAGTAGGTAAGAGTGCGGGTTCTGCAAGGATACGCTGACACGCGTACAGGTAATTGAATGTTTCGTAACGTGGCAGGATCGGGGAGGGTTGTTGATGGAGGGGATTTTGGAGGCGGGTTTTAAATGAGGTGAGCGAGGACTTTAAAAAGAGCATAGTGAATATTAATTTACGTGTGATTGTCCGCTTCTAGAAACCGTGAGGAGCAGGGAATGTTCAATCTTCAAAGCCCATTAATTTAGTGCCCCGGCGGTGCAAATTGTTGAAACATATTGCAGAACGAGTTTATAACCTTTTTTTATTTATTAATTAATTATCTTGTTATCCCATTTTCTAGTCTTCTAGTGCTGTGCAGTCCAAAAAAATTAAATTAACAATTATTTTCTTATAATTCTATTTTAAAATAGATAATGATTATATAAAATCTATTAAATAATTCTGTTGAAGTGACATTATTTGGTTATAAAGTGAATGTCATTTTCTAGCTTTATTATAATTATTTCCATGCTGTTTAAAATTATAATAAATGTGGTGGAATATACGTCTCTCTTTATTTTAAAAAATCGAATAATAGAATTATAATACGTGATAGCTTACGTTTAAAGAGAGAAATTTAAACACATGAAATTTGTCACCATATGAGTGAACGGAAAGTATGGTAAACAATTACTATTTTCGCAGGGCAAAAGGGGAAAAAAAGAAAAGGAAAAACTGGTTCTCTAGCACTAGGAGAGAAAAATGGGAAAGAAAGTAATGGCCGAGAAAGTAGAGGTAAATTCCATTCCATATGTCACGTGTGAGGTGTACGTTGAAATGGTCGTCTGTGTTTGTCAGAGACGGCGTGTCGTTGCCTTGGTTTCATAGTATTTTAATTAGAAAGACAAATGAATAAGGTTGGTGGCTGGTTTAAACACTTTGACCCTTAATTTTGTTAAAAATGGGCCCTTTTGGGTAATGAAGGTGGTGGGCATCATACATGTTTGTGTACAGTAAACCAATTTTTGGATCAATAAGCTCAAAGGATGATTCAAACAGAGCATAGTCTAGAGACACATTGCTGGGGAAGTCTTTGTAAGCATAGAAAGGGTAAATATCTATAATGAAAGGTGACTGGTTCTCAGCCAAAAACTCCAGCATAGGCTTCAGGAAAAAAAGCATGGCGGCTATTGAAAGCCCCTGTAGAGGGTGGGAATGATCGGGACAGAACCCCAAGGGAATGGGTACTTGAAACTTTGATCTTCTCGTGCAAACCAACTTTTCTGAGAGTTGTGAGGACATTTTTCATGGCAGGTACTACTAGGGTAGAGAGATTATTGGGGCTTTCTGTAACTAATTCAGCACCAACAGTTATATATGTATGTGATTTTTGTGGCTGGATAGTATGGAAGGATGTTGTTCTTCAGCCAAGTGTCTGATAGGGAAGAAGACCGTCACGTGCAGGATACCGTCGCACCTCTCTTCGTTTCAGTTCTTCTTTCTGATGTTTCTTTCTCTTCTATCGTATTTTCCTTTTTTTGTTTTTTTAATAAAAATAACAATTAACAAAAACATTAAAATAATAATTAATATGCGGGCTAGCTCCCAACCCACTTTTACCTAGAAGAACTGTTAAAATAATATGCATTTGGGCTGCAAAATGTCTTACAATTTATTTGTTTTCTATTCTAAACTTTATATTTTACATTTAAAAAAATATTAGATAATAAGGTTTTTTACAACTAAGATTAATTTTATAAAATTAAAACATTTTAATAAACTAGGGTTATTGTATCGATTAATTATAAAACAATTGTAAGTATATCATTAAACAAATTTTACCTATTTTTTTTTCTAAGCAAACATTTCATGGATAAACTAAATGGTTACAAGATAATAGATTTAATCGGATAAGAGTCCCCAACAATCATCTCAAAACAAACAAATACAACACAAGAGAAATAAAAAAGAGGGATATAAAGCCAAAAATTTGGCTCCCACCCATTTTCCACTAAAAGAAAACCGTTTGAAGTGATTTTTGCATAATCTAATAAACAGACTATAAAACTACGACTAAAAGTCGCAGTGGATTGTTGTGTAATGTATTTTTTTGGTCTAGACTTGCTGAATGAGACTTTCACGACCACTTTATCTTAATCATTGGTTAGGGAAAACATAAACATACATAAGGAAGTTGCAATCGGAAAATGAGTCGATACATCGGCAAAAGATCGTCACTAGCGGTGGAGGCGCTTGTGTTACACGCACCACTCTTGAAAATAAGGTAAAAGTTGGATCTAAGAGATATGAAGTCACTGAACTTGATGGTGCCACGCATGGTGGCAGCAAATTCCCTATGGCGCGACGATGCGTGAGGCTCGCGCGCACTGTGAGATACACATGCTGCTTGTTAGGTTAATTTTCTTCTATTGTTTGACAAATCGGCAGTTGGAGAATCTAGTGGTGGAGCACGTGGCTGTCGTAGGAGGCTGGTAGACAATAGATCGGTGCATCTTGATGCTATATAAGGAAAAGTAAGGAAAAACCAAACAAAAAATCGATATAAATTATTGGCATTAGCTAGACCGGGGGATGGAGGGAGAGCCGAAGCTCCACCCCCTCTGGCAGAGAAGCTGGGATGGCTAGGTCTTTAGTGGAGACTAAAAAAAGAAAAAATATATTTGCAATCATGAGTTGTACAGTTGCATAATCGTTTTGAAAAAAGTGAATACAACATGGGACCTACATGAAAAATTAAATTTTTTAATAGTGGACCATACTCTTTTTCAAAACGATTATGCGGCGTTTATACATTTCACGATTATATGTAAAATTTACTTTTAAAAAAACTCCTATGGAGAGAGAAAACATTGGCTGGGCTTTATAGTTTATACTATTTATTTAGTTCCTCACTCTCACTCTCTGTCTCTTCTCTTTTTCTTTATTAAAGTCTCGTTTATTTTTTCAAATAAGATGAGTTGAAATTAAAATTAAAAGTTGAATAAAATATTGTTATGATATATTTTTTTAATATTATTTTTATTTTAAAATTTGAAATAATTGAATCTTTTTATTTTATTTTGAATGAAAATTTTAAAAAATTGTAATGATTAGATGAGATAATAAGAGATTAGTTAAAAGAAATTGTGAAAACAAACGAGTCCTTAATCTCTAAGCAGTGAGTTATTAAATGGCTCATCATGATAACGAGGTTGTTAGGTAATGAGAAATGATAGTTGCAGTCTTGAATGCGCAAGCACCGTATAATCATTTTGAAAAAGTGAATAAATACGGAACCCACGTGAAAATAAACTAATTTTTTAATAGTGGATCCACTCTTTTTCAAAGCGACTGCACAACACTTATACATTCAACGACTATATGTAGCATTACTCTTATATATAAATGAGCTTAACTTCAAATCCTACTAGGTGCTTTTGGGCATTTTACACCCTCCAATGATAGGATGATACGTAATTAGATAATGTATCTTACTATTTCCTGTCACTCATTTACTATTTTTTTAAAATTTTTTTATTTTGATTTTACTTAATAGTTAAGAAAGTGATTATTAGTGAAATATATTTTTTTAATTTTTTCTTAATGATTAAGGATATTAAAAAAATACTTAAAAAAATAAAAAAAAAGTAATGATATACACACAACACATTGGACAACACATTACACAATAATATTATAAAATGATAATATTTTTGTAAAATTATGTTAAGATATTTTATAAAAATATTTTTCATTTAAAACATAATTATATAAAATATTATAAAAAATATTGCGTATAAATCATTTTACATTCAATTATCTGTTGGCTTACATATCACAACTGCTCTTTTGCCCTTTCCCGCGAGTCCGTGACTCTCTCTCTCTCTCTCTCTCTCTCTGTAAGGTCACTTTCTCTCAAGTCCTCCAGTTCTCACCTGTGACTTGTGAGTCCATTGTTCCCTCTCAAATCGACATCGCCCTGTGAAGCACTTGATGATTGATTCGGAGTTTGAGCCTTTAATTGGGGGAGATCCACGGATGGTGCTAACGGTGTGCTTTTTTGGGAGAGTGTTTATCCTACTTTGAATAATATTTAAATATTTGAGTTATTATTATTATTATTATTTATTTTTTACTTACGTTTTTATTATTATTTAGTATTTTGTTAATAATCTTTTTTATTATTTTCAAAAAAAAAATTCTATACATCATATTGTCATCCCACTAAATAAAATGTGATATATTTATTACTATTAAATAATTATTTATTATATTTTTTTATTATTATTTAATAATGATGAATGTATCAGATACTATTTAATATAATCAAAATAAAATAAAAATAAAATATAACATTATTCGATATTATCTATAAATATAAATAAGATCTTTACCAACTTTAATTTTAATCTCAATTCTATCTCATTTCATTTACAAAATCATAGAAGGCTTTAATCATTGAGTCACGCTTCAATTAAAAGCTACGAGATAAGTAATTATTCGGTTCTGACTTTTTATTTTTGTTTCCTTCTCAGAAACTCCCGTGATTATCGGTGCTCGGTGAAAATTTGATCTTTTGGCTTTCTTTACAGCATTCTTATTGGTTTGGTGAAATGTAAATTTATATTTTAACTAATATAATTTATATTTGTCAATTATATTTATATCTAATTTTCACATTGATTATCTATTTACTTTTTATGTAATAATAAAATATTATTAATTTAATACTTTTCTATTTAATTTATTTCTATCATATTTTATAGTTCTACCAATTAAATATTAAAAATAATTATATTATAATTAAATTAATATTAATATTTATCACATTTATTAAATATTAAATCAATATTTAATAATAATAATAATATTATTATTATTATAATTAACTTAATAATTCATATTCTAATTAGTTATTTATTTATTTTTATCACATTTTATATTTAATAATAATAAATCAAACCAAATTTTTTAATTATGAGTGAGAATTGAATATTTTAAAGTTTAGCTAAGCTAATGTTCACCTATAAATTTGACAAATTTGGTGAATTACTATAAATGAAGTCCAAATTTATATAAATATGTCTAATCCAATGTGATGGTTCTTTGGCACAAATTGACTAAAGTTTGACTATCTTTAAACTTTAGCCAAATCAATGTGAATGCTCTTAATTTTAAAGTGTAATGTTACAACGGTTATGAATGCGACGAAATTTGTTACCATATGAGTGAATGGAAAGTATGGTAAACAATTACTATTTTCGCAGGGCAAAAGGGGAAAAAAAAGAAAGAAGGAAAAACTGGTTCTCTAGCACTAGGAGAGAAAAATGGGAAAGAAAGAAATGGCCGAGAAGGTAGAGGTAAATCCATTCCCTATGTCGTGTGACGTGTGCGTTGAATTCATAAATGGTAGTCTGTGTTTGTCAGAGACGGCGTGTCGTTGCCTTGGTTTCATAATTAGAAAGACAAATGAACAAGGTTGGTGGCTGGTTTAAACTTTTTGACCCTTAATTTTGTTAAAAATGGGCCCTTTTGGGTAAGGCGGCATTCGAAAATTGGGCTTATTAGGCTTCGTTTGGAATAAAAAATCCGTCCAACTCATCTCAACTCATCATTACAATTTTTTTAAATCCCAATACAAAATATAATAAATAATTCAACTTTTTCAAATCCTAAAATAATAATAATAATAATAATAAATAATATTCTAACAATATTTTATTAACTCAACTCAACTCACTTTAACATCCAAACGGCACTTAGTGTTGTAGAAATGAATAGAGTACCGCTACGGGTCCCGTATTCGGATCAAAAAGTGTCCGAATAGTATAAATATTTTCCTTCTTTTTTTTTCATATATTTTTTTAATCATCATAAATATTTTTTAAAAAAATAAAAAATTCATAACATTATTAAAAAATATTTTTTTAATCATTCAATAAAAAAAAAAAAACTCATTCGGAATACTTTTTAGGTCCTGAATTCGAGATGGGATCCAAAGCATTTCTCAAATGAATATAGCATTGTTGTTGATTTGCAAAGGCTACAACTTTCCACATTATCAAGAAATACTTTAGTCATATGATAATATTTAAATGACATGAAAATATTTAATTTGTAAAAAAAATTAAAACTAAAAATTCTAGCAAATTAAGTATTGTCATATCAATTAAAATAATATGCATTTGGGACGCAAAATGTCTTACAATTTATTGGTTTTCTATTCTAAACTTTCTATTTTACATTTAAAAAAAATATTAGATAATTAGGTTTTTGACAACTAAGAGTAATTTTATAAAATTAAACATTTTAATAAACTAACGTTGTTGTATCGATGAATTATAATATAAATTATAAAACAATAATAAAAGAATTGTGAGTGTATTATTTTATACAATTTTTTTTTCCTAAGCAAGCGTTTTATAGATAAACTGAATGATTACAATATATTAGATTTAATGGGTGGGAGTCCCCAACAATCATTTCAAAATAAGCAAATGCAACACAAGAGAAATAAAAAAAAAAAAAAAAGGGATTTAGAGTAAAAAATTTGACACCCACCCAATTCCCACCAAGGGGAAGCTGTCTGAATAAGTTTTTTTATAATCTAATAAACAGATTATAAAACTATTACTAAAAGTTACAGTAGATTATTGTATGTTGTATTTTGTTGGTCTGAATTGATGAGACTTTTACAATTATTTTATTTTAATCATTGGTTAGAAAAAATATAAACATAGAAAAGTAGCAATTGAAATATGAGTCGATACGTCGGTATAAGATCATCATTGGCAATGGAGGCACATCTACTGGACACTCCACTTTTGAAAAGAATGTAAAAGTTAGATCTAAGTAATTTGAAACCGTCAATCCTGATGATGCTGCATATGGCGGCAACAAACTCCCTGGGAGGGTTGGGTCTTTGGTGGAGATAGATAGATAGATAGATAGATTAAAAAAACAAAAAAACAAAAACCTCCACTAGGGAGAGAAAACGTTGGCTTCTCTAAACAGTGAGTTATTGAATCGGCCCATCACGATGACGAGGTTGTTAGGTAATATATAAAAACGATTTAAGGTTTTATTTGATAGTTAAACTTATCTCAATTTATTATTATTATAATTTTTTTAAATTTTAATATAAATATAATAAATTTTTTAAATTTTATAATAATAATAATAATATTAAAAAAATAATATTTTAATAATATTTTATTACTTCAACTTAATTTAATTCAGTTTAACATCACGTCATCGATGCTTCAATTAAAAGCCACGAGATAAGTACTCATTCCGTTCTGACTTTTAACCCTTTTTGTATCCTTTTCAGACACGTCCGTGATTATCGGTACTCGGTGACAGTAACGTTACAACGGATTGTGCAAGCGTGCATATCTAATTTTTTTAAATAGTATAATTTATTATTAAAAAAATAAAAAATTCACATAAATTTCATATTTAAAAGAGAATGCACAAATGAAAATGATTTGTGCATGACATTTTTTATAATATTTTATATAATTATGTTTTAAATAAAAGTATTTTTCTAAAACAAATATCATTTTATAAAAATATCATCATTTTATAGTATTATTATACAATAAATTATACAACGTGTTGTGTATATATTATTATTATATGGCAATTACCGTCTCTCTAATAAAATTAGTCTTTATATCCACAGTTTCAACAATACGCCATATCAAAGCCAAACACTGCACTTTTTAAACAATAAAAATATAAAAATAAATTAAAAAATAAAAAATAAACATTAAAACTAAGCCATCAATATTTTTTGGGGGCAGATTGTCGTCAACTAATACAATCTGTTTCAAAACAATATTTATTTATGAGTAATGCTATTATATGCCTTAATTTATATTATTCATTTTGTTTCTTTATATGGTGTCACGTAACTTATTAATTTTTTTTAAATATATATATATTTAAAACAAAATGATGCCCAAAAACACACAAAATAGAAAATTAAAATCGTAGATTTCCTTTATCCTTCTATGTTTGTATTTTAAATTTTTTTAATACGTCATGTGTGCTATGTCAAGAAGGTATAGTGAGTGCTATAAACTAGAGAATGTAGTTACTCTTCATTTATTTGACTTATATGTTAAAAAAAATTGAATGCAAAGATACAATAATTTATCGTAAACCAAAATAATTTTTTTTAGGTAACTATTGCATAAGGGCATGAATATGAAAGGAAATTAAAACTAAATCAAATTTTACTATAAATAAAATTTTAATATATATTTTATAATTTTTTTAATTATTTTAATAAATCACACGGTACCATATTCTGGTATATGTCAAGGGATAAAATGAGTAGTATAAATTAAGAGACATACCATTGTTTTTCAAAAACTATATAATTAGTTGTTCGAATAAATTCAATGGAAAGTTATTACATATTTTTAGAATATAGATAATTTAATATTTTCGTAAAATTAAAATTGTTTATATAAATATAATTTTTAATTGATATAATAATAATCAATAATTAGATGTACTATTAAAAATCCGTACTTAAGTTTAGGAGATAATTATTCTAAGTAATTTTACATATCAACTGTAAATACTCTACATTCGAATTAGTTTTTTCATAATATGTAAAAATATTTTTTATAAAATATAAGATATTTTTTTATAGAATATGAGGCGTAGATGATGATAAAAATTTTATTAATTATTCTGCGCATAACGACTTGTTTAATTGATATTTAATGGCAGTGGGAATCTCAACCAGTAACCATATCTTCAAATGAAGCCCGTCCACGACTCCACCGGTGACCAGCACTCAACACTGGGTTTTACGAAGCGATATAGCTCCGGCTCTCTGCAAGTAATTACTTCGTTTTTCCATCTTAATTTGTTTCGTGAAGTCTTCTCTATTTTTTTGTTCACTAATGGCGTGGCTCTGAACAAACTAAAGCAGAGTGCAAAAGGCGGAGCAGATATGATGGAGTAAGAATAGAACACGGTCTGAAACGATAGCAATCTACGCCATTTTTTTTCCGTCATTGTCTCTGTTAGTTTTCCTTGTTTTGGTGTAGGATTGTTAGATCTGGACTTTTTATCCGCCGTTGAAATACGCGTGCATCACAACTAGATACCTCCCTCGCCTTTTGCTCTGCCCCTCCGCACAATCGACGGTCCCCACTCATCGGTGCGGAAGCCCTCCCCTCGCCACTTATTGCGGCCTCTATGCATCGTTCGAGGCCTTGATCTCACGCGTCTTCCTTCTTTCCATGGCCAATCTTTAAAACTCGGACAGGAAACAAACAGTGTTTTCCCTTGCTTTTCATAATGAAATTAGAGTAAGCTGCAAAGGTTGAGCCACAGTTGTAATTAAGATTTCAAGCTTTAGGAGTGATAAGAGTAGAAAAAAATAATAATAAAACAAGAAAATATTGAGAGAGGAGAAAAAAAGAAAGATGAGAAGATAAAGAACTTAAGGTGGTTCAATTTAGAAGCCTACGCCGGCCAAACTAAAAATCTTACATCTTTATTATGCTGAATTCGGCAGATATAATACGTAGGATGAACTTTACATAAAAAGTTAGATTAATACAAGTGGGATTGCTAAGTCATGTAGGATTAGGCCAATCATGTGGGGTTAATATGCTAAGGTGTGCAGATGAGGAACCTGTATTTTACCACCTAACAAAACGTTCAGAGGAAAAAAATAATAATAATAAAAGAAAAAATAAACCAAAGATTATGTTTGTCCTTTAGATAAATGTTACATGCAACTTTCACACTTCATTCATTTTTCTCTCAATATTGAAATTTTTCTTAGTTTGATTTACAAAAGTAGTTTCGTATAAGCACGAAACACAAATTGCTTTTCTCGGCTTTGAAAGACGAAATATATACCATATCTGCATCCATTTTTCCGAATTTCACCTAACATGCATGCTTACTTTGTAATTTGACAGACTAAGGACATGGCAACAACCATTCCTCCGGGCACAATTGTTCCTGAAGTTCTTGGAAATACAAATTACGAGAACTGGAGTGCTTGCATAAAAAACTATCTGTTGGCTCAAGATCTTTGGGACATTATTGAAACAACAACGGAACCTCCAAATCCAGAAGATGATGCAGTGGAATTCAAGGCTTGGAGGAAGAGGAATGCTGCAACTTTACATGCAATTCAGATTTCATGTGGGATGGACATACTGTCTAAGATCAAGGATATTAGTCATGCCAGAATGTTGTGGGATACATTAGCTATAATGTATGAGCAACCTGCAGAAGGAATCGACCCAGAGGTTGCACTAATAAACTCATCAAACACGTCAGATAGAAAACAGAATCATGAGCAACCACCAAATGATGCTAATCAAGATGTAGGAAACTCATCAAGCAGCCCAGGTGACACTCTCTGGTTTTATTAAACTGCAAATTATATCTAGCTGGCCAACTCCTATTGCCACATGGATTATAATACATTTAAGAAAATTATCAATGATTCAACGGGCTCAAACATGGATTCTATTGGATGTGTAAATTGTAACTATTCAATTGGTTTTTAATAGGTTGTTTACATATTTGGTGTCATATGATAGAACTGAAAACCAGCCCGAGTCATGGTTTTTCTGAGTTCAAATGTTTCAGTACAATATCGATGATTATATTTATGTACAACATCAATCACCTTACCCGTTTGCAAAACTCCTTGTAATGAAATTGTGGTTCTCTTATTAGTCTGAGACATACTTTTTGCTAGCCTTGACGTGGTATGACCTGCCCATTGTCGGTCCTAATTAATTCAAATGTCATTTCCATATTCTGAAACTTCAACTCAACATAAAAGATAATTCTGTGTTTGGCATGTTGATGTCAGAATGGTATCCCTTTTTTTTCATTCTATAAGGAGAACAATTAAACCATGGCAGGGAGGGACGGCAACCAGAACAATGAATTCTCTGAGTATGCGGCCTTGCTTCAGGCTATTCAAAGTGGTAATTGGAACGCTACAAATGATTTCCTTAAGCTCCACCCCAATGCAAAGACAGCAACAATCGAAAATATTTCAGGCCAGACGCCTCTTCACACTGCTGTTGCTGCTGAACACGAACATATAGTGGAGAAGTTGGTGGAGATGATGAAGGAAGAAGACTTGGCAATACTAGATTCTGGCGGTAACACAGCACTAGCTTATGCAGCTATTAAGGGTAATAACCGGATGGTAAAGTGCATGGTTAGAAAGAACAAGAGCTTAGTCAGCATTGGAAATAATCAGCAAGATATTCCTGTTGTTATCGCCTTTGAGAATGGCCATAAGGAATTGGCTCGCTATCTCTATCTTCACACTCCTTTGGAAGAGCTAAAGCCAGAAAAAGGCCACAACGGTGCTACGCTTTTAAACCACACTATCTATACTGGACTTTTTGGTAAGAAGTACTTCTTGTCTTACCATTCATTGGCTGTTATTTCTGATGATTTTATATCTTGCCAACATAATTCCTTTTGTTCATTGTTTTCTGTACGCATGCATGATTCAACATTAGATATTGCTGTGCATTTAATGGAGGGTTGGCCGCGTTTGGCTTTTGCACCAGACAGAGACAATTTCACCCCTTTGTATGTATTGGCTTCTATGCCTCATGCATTCCCCGGTGCAACCCGGCTCGTGTTTTGGAAAAAATGGATCTACTCCTGTCAGTACCAACTTCTTTTCTTGTGCTTTTCATTACATTGTTCTGGAAATGTGTGCTCACGTCTAGGATCCAGTTGATTTCTTCAAGGATTACATTAACATTATCAAATAATGGGTTTCCACATAAGGAGTAATTAATCTATTAGCTACAAAGATACTGTTCTAATAACTTAACCCAATGCCACTTTCACTGTAATAACTTTCAAGACATCTTGTGGCTATTGCATTATTCTCATGTTAGTTCTCTCACTGGACTATCCTTCAAAACCACCTTCATGGTGCCATTCTTGAGCAATATCAAAGTCTTTTGTCCAAGAAAATATGGAATAGGATGCACTCCGTTGGTTCCTCTTTTTCTTTACTATTTATTTTTTCAAAATTTTAGATAATTTGCACTACGTTTTTACAGCGTGATTGACTGTAAGGTTTTCCTCTCCCTCGTTTTGTACATTAGATGATATATCCAATAAACTTGCTTGCCTGATAAAAAAGATCAAATGTAGTGGTGCCGGTTTGATGACATGAAGATTTAAAAAAATCAATACCTGTGAAACATGACAAACATTAAACATAATATAAATAAATAAATGCACACACACATACACAACCTAAACCCACTCTGCAATGTGTGTGTATTTGTTTCACTGTACTTTGAAGATTTAGTTATTTAATTGTTTGTGTGGAGTAGTACATAAAAATGCTACCAGCGAGAAATACATTAAAAATGCATTAAAAAGCATTACTTCAAACTCATCAGCCTTTTTTTGTCAAAAAGGTATACAGATTCCACGGGCTCATACCACGGATGAAATTCGTTTGAACATTCAAAACAATCAAGAAATATCTATGGGATCAGGTATGTTGTTGCCCAACTTTTCTTTCCAGCTCATAAGACAGAATGTAACTAACATTGCCAACATGCTAACCTGCAGAACTCTTACTAATCCTAGCTGAGCAGTTCAAAACCTGTCCAACTCAGCATAAAATACACCAGCTTGTAGTAACTGCTGATACTTAAAAATTAACTGAGTTGACCAATAAGTCTAGTTTTGTCATTAAACTTTTTCATGGCATACCATATTGTTCTGATTTAATCTGTCTGTCTCATGATCTTGGGGGAGGGGTAGGGTGGAACCCTGCCATATGATCTTATCTAGTCATACAACTTAATGTTTTCAGATCTACGACTGTTGACAAAATGAGGCAAAAAAATTAGAGCAATGTGTATGAGTGCTTCACTGATTAATTGCCATAAATGATGATGTATGGGTAGTGGTCACTGCGAAAGAGCATGAATGCCATATTGTCTTTGGTAAAAATGACTAGTTTGCAGAGTTATCTGATTCTAAAAAGTAGTTCCTTATTACTTACCAAGCAAGAGACCTTAGTAATGGAATATGCTTAACTTTCTCGAGTGTGTATCTGAATAAAAGTCAATAAATTATTTTCGTTTTTGGTATTAATTTTCTATTGCATATTTGTGATGAGCAAATTTGCTTTTACTTTGCAGGGCGAGCTCTGTTGCGTCAGCTAGTTTCAAGTCTCCTTAACCTCTTGGGTATAGTGCATCCTTTTGATGAATATAATGTATTGGTTAATTTCTTGAACTTTCATTCTTAGTTTGATTTTATCGTTTATTAATAGATTCATACAGAAAATTTGACATTGCTTCCATATTGACAAAGGAATCAAGCAGTTATATGAGATGAAGTTGGTCCATGTCAGATCCTATGAACTTGTGTCTTGCATGTGCAAAGCTGTATCAACTTTAGATCATCAAGACATGATAAATGGTGGTGTTTATTCAGCAATATTCCGGGCTATGAGGGAAGGGATCCTTGAGATTGTTGTTGGAATAGTGACAGCAAATCCAAAACTTTTGCATATCCGTGATGAGGAAAACAGAGGCATCGTTATGTTGGCTGCCCTACATCGCCATGCTGATATCTTTTACGCTACATTCCGCTCCAGACAGGCGAGCATGTGGGCAGCTAACAGAGACATCTTCGGCAATAACATATTACATATGGTAGCATTGTTAACAGAATTCACTCCGCTTGATCACATCCCAGGTGCAGCTTTGCAGATGCAAAGAGAACTGCAATGGTTTAAGGTCAGCTCTCACACGTTATATTTCTTGGGTGTGCAGTCTTTACTTACTGCATCTTACAAATTCTAGAGATTTTCAAAGAGAGAAAATAAATGAGAACAGCAAAAGTTGAAAATTATTTGTCAAAGAAGTCTTAATTTTTAAAGTTACCTTTTGCCATTTATGGATACTATTACTAGGGTTCCTTGCTAGAATCAAACCAAATGGTTGAGATATTCCCATATCTGCATTTACTCTCATTACTCATATAGGAAAAATACTAAACTTACTATAATATTTATTAAAAAAAATCTTATAAACTTCATGTGATTGCTGCACATCCCCAACGTAATAAATATTGATTTGACTCACTTTTTTTTTTAACTTTTAATTAATGACACTTCAGTTTGTGAAGCATTTCTACTAAAAGTAGTAACCCCTCTAAATCTTTTAAAAAAATTCCTTTTCTTTAATTAAGTGCATCTCACATATGGTAAAATTTCTTGTCTTCCACCTAGCCAAGATCTATGGAAGATTTCTTCATAATTAAAGATTATAGATGTCCTAAAGCGCATAATCTTTTCTTTTTCCCTGAAATAAACGAAGAACGTGAACTAATAGATCAAAAAGTAAATGAAATCTAATTGGCCTGATATTTTATTAAGTGTAATAATATAGAATTAATTAAGTAAATCTCATTGACTGGTATTACCTTTAAAAATTATTATTATAGGTTCGTGACCTCTTTTGTAGGGTTACAACTGCTCATTTGAATCGTCACCTGACTTTGTAGACTGCCATTCAACTGTGATTATGTTAAAAGTGCACACACCATAAAGGATTCTAGATGGATTAGCGCCAACAAACAAAAGCAAACAAACACAAAATAAATTAAAGTACGAAAGAAAAAAGAGTAAGGGAGGGAGTTTATGTTTCGGCAATATTAACATGAATTAGGTTTTAGTGTTTAACAAGATTTTCGAACTATAAATGTTATTATTCAAATTTCTAAGTATATATATACTTAAAAGTTTCTCTCAATTGTTGAATGGTACTTTTATTTGCATTTCTTTCTAACATTTTGTATAACAATTACAGCAGGTGGAGAGCCTTTGCAATCCCATGATTACAAACTTTAAGAACGCAGATGGTTTGACTCCTAGACAGTTGTTTACAAAGACCCACAAGGACTTGATGAAAGAAGGAGAGCGATGGATGAAGGACACATCAACTTCTTGTACGGTAGTAGGCGCTCTCATCGTCACTATTATGTTTGCAGCAGCATTTACCGTTCCAGGTGGTAATAATCAAGAGACAGGCTTGCCAATATTCTTGCATAATAACATGTTTAAGATCTTTATATTGAGCGATTCCCTGGCGCTTTTTTCTTCCTCGGCTTCAGTATTGATATTTTTGGGACTCCTTACATCACGTTATTCAGAAGAAGATTTTCTCAAATCCTTGCCTAAAAGAATGATAACAGGCCTTTGCACCCTCTTCTTCTCTATTACAACCATGATGATAGCTTTTTCTACTGCTCTTTTGATCATGCTGCGTGGACATTCATGGACTGTCAATCCTGTCATCTGTTTGGCTAGTATTCCCGTTACTCTGTTTGTATTGATGCAGTTCCACCTTCTGGTTGACATGTTTGCTTATACCTACAGATCAAGCATCTTTGATAAGAGAGTGAAGCCTTGGTTTTACTTTCGTTCATTGTACAATCTACTGTTTAGGTGACGTTCCTTCAATATTTGGCGTGCTAGCCAGAGCTCATGATTTTTTACTTTTTTTATTTATTTATTATTCCCTTGGACTTAAGACTGGCGAATTCACCTAGCCTTCTGTTGCATATATTGTAATTTTCATATTTTAGACCTACTATCTATCTCCAGTTGTAATTTTTATACCTGCTTTCCTTTCCAAGTTAACCATGCAATACATGAAGATCACAAGTCAGAGGAGTTCTGGAGAAAAACATTAGACGACCGACTACATTGAATGATATACAGTAGAATCTGGTACACAGGAAGATTCATGCCCCTGGCGGCCCATTACGGCGATCGATGAGCATGCTGGTTTGCAGAAAGAAAATCCATGCAAAATATGTTTTTAAGTACAAATAACAATGACGTTGACAACAACAAAGGGAACTTATTCATACCGAATGTTGTAATTTTTTTTTTATTTTAAATTTTAAACATTTTTTAAACTTCTTAAACATTTTAAAAAAATTCATAAAATCATTAAAAAACTTTGCTTTAACCGTCAAGTAAAAAATAAAAAAAGCCTAGTCAGTAATTATTTTTAGGTAGTCACTCTCGATGAGACTTGAGAGTAGCATTTTCCCCCAACAACAAACGTGGCAAAATATATATAAGTCGGGCGACTCTACTGCCGCTTTACTTTGACCTACAGTTACTTTTTGTAATTTTTATTTTATTTTTTTATTTATATATTTTTAATGGATTTAAATATTTTTTAAAAATAAAAAAAATATACCAATACACTTAAAATAATTATTAAGTAAAAATCTGAGCGGTCAAATAGAGTGGCCATACTAGCTTTTTACTATATATATATATATATATATAATTTCGGTAGATCTCATCGGTAAAAAAAAAAAGAGTCATGCAGCGGTTGTGATACCCCTCTATTTTACGGGCTGAGTACTGGCATACCTAGTCAAATTTTGGCTAATTTTTATTAAGTGAAATGCTAGTATGATTTTTTATTTTATTTATTTATTTTGATCACTAATATATTTAATTTTTTTAAATTTTTTTTAATAGTTAATGAAATAACTATTAGTGTATTAGTATTTTTTTATTTTTTAAAATATTTAAATATGTTTAAAAAATATTTGAAATAAAATGCAAAAACATAGTAAAGTCAAATTGCACTAGGTGGCATAGTAGCACTGCTATTTTATTAAAGGGATTTGAATTAGAGTAGTCAAAAACATAATAATATATGTTTTTTATATTATATGTATATAAAATGACGTTGTCTGGATTTAATAACTCCGCCCCTTGCCTTCCCTCTTCTTTGTCTTCCTGATTCTTATTCTTTCTTCAAAATCTCTCTCCTCTCTCATATGTAGCCTCACAGCCTGCCGCTCCGCCTCCCCTCCTCCTTCACAGCGCCACCGATTGGAAATCGACGAACTAATCGGAATCATGCCGAAATCGAGACTGCCGATTTGCTTCCCCTTAAGCCAGTTCTAAACATGTGAGAAATCTGTCAGCGCGAAACCGCACTGTGACGACGTCGGTTTTCACCCCTAGCTACCGCAAACATGTCACACTGTTGCACTGCAAGTCGACCATGTCGTGAACCAGCACTTCCCTACGCCATGGTCTTGGTTTGCCGCCGGTTTCAAATGGGGCTCTGCTTTTTCTTGTTCAATTAGTCGGGGACAACAACGAGCTACTTTCGATTTACTTTTTACTTTTTTTAAATAATCTTATGACGTGGGTGCATCAACGTCGGCATCTGATAGGGATGGATATGTAGAGGAACATGCACCAGTTAATGCTTTGATTGCAAGGAAAAGATTTTCAACGTTCTTGGAGGTGAAAAAATTTAAGTAAAATCAAATAAATTTGGAGATAAAAAGCATCTCATCAAATAATTAATTTTTTTTTAAAATTTTTATTTAAAATATAATAAATAATTCAATTTTTTAAAATTATAAAATAATATTAATATTAAAAAATAATATTATAATAATATTTTATTAAACTTTCTTTTAAACTTATCCTCACCGTTCAAATCTCGCATTTATTTTAATCTCTAAACAGTGAGTTATTGTATCGCTCATCACGAGATTGTCAGGTAATTATTAATATTTATAATTATTTATCAAACTTTTGAGAGATGAAAAAGGAAGATTAGATTTGATACAATCCATTCATGAAAAATGCTTAAGATATGACGTCCTATAAATTGTCTCTGGCCACTGTTCGTGTGAGGGTCGACCTTTTATAACAGGCCTCCATTGTCCACACATTCTTGCAAACTCAAGCTTTTGTTAATAATATGGAAGAATAAAAAAAATACAAATCTAAATTTAATTATTAATTATAATTTAATTTTTAAAAATTATTACATACACAAAACAATTTCACAAAAATAAGCTTTTAGACCAACAGAATGATTTTATGTAATATATTATATCTATTTTATAATAAAATTAACTTTAGAATCTGACGTACCGCATCAAACTACATAAATATGTGAATTTACGTTTATGAAATTCATTCGTAACAAAAATATTTTTCTTATTTAAATAATTGAAAATAATATTACAATATCTAAAAAATTCTTAAATTCAATTGGACCGCAGTGATGGATGTTTTGAAAATAATTGAATGTCAATTCATGGTGCCATCTATAATTTGGTTGTATTAGCTAGGTTTGGGGCCTTTTTTAGTGCTAGTTTCATCCTTCCCTTATGTATCAATAGGGTCACATCCGTGACACTCTCACGCGTGTTAATTTTGCAGATTTCTGTCATGGAAAGGACGAAACCACGCCCAACATGCACTGCATGAGCTGGTTGCAAGATCATTTACACAATCAATACCATTGGAGATACCTTGTTTGTTTTCCAAAAACATCTCATCTCATCTCACCTCATCATTACAACTTTTTCAAATATTTATACAAAATAAAATAAACAATTCAACTTTTTCAAATCTCAAAACAACAATAATATTAAAAAATATATTCTAACAATATTTTATTCAACTTTTTAACTTTAATTTCAACTCATCTCATCTCTAAAAATAAACAACCATAATCGTTGGAGATTTTTGGTACTGAGTTTTATGAATTTTTTTTTCCATAATAATTAAGAGCCATTAAAAGTGGGGGACAATGATACAACACTAACTGAACAATATTTGTAAAATTTAAATCTTTGAAAATTAAATAAATTAATATTTTAATGTGTTGAGAAAAAGTTATTCTATAGTTAAATACATAGTTTTTTTTAATATATTTAAAATCTAACCTATCACTCGATATTTTAAATTTTAAAATAAAAATAATATTTTTGTTATAAAATAAGTGAATACTACTTTCAAACCCCTTTGGCCTGCACTAATATTTTGATTGACAAGCTTGAAATTTTAAAATCACATTTCATACACTTTGTGATTATTATTAATCACATTTCAAGCTGTCCTACATAGATTTAGTTTTTCTTCAGATTTGAAACGTGTCTGACTTGTTGTAAAATCCACACGCCCCTATTTGGAAATGTGATGTGCACATCACTCACTCACACTACATCCAACGCATCTCCACCAGCCACGTACATCTTCCCCAGATCACCAGCAACATAGTTTTGCATGATCTTTCGATGTGAGGTGCTATGAAACGAACCCCTGAGTCTAACACTCAATCATCAATCGAACTGTGCACTGCAAGAGTTAGGACATCATGTATTTCTCCAGCCACTACATTCACAACATCATCCTCAACACTTTTTTGATTCCTGCAGTTTCTCTTGATGTGGTCCTGCTTGCTACAACTCCAGCACGTGATCTGCCACCTAGATCTCGTTTTGCTATTCCCCCTGCTCTTGGAGCTTGACCTGTTATATTCTCTACCCCGATTGTCAAAATTCAAGACGGATCCCGAACTCGAGAACTTACCCGAGTCTCTTCTACGTATCTCTTCAGCAATAATAATGTCACGTACGTCATCGTAGTTTAGTTTCATTTTGCCTGCTGAACTACTCACAGTCATTCTCATGGCCTCCTAACTATTTGGCAGCGATGCCAACATAATTAATGCTTTAATCTTATCATCAAACTCAATCTCTATAGAAGACAGTTGATTTGTGATCTTATTGAATTCATTCAAGTGTTGGGTCACAGACATACCTTCTGACATCCTCATATTGAACAATTTTTTCATCAGGTGCACTTTGTTATTTATTGAAGACTTTTCTGTATTCTAAAAAGTGCAGGAGGTAATGCAACTTTATAAGAAACTGGACCAATTTTTTCCAAAATCTCAAACAGTCCGATAGAACGGGGACTCAACTTTCCTTACCAAATCTCATAATGCCCTTCATTGGTGCAACTCATAGAAATACCTTATCTCTAATCTCAAATTCCAACATTTTTCTACGTCTGTCAGCATAACTCTTTTGTCTACTTTAAGCTGTTTGCAACCGGTTTCAAATTAAACCTATATTTTTTCATTCTACAATCTTAGGCCCTAAAATTTTTCTTTCACCAACATCGTCCCAACAAAGAGGAGACCTACATTTCCTCTAATAAAGAGCCTCACAAAGTGCCATACCAATATTCGCTTGATAATTATTATTATAAGCAAACACTACTAAAAGTAGATGGTAGTCCAACTCTCTTTAAAATCTATCACACATGGTCTTGGCATATCCTCTAAGATTTGGATCGTTCTCTTATACCGTCCATCTGTCTGCGGGTGGAATGTTGTACTGAAAGTTAATTTCGTACCTATGGCTCGTTGCAATTTAGTCCAAAATTGTGAGGTAAAACGTGAATCTCTATTTGAAACGATGGTTACTGGAACACCGTGTAACCTTACAATCTCTCCTATATAAATTTGGGCAAACTTGTCAAGATGATAGTTCACCTTAATTGGAAGAAAATGCATTGATTTCAGTAGTCTATCCAGACCACTACCCAAATTGCATTTTGTCATGTATTCGACCATGGTAACTCTGACATAAAATTCATAGTTATATGCTCCCGCTTCCATTATGGAATAGGAAGTGGTTGCAGTAAGCCTGAAGGTTGTTAATGTTTCACTTTCACTTGTTGACACGTTAAACATTACTCTACAAATCTGGCTATTTCTCGTTTCATGTTATTCCACCAATATGTGCCTCGAATATCATTGTACATTTTTGTACTCCTCGGATGTATGGTATAACGAGAATTATGGGCCTCTTCTAAAAATTTTCAATTTATTTATGGATTATTTGGCACACATAGTCTATCTCTAAATCTCAAAATACCATCATCTGACATGTTGAATTCAAATTTATTTCCCTTTCGTACTTCTTCCATAATATTTAGCAATTTTACATAATTATCTTGGCTTTATTTAATTTTCTCAATCAGAGTGGGTTGTACACTTAATCTAGCTAGGTAAGCTCGAGAATCGTCCACTGAAATCTCAATCTCATACATTTCTAAATCCAACATGATTTGTCTATGCGTGGTCACTAACGCAACTGTAGCACTAAATGATTTCCTGTTAAGTGCGTCTGCCACTACATTTACCTTACCAAGGTGGTAGTTGATTGCACAATCATAATCTTTAATTAAATCTAATCACCTTAGTTGCCTCATATTTAATTCTTTTTGAGTAAATATATATTTCAAACTTTTGTGATTGGTATACATTTCGCACTTCTCACCATATAAATAGTGCCTTTAGATCTTTAATGCAAATATTATAGTAGCTAGCTCTAAGTTATGAGTATGATAATTTAATTCATAGCTCTTCAACTGTCGGGAAGCATTTTACTTTTCCTTGTTGCATCAACACACAATCTAATTCTTTATATGAGACAACACTATAAATGACAAAATTACCAAAATCAGAGGGTAAGGTTAACACTGAGGCAATAACTAACTTATGCTTAAGCTCTTGGAAACTACTCTCGCATTCATCAGTCCACTTGAACTTAACATTTTTTCTAGTTAGTTGAGTCAATGACACTGCTATACAAGAAAAGCCCTCTACAAACATCCTATAATACCTAGCGAGGCCTAAGAAACTGCGAACTTCACTCACATTAGTAGGCCTAGTCCATGCAGTCACAACCTCAATCTTACTGGGGTCTACCATAATTCCATCTTTGGATACCACATGTCTTAGGAAAGCAACTTGACCCAGCCAAAACTCACATTTTTTTAATTTGGCATACAATTGTCTTTCTTTCAAAATTTGTAATACCAATTTTAAATGCCCTTCATGTTTCTCCCGACTATTAGAATTGACCACAATATCATCAATAAAGACAATTACAAATCAATCTAGATATTCTCAAAAAACTCTATTCATTAAATCCATGAATGTAGCTAGGGCATTAGTCAACTCAAATGGCATAACTAAAATTCATTGTGCTCATATCTAGTCCTAAAAGCCATATTTGGCACATATTCCTTTTTCACCTTCAATTGATGATATCCAGAATGAAGGTCAATCTTAGAAAATATTTGAGTTCCTTTAGTTGATCAAATAAGTCATCAATGCGGGGGAGGGGGTATCTATTCCTTACAGTAACCTTATTTAATTCACGGTAGTCTATGCATAATCTCATACTCCCATCCTTTTTCTTCACGAATAATAATGGAGCTCCCAAGGTGATATACTCGGATGAATGAACCCCTTATCTAATAACTCTTGCAATTGTTCTTTAAGTTCCTTTAACTCTATTGGTTGTTCTTTAAGTTCCTTTAACTCTATTTGTGTCATTCTATAAGGTGTCTTAGATATAGGGTTGGTACCGGGAATAAGATCAATAGAAAAGTCTATCACTCGATTCGGGGGTAATCCAGGTAAATCCGCAGGAAATACTTCGTGGAAGTCTCTAACTACAGATTCATCTATCTCAGTCTTAATAGACATTTCCTCTTCTAAATTACATTTTGGGGCCGAAATTTCAATAACAGACTTCTTCTTTTGCTTTGGAGGCATAATTAACCTATTTTATCACCAAAACATGTTATATAAATAAATAGGTTGAGCACAAAATACTATAACATAATTTATCAAAAATAAAAAAAACCTCAAATCAATTTTAGACTACAATCAACAAAACTACCTTTGTCCATTGGCATCCAAACCAAAATATAATGAGGACCAAGTCCAAATTCTATGATGTGTTTAATCTACATTTCAACTGTAATCACCTTTCTTTCCTAACTGCCTACGAGGAAAGTTGTCATGAGATCTGTCGTGGTTCTCTCTTTACAAAAATTGTTTGCTACTATTTTGGACAAGGTCAGTCGAATAATCCCCAGAACCTATTGATTTAACATGGTCCACTCTGCATCATCCATACTCTTTCACTTCTTTCCAAACAGTGGAAGATGAAGCCTCTTCCCATAGATATAGTCCTCGATCTGCATCTTCCAGTATTCAAAATCAATACCGTGGAACTTCTTGATCCCGGGTGCTTTTACTTTATCTCTAGGCATCGTTCTCCTGCAGATCCAACCTTGACTCTTGATACCAGTTGTTGTGCAAAATACACACACACCAATGATGACAAACTAAAGTAAAAGAAGCACAATCAAGCACACGACACACAATATACATGGTTTGAAAAATTGCCTACGTCCACATAGCAGCAAAAATCTTATTAACCAAATTAGATTACAATCACTCAATCTCAATTCACACTCTCTAAGGCTTTTTGCTCTCTCACACAATATGTACACTCACTTGACAATTATTCATTTTTAAAATATGCTGAAAGTTGTACAAAACAAGTTAAATATAACATATTTATAGTACACAGCGTTGTAAACCCTAATCTGGCAAAAATACATTATTCGCTCAAGCGGCATGTCGTCGAACAACCAATGAACATTGGCTTGAGGGGGGTGTTGAGTGTGGCTCAAGCGAATACTAGGATTTGTATCTCACTTGAACCCACTGTCACGTGAGACTCAAACGAACTCTCTATGTTTCAATTTTCTGCTCACAGACCAGTCTCCACATGCAATCCAACAATGAATAGCTTGGCCATATCGACCATTGGTATCATATGACCAGAGGACTTGAAGGGAAAGAAGAATACATAGAGTTGGTGGCTTTTGCTACCTATAAATCCTTGAAAATTGGAATTTTTTTCAGTTTCAGTACTACACAAACAAGGGGTGACGAGGATGAAAGAAAAATAAGCAAAGGTGGAAACATAAACAAAAGAGTAGAATAATGTTACTCTTCTACTAGGGTTAAGATTTTTTTTTTTTTTTTAATTTTATTGTATTTTTTATTTAATTATTAAAAAAATATCTTTTAAATATTGTTATGAATTTTTTAATGTGCAAAGAATATACAAAAATGACTAAACATAAATTTTTCGATACAAGCGCATAAGGATTGGAATTATTTGACATAGAAAAACTACTTTATCACAAATAAATCTCACAAAATAAATCTATAAAACGTGATACAGTAGATTATAAAGTTATTTTTATTATAAATTAGATTTAAAGTATTATATAAAATCGAATTTACTTTTATAAGAATTTTTTTATAATTGTAGCATTACTCGTTAATGATTCGAATAGAAAGAAATGTATACGCATAGATAATATAATAACCGTAATATATAAAGACGCTTATCATTGATTTGCATTGAAGCTTCAATTAAAAGCTGAGAGATAAATACTCATTTGGTTCTGACTTTCTTCAAATTTTTTTTTCAGATACTCCTTTGATTATCGGAATTCAGAGTCAATGTATTTGTAGCTACAGAACTTTTTAAAATTCTTAAAATTTATCGTATTTTTATTTTTAATCATTATTCAAACATAAAATATTTTTTAATTTTTAATTTTCTTAACTAACCATTACCTAATTATTATTCAAATACAAAAAATGATACAATTTTTACAAGTTTCAAAATAAAATATAAAAATTAATACAATTTTTACAAACTTCAAAACAAAAATAATACTAAAAAAATATAACTATTTAATATTTGTATTCTATTTTTCCTCTCATTTTTTAAAATCCAATAAAACATTTTTACTTAAACTATTTCATTATTATTCACAAATTTTTTAAATAGTTCAAGTATGCAAACATGCCCTAAATTTGATCTTTTGATTTTCTTAATATTAATAAAACTGACATTTACATCTATAACCTGAACAAGCACTTTTGCAAACCTTATATTCAAAGCCAAAAACCACTTTTTAAACAATAAAAATATAAAAGTAACATAAAAATTTTGAAAAATAAGCATTAAAATTAAGAGAAATGATATTTGTAATTCTAGGTTATGCAAGTCTCGCACACTTCCTTTATAAAAGTGGACAAACCTAAAATAGATGTAGTTTGAGAGATTCTCCGGATAAGGTCATTTTGTTTTTTTAATTTTTTTCATACATTTTTTTTATATTTTTAAACATTTAAAAAAAATTATAATATCATTAAAAAAAATTTCTTTAATTTCTAAATAAAAAAAAAGAAAAGAAAAAATGTCTAGAAACCACCTCTCGGTGGCCCAAGCATTTTCCAATTTGAAACCTACATAATCGTTTTTTTTTTTTAAGGGCAGTAGATTATTATAAACCAACAACATATACAACATTTATTTATTATTATTGTTATTAGACTATATGTTTAAAAAATTACATGCAAAGATGCAATCATTTATCATAAACCAAAATCATTTTTTTAGGTTACTACTATTGCATAAAGGCATGAATATGAAAGGCAAATAAAAATTTAGAATAAATAAATATAAACTTAATTAACATATGCAATATTACGTAGAGAGTAATGTTAGGTACAAGTCTCAAATAGATAAGTCACATACAAATATTTTGTAAAAAAATGAATCTCACTAATAAAGAATAATTTTTTTACCCTTTTTTTTTATGTGAAATCTATTTTTTTTATAAAGACTTATATAAAACTTGTTTATTTGAGACTTATACACATAATTTCTCCGGCATTTAACCAAAATCTTAAATGAATAGGATATATACTTCCTAACTACTACCTAATAAAACGTTGTTTTTTAATTCAAATAATAATACTTGTCTCTTTACTTGGGCTACGTTGGATATTGAGATGAGTTGAATTGAGTTGTGAATAGTAATATTTTGTTAGTCTTATTGATATATGTTTAGCTTTTTTAAATTGAGATGATTTAAATTTTTAGGTTAAAATGTATGAAGTAGGTTGAGATGAAATTAAATTTTTTTTAAAAAAAAAATTAAAAAAATAGTGGATCCATCGATAACACCTCGTTTGCTTTTGTAAATGAGATGAGACGATATAAGTTGAGTTGAAATTAAAGTTAAAAGTTGAATAAAATATTGTTAGAATATATTTTTATAATATTATTTTTATTTTTAGATTTAAAAATATTAAATTATTTATTTTATTTTATATGAAAATTTGTAAAATTTGTAATAATTAGATAAAATAAAATGAGATAAATTCGGAATAGTTTGGAAAAAAAAAATGAGGTTATTGGAGATGAGAGTTATTTTTCTTTTATGGATAATGAAATTCTTCTGTACAGAAGAAAGAAAAAAAACAGAGTAGCCATATCTTCAAGTCAAGCTCGTCCTCCTGTGGCCGCTACTGCACAGTAGGTTTTACAAGCGGCGATTCTCCGGCGCTCTGCAAGTAATGACTTCGTTTTCCGGATCTTAATTTGTTTAGTGAAGTGTCTTCAACTTCTAGCTCATAACCTCATTTGATCGCTTTGC
Organism: Juglans mandshurica; assembly: GCA_022457165.1. NCBI lineage: Eukaryota > Viridiplantae > Streptophyta > Magnoliopsida > Fagales > Juglandaceae > Juglans > Juglans mandshurica. The sequence goes on along the minus strand of CM039630.1, from coordinate 4,844,029 downwards.
GTAAAGAAACATTCATGCTCTTTTTCTCTACTTTTTCTGTACACTCCTGGCGTGGCTCTGAACAAACTAAAGCTTTGTTCGGGAGAGTTGGAACAAACTAAAGTCGAGTACAAAAGGTAGAGCAGAAATGTAGTAAGAATAGACCATGGTCTGAAATGATAGATAGTCTACGCCAATTTTTTTTTTGTCTTTCTCTGTTATTAACTTATTTTTCCTTGTTTTGGCGTATGATTGTTAGATCTAGACTTTTTATCCGCCGTTGATATACGCGTGCCCCACCACTAGATACCTCCCTCGCCTTTTGCTCCACCCCTCCGCAGAATCGACGGTCCCCACTCATCGGTGCGGAAGCCCACCCTTCGCCACTAATAGCGGCCTCTATGCATTGTTCGAGACCTAGATCTCATGCGTCTTCCTCTCTTTCTATCGCCAATCTTTCAAACTCGAACAGGAAGCAAACAGGATTTTCCCTTGCTTTTCATAATGAAATTCGACTAAGCTGCACAGTTTGAGCCACAGTTGTAATTAAGATTTCAGCTTTAGGTGTGATAGACTCTAGAGTATAAAAAAATAGTAATAAAACAAGAAAATTTGAGAGAGGAGGAAAAAAAGATGAGAAGGTAAAGAATTTAAGGTGGTTCGATATTAGAAGCCTAGGCCGGCGGTGGAGGTTTGGATAGTAAGTTGAAAGGAGTTGAAAGTTGAATAAAATATTGTTAGAATATTATTTTTTAATATTATTTTATTTTAGATTTGAAAAAGTTGAATTATTTATTATATTTTGTGTGAGAATTTGAAAAAACTGTAATGATCAGATAAGATGAGATGGGTTGAAAGGCTATATTATACTGAATTCGGCAGATATAATACGTAGGATGAGCTTTGCATAAGAATTTAGATTAATACAAGCGAGATTTCAAACTCATGTAGGATTAGGACTAACAAGTCATGAATAATTCACGTGAGATTAATATCCTAAGAAGGTGTGCAGATGAGGAACCTGTATTTTACCAACTAACAAAACGTTCAAAGCAGAAAGGAAAAAAAGAGAGAGGTATAAATCAAAGATTATGTTTGTCCTTTAGATAGATGTTAAACACAACTTCACTCTTCATTCATTTTTCTCTCAATATTGAAAATTTACTTAGTTTGAATTATATTTCAGAAGTAGTTTCCTATAAGCACAAAACACAACCTGCTTTTCTTGACTTTGAAAGACGAAATATATACCATATCTGCATCTATTTTCCATATTTCACCTAACATGCATGCATACTTTGTAATTTGACAGATTAAGCACATGGCAACAACCATTCTTCCAGGAACAATTGTTCCTGAAGTTCTTGGAAACAAAAATTATGAGAACTGGAGTGCTTGCATAAAAAACTATTTGTTGGCTCAAGATCTTTGGGAAATTATCGAAACAGCCACGGAACCTCCTAAACCGGAAGATGATGCAGTGGATTTCAAGGCTTGGAGGAAGAAGAATGCTGCAACTTTACATGGAATTCAAATTTCATGTGGGATGGACATACTGTCTCAGATCAAGGATATTAGTTCTGCCAAGATTTTGTGGGATACATTGGCTAAAATGTATGAGCAACCCGCACAAGGAGTCAGCCCAGAGTTTGAACTAGCAAACTCATCAAACACGTCAGATAGAAAACAGGGTCAAGAGCAACCACCAAATGCAGCTAATCAAGTTGTAGGAAACTCATCAAGCAGCCCAGGTGACACTCTGTAGTTTATTTTTAACTGCAAATTATATCTAGCTGGCCAACACATATTACCACATGGATTATGATACATTTACAAAAATGATCAATGATTCAGCATGCTTAAACATGGATTCTATTGGCTGCATTGTAAATTGTAACTATTCAATCGGTTTTTAATAGGTTGATTACATATTTGGTATCATACAATGGAACTAAAAACCAGCCCCAGTCATGGTTCCGAGTTCAAATGTTTCAGAACAATATCAATGATTATGTACAACATCAATCACCTTACCAGTTTGCAAAACTCTTTGTGCAAATGAAATTGTCCTTCAATTATTAGTTTGTGACATACTTTTTGCTAGCCTTGACATGGTATGAGCTGCCCATTGTCGGTCCTAATTAATTCAAATGTCATTTACATATTCTAAAACTTCAAATCAACATAAAAGATAATTCTATGGTTGGCATGTTGATGTCAGAATGGTATCCCTTTTTTCATTCCATAAGGAGAACAATTAAACCATGGCAGGGAGGGACAGCAACCAGAACAATGACTTCTCTGAGTATGCGGCCTTGCTTGAGGCTATTCGAAGTGGTGATTGGAACGCTACAAATAATTTCCTTAAGCTCCACCCCAATGCAAAGACAGCAACAATCGAAAATATTTCAGGCCAGACGGCTCTTCACACTGCTGTTGCTGCTGAACACGAACATATAGTGGAGAAGTTGGTGGAGATGATGAAGGAAGAAGACTTGGCAATACTAGATTCTGGCGGTAATACAGCACTAGCTTATGCAGCTATTAAGGGTAATTACCTGATAGCAGAGTGCATGATTAGAAAGAACAAGAGCTTAGTCAGCATTGGAAATAATCAGAAAGATATTCCTGTTGTTATTGCCGTTGAGAATGGCCATAAAGAATTGGCTCGCTATCTCTATCTTCACACTCCTTTGGAAGAGCTAAGGCCAGAAAAAGGCCACAACGGTGCTACACTTTTAAACCACACTATCTATACCAGACTTTTTGGTAAGAAGTGCTTCTTGTCTTACCATTAATTGGCTGTTATTTACTTATCAAAATTAATTGGCTGTTATTTCTGATGATTTGATATCTTGGCAACATAATTGCTTTTGTTCATTGTTTTTTGTACGCGTGCATGGTTCAACATTAGATATTGCTGTGCATTTAATGGAGGGTTGGCCACGTTTGGCATTTGCACCAGACAGAGACAATTTCACCCCTCTGTATGTATTGGCTTCTATGCCTCAAGCATTCCCCGGTGCAACCCGGCTCGTGTTTTGGAAAAGATGGATCTACTCCTGTCAGTACCACCTTCTTTTCTCTTGCTTTTCATTACATTGTTCTGGAAATGTGTGCTCACATCTAGGACCCAGTTGATTTCTTCAAGGATTACATTAACATCGTCAAATAACGGATTTCCACATAAGGAGTAATTAATCTAGTAGCTAAAAATATACTTTTCTAATAACTTAACCCAATGCCACTTACGCTGTAATAACTTTCAATACATCTTGTGGCTGTTGCATTATTCTCATGTCAGTTCTCTCACTGGACCATCCTTGAAAACCTCCTTCATGGTGTCATTCATGAGAAATATCAAAGTCTTTGGCTAAGAAAATATGGAATAGGATACACTCTGTTGGTTCCTCTTTTCCTTCACTAATTTTCTTTTTTCAAATTTTTAGATGATTTGCACTATGTTTTTTGAATAAATCTATTCATCATCCCATGATGTGGCATTAGATGATAGGTTCATAAGTGAAATATAATAAATAGTCTCCAATCATCTAATGCTACATCATGGGATGATGAGAATTGGGATGATGAGTAGCATTACTCATGTTTTTAGGGTATGATTGATTGTAAGGTTTTCCTCTCCCTCGTTTTGTACATTAGATGATATATCCAATAAACTTACTTGGCTGCTAAAAACTAATCAAATGTAGTGTTGCCGGTTTGATGACATGAAGATTGGGTTCGTTTGTTTTCGGAGATGAGATGAGATGAGTTGAGATTAAAGTTAAAAAGTTAAATAAAATATTGTTAGAATATATTTTTTTAATATTATTTTTGTTTTGGGATTTGAAAAAGTTGAATTGTTTATTTTATTTTGTATTGGAAGTTGGGAAAGTTGTAATGATTAGATGAGATGAGATGAGATGTTTTTCCAAAACAAACAAGGCTTAAAAAAATTGATACCCTGTGAAACATGACAAACATTAAACATAATAGAAATAAATAAATACACACACGTACACAACCTTAACCCATTCTGCAATCTCTGTGTGTGTGTGTGTTTGTATCACTGTACATTGAAGATTTAGCTATTTAATTTTTTGTGTGGTGTAAGACAATATTGCTCCAGCGTGAAATACATTAAAAATGCTACCAAATCGTTACTTCAAACTCATCATCCTGTTTTTGTCTAAAAGGTATACACATTCCACCGGCTCGTACAACTGATGAGATTCGTTTGAACATTCAAAACAATCAAGAAATAACTATCGGATCAGGTACGTTGTTGCCTAACTTTTCTTTCCAGCTCATAAGACATAATGTAACTAATTTTGCCAACAAGCTAACCAGCAGAACTCTTACTAATCCTAGCCAAGCTGTTCAAAACCTGTCCAACTCAGCAAAAAATATGCCAGCTTGCAGTAACTGCGGATACTTGAATATTAACTATGGGTTGACCAATAAGTCCAGTTTTGCCATTACAATTTTTCATGTTATACCATGTTTTTATGATCTAATCTGTCTGTCTCATGATCCTAATCTGTCTCATGATCTTGGGGGAGGGGTACGTGGAACCCTGCCATATGATCTTATCTAGTCAGCCAACTTAATGTTTTCAGGTCCACGACCATTGACAAAATGAGGCAAAAAACTAGAGCAATATGTCTCAGAGCTTCACTGATTAATTGCCTTAAATGATGATGAATGGGGAGTGGTCTTATTTCTCTTGAATGCCGTATTGTCTTTGGTAAAATTGACTAGTTTGCAGATTTATCTGATTCTACAAAGTTTCTTGTTACTTACTGAGCAAGAGACCTTAGTAACAAGAATATGCTTAAATTTCTCGGGTGTATCTGAATAAAAATCACTTAATTATTTTAGTTTTTGGTATTAATTTTCTATTGTATATTTGTGATGAGCAAATTTGCTTTTACTTTCCAGTGCGAGCTCTATTGCGCCAGCTAGTTTCAAGTCTCCTTAACCTCTTGGGTATAGTGCATCCTTTTGATTAATATAATTTATTGGTTACATTCTTGAACTTTTCATTCTTAGTTTGATTTTGTCGTTTATTAATAGATTCATACAGAAAAATTGACATTGCTTCCATATTGACAAAGGATTCAAGCATTTATATGAGATGAAGTTGGTCCATGTCAGATCCTATGAACTTGTGTCTTGCATGTGCAAAGCGGTATCAACTTTAGATCATCAAGACATGATAAATGGTGGTGTTTATTCAGCAATATTTCGGGCTATGAGGGAAGGGATCCTTGAGATTGTTGTTGGAATAGTGACAGCAAATCCAAAACTTTTGAATATCCGTGATGCAGAAAACAGAGGCATCATTATGTTGGCTGCCCTGCATCGCCATGCTGATATCTTTTACGCTACATTCCGCTTCAGACAGGCGAGCATGTGGGCAGCGAACAGAGACATCTTCGGCAATAACATATTACATATGGTAGCAATGTTAACAGAATTCACTCCACTTGATCACATCCCAGGTGCAGCTCTGCAGATGCAAAGAGAACTACAATGGTTTAAGGTCAGCTCTCACACTTCATGTTTCTCGGGTGTACTGTCTTTACTTATCGCATCTTACAAATTCTAGAGATTTTTAAAGAGAGAGAATAAATGAGAATAGCAAAAGTTGAAAATTAGTTGTCAAAGTTAATTTAAAGCAAGATAGCTCTGGCCATTTGCCGCATACTATTACTGGAGTTCCTTAAATCTGTTAGAATCAAACTAAGTGGTTGAGATATTTCCATATCTGCATTTACTCAAATAGGGAAAAAAAAAATACTAAATTTACTATAATTCTTATGAAAAAATCTTATAAACTCAATATGTAATAAATATATGATTTGGAAAAATGATTTGTACATCCTATGGTGTAAAAGTCACGTGCACTCCCTTTAAAAAATATAGGTAAATCTGGGACCCACATGAGAAAATCCACTTTTCAATGGTAGGTCCTACTCTTTTCTAAAGGATGTGAGGTTTACGCACCCTAAAACTGTATCATTACTCTTTGATTTGGCTTACTTTTATTTTAACTTTTAATTAATGACACTTCAGTTTGTAAAGCATTTCTAGTAAAAAAATAGTATCCCTCTAAATCTTTAAAAAAAACTTCCTTCTCTTTAATTAATTGCATCTCACTTGTGGTAAGATTTCTTGTCATCCACCTAGCCAAGATCTATGGAACGTATCATCATAGTTAAAGATTACAGATGTCCTAAAACTCATTATCTTTTTTTCCCCTGAAATAAACGAAGAACGTGAAGTCATAGATCAAAAGGTAAACAAAATCTAAGTGGCCTGAGATTTTATTAAGTGTAATAATATAGAACTAATTAATATAGAATTATTCTACTTTTGGAAATTATTAGTAATATTGGTGCGTGAGCTATTTTGTAGGGTTCCAATTGCTCATTTGAATCGCCACCCGACTTTGTAGACCACCTTCAAACTGTGATTCTGTTAAAAGTGCACGTGCCAAATAGGAATTTAGATGGATTAGCGCAAAAGAACAGAAGCAAACAAACACAAAATAAAATAAGAAAGAAAAAAGAGTAAGGGAAGGAGTTTTATGTTTCAGCTACATGTGAATAAATGGGAAATATTAACATGAATTAGGTTTTAGTGTTTAACAAGATTTTCGAACTATAAAGTTATTATTCAAATTTCTAAGTATATATATACTTAAAAGTTTCTCTCAATTGTTGAATGGTACTTTTATTTGCATTTTTTCTAACATTTTGTATAACAAATACAGGAGGTGGAGAGCCTTTGCAATCCAACGATTACAACCTTTATGAACGCAGATGGTTTGACTCCTAGGCAATTGTTTACAAAGACCCACAAGGACTTGATGAAAGAAGGAGAGCGATGGATGAAGGACACATCAACTTCTTGTACGGTAGTTGGTGCTCTCATTATCACTATTATGTTTGCAGCAGTATTTACGGTTCCAGGTGGTAATAACCAAGATACAGGCTTGCCAGTATTCGTACATGATAACTTGTTTAAGATCTTTGTAATAACTGATTCCCTGTCGCTTTTTTCTTCCTCGGCTTCAGTATTGATGTTTTTGGCGATCCTCACATCACGTTACGCTGAAGAAGATTTTCTCAAATCCTTGCCTAAAAGAATGATAATAGGCCTTTGCACCCTCTTCTTCTCTATTGCAACTATGATGATAGCCTTTTCTACTGCTCTTTTAATTATGCTACGTGGACAACCATGGACTGTCAATCCTATCATCTGTTTGGCCAGTGTACCCGTTACTCTGTTTGTATTGATGCAGTTCCACCTTCTTGTTGACATGCTTGCTTATACCTACAGATCGGGCATCTTTGATAGGAGAATGAAGCCTTGTTTTTACTTTCGTTCATTCTTCAATACAATGTTTAGGTGTTCCTTCAATGTTTGGCATACTAGCCAGAACTCATGATTTTTTACTCTTTTTTTTTTTTTTTCTTATTCCCGTGGACTTATGACTGGTGAATTCTCACCTAGCCTTCCTTCTGTTGCATACTTTGTGATTTTCATAGTTTAGACCTACTATCTCCAGTGGTAATTTTTATACCTGTTTTCGTTTCCAAGTTATTTTTTTTCCCCAAGCATGCAATACATTAAGATCAGAAGTCAGAGTTACAGATAAAAACATTAGACCGACAACATTGAATGATATTCAGTAGAATCTGTTAGACAGGAAGATCTCCCTGGTAGCCCATTAGGGCGACTGTAGAAAGAGTAATGATTTATATATGGCTTCTCCCACGGACCCTTCGTAAAAAAATAGATCTTACTATGAAAAAGTAAATTAATAATAATAATAATAATAATTTTACAAAGATTTTGTACAAGCTTGTATACTAGAATTTGTACCTAAAATTATTAAAAAAAAAAAAAATCATAATTTCTGTAGATCTGTCAGTAAAAGGAAAAACACCAAGAATACACAATGTCTCGACAATTTTCCTTTTTCTAGATAATTTTTTCTCAGTGACTTCAAATATGCGTAAAGATTTCCTTTGCAGACAAGGCTTAAGTTAAATTCCAGCTCCGCCCCTCATATGAAGTATAAGCAACAACGTCTCCGTCGGCATCTGATGACCCCACCGACGAGACTCACTCCTGCATAATTTCAAAGCTCCTCTGCCGACATTACTTCACTAAAAGCAAAAGTTTTAGTCAAAAGGGGTTGCTTTGAATTTGTAAGCCTTCTAATTACGAAGTTCCAAGTTGTGATCCTTTCGCCTGTCGATAGCATAAGCAAGCAAGAACACAATTTCTCCTCTCACATTTTGATCTGCAATGGATCATTAAGGGACAGAAATGCCATTTCGCAGATCTAAAACAGCAACGTAAGAAGATGTGAGATACCCTATTAAAAAAGCTCCAATATAATAACTACAATTCTCAGATGGAGAGGGAGTAGAGCAAAGTTAAACGGGGTAGTGAACTATGCTACCCGAGTAATGATACTCAAAATCTTTTTTATCGTTATTATTTTATCATCATGATGTAGAATTAAATTATTAGACACTATGTATTATATTTTAGCCAGGGGTTCAAACCGAAGCGTATAGCAAGGCCCAGTACTCAGTTATGGGTAAGGGTGAAAAAAATGGGTGAACTGGTAAAGCGGACCCGTGGGTTTGGTCCGATACTCGTTTCATTTTTCTCAAAACCAATTAAAATAGATCTGGTTTCAGTTTTTCTATTTTTAACATTGAACTGGACCGGTTCATATATATATATTTTTAACATTGTATAAAATATTTTTTTATATTATATATAATTTTTATATATAATATATATAATTATATATAAAATAATTTTGTATTATATGATAAATTACTAATTAATATAATATTAAATTTTAAAATCCTATATCATTTCTATTATATTAATAGTTATATTAATACTATATCATTATATATTATAATATACTATAATACATCGCCATATTATATATTATAATATATCGTTATAGTCTATAATATAATTATAATATATATTATCATTATATTATTATATATTATAATATATTATATTAGATATTGAAAAAATCGGATACCAGAATTAATAAGATTAGAAGTACCGATTTAAAGATATAATTAATGTAGTATCAATTTTTTAGATCTTAAAACTGATATATACCTGTTGAGTTTTAAAATATATTCAAAACTGAATCGAACGGATCGGTTACACCGTAATTATGAGCAAAATAGTCGTAAAAATGCGGCAATGGCAAGTAAAAGAATCCAATGACAAAAGAGTAATTTCACCATCAGGGAGGAGTGAAGGAAGATTGAACCCCTGGAAGCACATATACTCGGAAAAAATTAGGGGCAGAAATGCCATTGAACAGAATAAAATATAGCAGAAAAAAGATTGATGGACAAAAGAGCAATCTTATCACAAAATATTGCTTATTAGTTATTGGGCCATCGCCTCTTTTAGCATCAGATAAAGTAAAGATATAGTTATCTTAACGCAACGTTTTGTCGTGGATCACATGGAGGTTACGATTCTGCTGATCTAGATTAAAATTCTTTTTAAACTTGAATATTTTAAATGAGAAAAATATTTGAATTAATTTCTATATATAGTATGTATTATTTATTTAATGTGGATAACTATAGATCAAGTTACTTTTAGATTTTTGTCTGAATTTCTAATGTTGTTTGAAAAATACAAACGGGTAACCATAAATATTGTAAGTTCTATTTTATAATATTATTTTTTTCTCGAAAGTCTTCAAATTAAAATAAAAAATAAAAAAGAATTTTAATGATCTATAGTCGTAGAATCATAACCTCCTTGTGTTCCACGACAAAACGTTGCGTTAAGATAAAGTTATATCTTTACTTTAGCTGATGCTAAAAGAAGCAATGTGACGCATAAAAAACCCATAAAATTAAAGGCGATGTCCCCAAGGAGCAGTATTTTATTTGTTCTTGAGAAGTATCTCATGATGCAAGTTTTCAGATCTACTGATCTAGAAATCAGCACATGATCATCTTCTATAATCTTGTTAGTCTCGGCCTTAAATGGCTTTAATTTGTAAATATGTTATTAGTATTATATTAAAAAACAACGCTTGAAAATTTGTAGATAAGAGTTTTGACCTATCTATGTAAAAACGGTATATAATTCTCCATCAACGTAAAAGAATTTAATTAATCTGAAAATCTCTATCCAACATTCTCTATATAGAAAAATAATGTCAAAAAGACAAAAGAAGAGTAAGGTCAAAAGACAAAAGAAGCGTAGTTCACCAGGAAAAAGAAAAAGAGCACGCACCGTGCATGCATGCATGCATGCATGGCTATATAAACTCTCTCTCTTCAAGTTAATTAGCACTTTCATCACTACCACTACACAGATCGATCAGGCTAGGGTCCGGCACTCTAAACAGCTAGCCCGTCCAGCAGTACTACTGTAAGTACGTAAATATTGCATCATCCCTATTTTACTTTTAGTATACATTTTTTTTAAATGGGCAGATTATAGTTTATTTCAACCGATTTCAAATATAATAAAATAAAGTATATATTAACTTATTTATTATTATGTTAAGTAATTAAGAAGAGTTGAAAGATAAAAAATGGAGTTATTTATTATTATTAGTTGATAGAAAAGATATATCTTGCACCTTTTGTTAAAATTATTAATTAGTATGTAATAAAATAATTTTTAAAAGATATAGTCGGAATTGGAACTGTTGCGAAGTCCTATACCTTCGACTTCGATTCTGGCATTTTTTGTATTTGAACTCTAAAAACTTCAATTATAATTGGAGTGGAGGAGTAAATAGAGTCGGATTTTGGAATTTTTTTTCATAGCCTGCCTATAATTAAGCTCAAAATATTGCCTTTTGGATGAAGCTCAAAATTAGAAAAATATACTATGATATTATCGGGAATTAGCTAGTAGCTAGCTAGGCAAGAGATTATAATGAGATGTGTTGATGAATAATCCCACATTGTTTGTGGACAAGATCTTGAGTATGTTTATAATAAATGAACATTAATCATCTCTTGTTGAATCGGTTTCACGATATGAGTTAGGCTCATGAATTTTTTCATGGTATTAGAGTTTGTCACAGGACGAATGGTGCCCACACTACTTATCTCGTGACTAGAAAAAAAAATATTAGCCTGCACATGAGGGACGGTGTTGATGAATAATCTCACAATTGCCTGTGGATAAGGTCTTAGACATGTTCATAAGAAATAAACAATCATGATTTCTTGTTAAACCGATTTCATAAGATGAATTAGACCCATGAATTTCTTCAAGATGATTAAAATTTTCTTAAAGAAATATAAATACCATATATATATATATATATATTGGATCTGTTAGTTTCCAAATTTCACCTAACATGCATATTACTTCGTAATTTGACAGATTAAGCATGGCCACGACTATTCTTCCAGGCACAGTTGTTCCTGAAGTACTTCTTGGGAAGGAAAATTATGACAACTGGAGTGCTTGCATAAAAAGCTATTTGTTGGCTCAAGATCTTTGGGACATCATCGAAACAAGCATGGAACCTCCTAAACCAGGTGATGAAGTTGAATTCAAGGCTTGGAGGAAGAAGAATGCTGCAACTTTACATGCAATTCAAATTTCATGTGGGATGGACATACTATCTGAGATCAAGGGTATTAATTCTGCCAAAATTGTGTGGGATACATTGGCTGAAATGTATGAGCAGCCCGAACAAGCTGGAGTCAACTTAAGATTGCCAGAATCTGGTGACATTCACAAGCTCTAGTACTTTTATTTTTACTGCAAGTTTTGTCTAGCTGATCAACACAAATTGCCACACGGATTATAGCTAGTATGCCAATTCAGCTTTAATGAACCAAAACTGTAGTACATGCAGTCCCTTTGCATAGTATCGCTAAAGGATTGGGTTGGATCTAGTTTTGAAAATGTACGTACGGATAAACAGGTATTCAAGTTATGGTACTCGGGTCAAGGTCAGTATTAAAACTCCTAATTATCTTAGCTAGCCAGGAGCTTAAAAGTAACTCACTATCTATCAGGTATAATATTACCACGTACGTCCAATAGTTGTGATATATAGTTTTCCCATGGAATATTGCTCAGTTAATTCATGACATTTGACGTGCATTGCATGACTGATATTCCTGTCTAAATGGTTTGGTACGTAATATATATTCACACATACATGTATATATATCATTAATCTGTGAGACAATGAAATAGAAAATTAATTAAACATGGCATATATGCAGGGAGTTCCCGGACCATTAGTGAATATGCGAACTTTTACAAGGCCTTGCTATATGGTGATATGGGCCGTGCAAATGATTTCATTACGCAGCATCCCGATTCGGTGAGGGAAAAAATTACACAGTTGGGCCGGACGGCTCTTCACGTTGCAGTCCTTGCTGGGCGGGAAGATATGGTGAGGTGGTTGGTGGAGGAGAAGATGTCGAAAGAAGACTTGGAAATACGAGATAATGAAGGTCTGACAGCTCTAGCTCATACAATTATTCGTGGTTACGACTGGCAAATTGTGGAATGCATGATACATAAGAACCCAGAATTGGTCACCGTTAGAAATAATCGGGGATCAGATATTCCAATTGTCCTGGCTCTTCGTCATGAGCAAACACAATTGGCTAACTATCTCTTTACAGTCACTCCGTTTGAAGAGCTACTGCCCGAAAGAGGCCCCCATGGTGCTACAGCTGTAACCAAAGCTATGCATACTGGAAATTTTGGTAACGATCGTCTAACGTCCATTTTATTCATTTTTAATTGGCCGTTATTCTTTCTGGCATGGCCTTCCTATTATTTCATTTCTGCGCGACATATATATATATATATATATATATATATATTCGTATAAATAAATTATATATATTTGTAGTTATGGAATACGTAAGTACCGTATAATTCATTTGAAAAAAATTAGTAAATAATAGATCTACATGAAAAAAAATTTAATATTTTTCCAATAGTGGACTACATCCTTAAAGATTGTACAGTAATTGTATATTGATTTATAATTATAAATAGCATTATTATATTGTATGTATATATATATAATTGTTTTTTTCTAATGTTGTATATATGTGTTTATCATGCATGTACGGTGCAAAACTAGAACTCGCTAGGAAATTAATCCGGCGTTGTCCACGTTTGGCATTTACTCTAGACACAGACAAAGTCTCCCCTTTGTCCCTATTTGTTGGTACGACTTCCCTATTCGGGGCCGAATTTCTCATGACAGCGTCTTGGCAACATATTATAATCCCCACGAGTTAGTACTCCCACTCATCTCTGATATCTTCTCTTCTTGCTAATTTTCATTATATATATATATATATATATATATATCCATGCATGCATGCATACATGATCTAGCTAGCATTGATATGATTTCTCATGCATAAATTCCATTTAACATCATCCAACAGGCCGGGGGAGGGGCACCAAGGCTCCTAATAAAACATTATCTTTCCCAACTTTTCATAATTTTGCTCGTATATATAAGTTTATAATATAAATGGTCAATCTTTCGTCAAAACCAAGGGGTGTGCATGTATTGTCCATAACCTTTTGAGTGAGATATTTTTGTCATCATAAAATTAGCTTAATTTTGGTCTCCAATAAATTTTTTTTCCTCTTGTATTTAATTTGAAGAAAATTGTAATTTAATATCATATTATTTTTCTTTTTAAATTTATAATTATTTGAATGAAATATATTTAATTAAAAAATCCACATTTGGTCGTGTAGCTAGTTATGCAGTATGTAACTCACGTACTGCATGCTACTTAAAACCTTTTAATATAATTTATTATTATACATTATTAAGAAAACCCAAAGCCTATTTTATCTTCCATATATAAATATTATCTCTTTTTTTTTAATAATTCGTATCTAACTTGTTACCAAAGTTTAGCGGCCTCTTCCTTTTATTTGTAACATATAAAAAGCTTACACGTAGGTAAAATTTTCAAAATTGTTAGAATAATGAAAATTTGAAATTTATTTATTTTATTTATTTTTATATTTCAGTTGAATTATTTATTCTAGCCTAAAAATATTTTACCCCTGATCCAAATAATTAACTAATAATCCTAGCTAGCCTATATATCTTCATCGTTGATGAGTAAGAAATTAGCCTCGTCGATAAATATATTGACCATGCACACCACTTTGCATTGAGCCCCAAAATATTTTTCATTGAGAAGAGAGGGAATTAGAGTGTGATGGTGTCATCTCTTCTGCAACAGAAATGAGTTTCTTCCAGAATTTGCTGTGTCATCGGCGTGACAACGATATAGAGGCTGGAGGAAGCCGCTTTGATGTCGGCATGAATGATGACGATGAATCTTCTCCAGATCCTTTCGATATTACCAGCACTAAGAATGCCTCAATAGAGCGTCTCCGCATTTGGAGGGTACGTTTTTCCTTTTCAATCCTCTATTTCTCTCAACTTTTACTTTTCATTTAGTTCTTCCTGAATTGTATGTTCGTCAAGGTGTTTTGACTATGTTTTATGCTTTGGTGGGTTCTTGATCTTTTTGTTTTGCATTTCTATTTCTTTCAACTATCCAGGTGGTGTTTAAGAACAAAATTTCATTAGAATTATAAAACTAGATATCAGGAGCTGCTGTGCATAACCATCCAAATATATAGAGAATTAAACATAATGGTTCTTAATTCAAACATTGTCGTTTGAAATCTTCAAATGGTCGTGTATTATGTTCCCGCCAAATACACCCCATCAACCACAAAGGGACCAACCTCCACATTTCTAATTTGCTACGACTACCAAATGGACTTGGCCGAAAGCTAACAAATCCACCACCTTCAGGGAATGGTTCTTAAATCGATACCCATAAATTCCTAGCCATTTCAGAGTGAAGCAAAAGATGATCAATACTTTCACCACTCTGCTTACACACAGTTTCAATCATTTATTTCAAAATATTTTAATCGTTTATGTTCTGAATTTTTTTTATTTTTCATTTTCTTTAACTTATATTTTCTGTTTGTGCACATTACTAATCTCCACAAATCTATTTCACCCAAACTAGGCAAAGGCCATTTCAATGCCTCGTGGTATGGATAATATTTTTAAATATTATTTGGACAATCAAAAGAAGCGACAAACTGCTGGAACTATCGGATCAAGTAAGTTGTTGCCTAAACTTTCTTAAATGAGTGGTGCTACTCGTACTGTCTAGTGGTTTTTTTTCATATTTTTTTAATATATTTAAATATATTTTTTTAAAAATATACATCAATACACTTAAAATCACTTCCTTAATCACTAAATAAAAAAAATAAAAAAATAAAAATTTGACTAGCGGTCAAAGTGGGGAGTCATAATAGTTTTATTCTTCTTAAATTCTTTCAAAGTGTTTGGTGTGTAAGGATGTAAATCATATCATGATATTAATTTTGGGCGACTTCATTTTTCTAATATCCTAATATCTGAATTACAATATATATATATATAAAGCCATGTGGAAGGCCTATTTTGAATTTTCCATTTTGTGCATGATATATATGTCAACGAAGGAGTCTAATTTTGTCATTTAATTTTCTTGATAGCATACCAATTAGTAATGATCAATGGTGATGATCACCATGATCACTACTTGCATATATAATTTGTTATATATAGTCTAATTAATTATCAGGACGGTCTAGATGGATCGATCAGGCGAGTTTTCATGAGATTTATAATGACTGGCCTATATAATATGACAAAATGAAGCAACAAATCTAACTATATTATATGTAGAAGCTGAGATTAAGTACTACACAGCTTCATGCATTGCTGTAAATGATGATGACGAACGGAAATGGTACTAGTTCTAACTTAGAGAATATCAAGGAATATGCCGTATTTACTTATATAAAAAGAGCTTTTATTTATTTTTATTATTCTTTTTGTTTTGTCTTCTATATAATTATAGTCTCGCACAGTTAAATTGACAATGTTTTGGTAATTTCAAAGGAACCCATGATCATGATTCATATGCGATCCGGTCGATCCAAATCCAATACCGACATCTACTGTCTGTTATGTTGGACTCGATGAGGACTATGAACGAATATCAAATCGGGATAGAAAGTGGTCTTGCGCAAGCAATCTTCAGTGCTGTGAGATTAGGGATCGTTGGCTTTGTTACTTTAATTGCGAAGGAAAACAGAGAGGTTTTGTACTGGGTCCGAGATGGCGAAAGAAGAAACGTACTCATGTCTGCTGTCCGACATCGGCAGGCTAAAATCTTTGGAATAATATACGGTTTAAGAGAGACGAAAGCTACATTACTATCAGCTCGAGATAATCTCGGCAATAACATATTACATGTAGCAGGGACGTTAACAGAATTCTCTCCGCCTGATCACATCACAGGTACTGCAGCTTTGAAGATGCAAAGAGAATTACAGTGGTTTAAGGTAAGTTCTTCCTCTTTAATTATATATATTTCTGTGTGCATCCTCTGATCTTTACTCACGTGATACTGCATGTTACCAAATATATTTTAGTTATAAAGAAATTTTATAAAAATAAATTAATAAATTCATATAGTTTGATGTGCTACATTAAATTATAAAATTATTTTTATATATAATATAATTAACTTATCATATAAAGTTAGGACAATTTATAAATTTATTTTTATAAAAAAAAATTTATAATCGTAGTACATTTCTCTACCAAATATATATTTTCAGAAAGAGAGATAGGAGAGCAAATCCGTGCGTACCGGAACATATGATGAGATTAGAGATTTCGGCCTACAGTTTCCTACTTTTCTGAAATAATAATAAACTACCAATCCATTCAGCGCGTACTATGTTCTTTTGGGAACTGTCGTTATTACTGTTTGACGTTATAGGTAGACATAATTGCCTCGTGAGTCGTGACCAATAGCCGTAGACAGACATAGTGTAACCAGTGATGTTATATATAATTATAGAATATATAAGTATTGCATAATGGTTTTAAAAATAAGTAAGATTTATTGTTAAAATAGTTTTTTTTTAATATAGGTCTTATATTTATTATTTTTTTAAATTATGTAATATTTATACACTCTATGATTACAATCTCTGGTACCATAATATTGGTTTCACCCCCCCCCCCCCCCACTGAATTTCAAAAAATGGGGACAGCAGAAAATTAATTGATAAATTAGATCATTTTCTTTTCGCTTAGAGCATCTCATCCCATTCCTCAAATCATTGTTATTCCTAAATTATAGGAAAAAATTTAGGGAAAAGTTCAAAAATCCTCTCCCCTCCCATTCCCTATTTTAGGATTTTGATTTAGGGGATGAAGAGTAATTCCTTAAATATAAGGAACCACTATTCATCCCCTAAATTATTTTTTATTAATATTTTATTCGAATAAATAAAATAAATTGTTTTTTCAATCAACTACATTTTCTCTTATACTCATATTTATTATACTTTTAAATAATATTTTTAAAAATAATTTAAATAATTACTAAAATATAAAAATAATAATTTTAAAAATATTATTAAACCCGTAAAAAATTAATTTAAATTTTTGTTTAAAATATTCACTATAATAATAGTTCAAAACATAAGAAAAAATATTAAGTAGTTAAGTTTGAAAATGGAAGTAAGAGAAAAAAGTAATAAAGAAATAATAGAAAAATATTATTTTAATAGAATAGAGAAATGATAGGTAATGAGATGTAGAAGGTTTTTTAAAAATGAGTAAAATTTAGGATAAAATTATAGGGAGTATCTTTTTTAGCTAAAATTTAGGGAAAAATTTAGGGAATCGGATGTGAATACTCTTAGACTTATCCCCCTATAGGGATATTTAGTGAGGAGTAGTGTTACATGTACTTATATTTTTACTTACATTTTTATTTATAATACTCATTTTGTTATTTTTCTTTTGAAATTCAAATTTAAATTTCAAATTTTATGAAAATTAACTGACATGTGAATAAGTAAATTTTTTGAAAGTACATTTAACATTTTTCTTTAGTGATAGTTTCTATATATAGGAATTGGACGATCTTATTTGGTCAAATACCTAACGGAAAATTCATATGTTCCTTTCATTACAGACTTAGTAATGTTATGCACCATATTTTCATTTTATTGTCAACTCATTATATAAAATATAACACATTTATCACTATTAAATAATAAGAAATCATTCAATAAAAGATCATCTAATAATGATAAATGTGTTACATCTTATATAATGAGATAAAAGTGAGACGATAGTGTGATGCATATAATTGTCCATATTTCAATATACATAGATCTAAATATCAAAGCAATCACAAGTATCAAAACCACAATCTAGAAATTAAAAAACAACAAAAAATAATAAACACAAAATTTTAGTAACAAAATAGAAATTCATTTAAAAAAAAAGAAAATCTTTCATAATCTAAAACCACTCCGATCCGAGACGGACCAATCCAAAGTTATCATCCACTACAGCACAATTTTCAAATTACTTTTACGTACAAACACTTGTACCTCTAGAAAACCCAACTTGCAATCTTGGCAAATGATCGGTTCGCCTCACACCGTGGTGGCTCTAGGACTTCTAACAACTTTCTATGTGGATCACTTTGACAAAAGAATCTCGAACTCCAGTGGTTGTATGCTTTTCTATGGTTTGGCATTATCTCGAGGATTCAATATTCTCAAGGAAGACAATTATACGGTGTTGTGACCTCTATTTGTGTTTTTCACAATAATTAAAGTACTCGTCTTTTGTCGCCATGGATGCATAAGCTAGCTAGGTTCGATCAAATTGTCAGTCTTTCGAATATTAATGGGAAATTCTGGTTTCTTTTCTTTCTAAAATTTTGTGTATGATCAAATGTAGGGGGTGGAGAAGTTGTGCAATCCCATGTATAGGAACGAAAGAAACTTCGCCGGTTTGACTCCTGAACAAGTGTTCACGCAGACCCACAAAAAATTGATTCAAGAGGGAGAGCGATGGACGAAGGACACGGCAAGTTCTTGTACAGTGGTAGGTACACTCATTATGACTATTATGTTCTCTGCAGCATTTACCGTCCCAGGAAGTAACAATCAAGATACCGGTTTTCCAATTTTCTTAAATAGAAAATTGTTTAAGATCTTTATAATAGCAGATTCTCTATCACTATTTTCTTCCTCCACTTCAGTATTGATATTTTTGGGAATCCTGACGTTACATTTTGAAGCAGAATATTTCCAAAAATCCTTGCCAACTAAGATGATAATAGGTCTTTTCACCCTCTTCTTCTCCATTGCAACAATGATGATAGCCTTTTCTTCTGCTATTTTGATTATGTTGCGTGGAGAATCCTGGATTGTCATTCCTCTTATTGGTTTAGCTATTGTTCCTATTTCCTTGTATGTATACATGTACTTTGGCCTTCTTGTTCACATGATTGTTTCAACCTATGGATCCGGCACCTTTGATCGGAAAATGAAATCGGGGCTTGACTTGGGTTCTAATGAATGATGTATGGATGTTCTATCAGTATGTGGCGTACTAGTCGGGATGAATGATGCCCTTCCCCGGCTGCCTTTTTTATGTGTTTTTAGTTAAACTAATGAGAAGAAGTAAATGTAGTTATTTATATTATAGTTTTAATATTTTCCCTAATGCACAAGCTACAAGAGTTGCTATTTCTTATCTTTATTCATTATAGTTCTTATACACATAAATACAAATATTTCATAAATGCTCTTTTCATGGTTGCTCCCCCGTTAATTAAGGTAATTATCATTTGTAATGACCCAATCTAATATTATTGAGAGATTGAATAAGAATAATTTTATTGAACTTAAATTAAGTTAAATGAGTTATTTTGGATATGCCACTTGGCCCAATTTTATTATGATGAATTATGAATTATTATTGAGCTCAATAATTAGGTTAAAGTTTAATTAATATTTATGGATTAAGTAGGTCCTATTTAATTGGTGATAAGCTCAACTATTATTTTAAAAGCCCATAAAAATTTATTAGTCGAGTTGGATTTATTTTGAACTTGGGACCTGGCCCATTAAAATCTATTGAATACTATGAAAATATGGACAAGCCCAAGAGCTTATTTGGATCATTTAAGCAAGCCAACCCTTTCGTTGGAGCCCAAATAAGGATCCAACAGAAAACAAAAAAGGAGTAAAAATATATTCGTATAAAGGCCACCCAAGGCCGAAAACTCACGAAAAAACCCAAACCATGTACACCTAAAACCAAACCCAAACCGTTTAACTACTGAGCAGTGATAAACACACAACATATATTATAAAATAAGAGTATTTTTATAAAATGATGTTAGTTTTATAAACTATTTTACAAAAATACCTCTCAGTTTAAGCATTGTTGTATAAAATGTTATATAAAATGTTGGGAGTTTATCATTTTTCATATACTTTAGACACATCCACGCACATTACTTCGATCCCCTCACACACGAAGAGAAGTCCCACGCACATACTGCAAGGGTGGTCGTCAACCCACTGTTCTGCCAAGCCTCACGTTGTGGCCGCCCTCTCCAGTCCACCAACACCCGCACGGCCTCCACTCAACACCTTGTCGCAGGGAACACAGCTTCCTCGAAGACCACGCCGCTGCATCGTGAAACAACCTACGTTGCCCCTGTTTAAGCAACCCATAACAGAGTAGCATGGACAACCACCTCTCTTCGACACCGCAACAACCACCACGCTCCCTCCACGCCGTGAGCCTCTTCCTCCCACGCATCAACCCCACACGACCCCACTGCCGTAAGCGGTGAAGTCTAGCAGCCGCAGCCCACGTAGCAACAGAGCACGCCGGACAGCAACCCCACCGTGCTTCCCTGTGGCCTCCCCAACCTTGGACCAAAGTCCAACCGAAGTTACACCGTGGAACCAACGACGAGAGCACCAGGTCGTTGGTCATTGTCGGACTGTAGCCCTCACCGCTCGATCGTACTCTTCCCCACCACCTTACGGTTGCACTGAGCATTGGCAATGGAGAGACCTGTCGATGCTCTAAAAATCGTACAACAGCCTGCAATTGGAAAAAGAGTCATTCCCACTGTGGGGACTTTGACCTCGATGGGTGTTGTTAGGAGCCCGACGGTAATTTGGTGCGATTATATGGTATCGGTGTGTACATCCACATTAAATGTATATAGAAAATAAGAGAAGATAAACACGTGTTTAAGGATGAAAAATTTACTATAATATTTTTATTTACCATTTATCATGACTTCTCATATCTCTAATAATTCTAAATATATATTTACAGGAGAGAAGTCTTCGCCGGAGCTCATGTTCCAAAGTTGAAGGAGAAGTCAAAGACGAAGAAGAAGAACTGTAGTGTAGACCGTGCCCTCTGTAGTGGTGTGACAGGGCCTGCCTTGCGTGCTCACAGACTCCCCTTTTCCCATTTCCCCTGACAGCCTATCCCATTCCATGGCACCACGCCCCCCCCCCCCCCCCGGTACGCTTTACTTGTCATCTGACCCTGTCCCTCCTTACCTCCCTAGCATCCCAGGTCTCCTCACCCTTGTTGTTCCTTGTTGGGCCTGGAGGTAGGGCATGGGCCCGAATACTTTTACCCCCCTCACAAAACCATTGCTAATATCAAAATTTGAATTCCAAACCTCAAAATAATATTATTACATTATATATTTAAATAATAATTTTTTTTTTATTTTGCAAATTCATAATAGCCATTGAGAAAATTTATAATATAAAATATTGTTTTAGATATGCATATCAAATTTAGAAAAATAAATTTATTGTAAGTGCTTAGAATTTTGACTACTTCAATACAGACTATTTTTAAGCTACTTAGACAAAACCATTGCTTTTTAGAGCACATGCATTGGACTAGCCAAATGCTAGCCAAGTTCAAATTTGGACTAAGTTTTTTCAAAATCAGCTATATTGGACTAGCTAAACCACTTCAGGTCAAGTTATGAACTATAGTAAATATTAAAAAGTATTACCTCACTATAACAGAAACTGCAATCTCTCATAAATAAGTTTTAAGGCAAAAAGCAGACTTTTTGTAGAAAAAAACTCTATTCTCACAAAAGTTTGTTGTGGGAAGCTCGTGGGATAAAACTCGTTGGAAAAAGTATTATAGCTCATGAAAGGTTTAAATCGTGGCCAATACCTATCTTTTTCCACGACACTTCTCACGGCAAGAGCTGGTGAAGTACTTCGCCGCAAAAGCATGTCCATTTTTGTTTATGCTCGTGGGAATAGGAGCAATTCCTGCGAGAAGTACTGGTGGGTATTAGTATTACCCACTAGAACATTTGGTGGTAAAAACTTCTTTCGGGAAAAAATTATATATATCTTTGCCACGAGTTGTTTTCGCGACAAATACTAGAAGAATTCAGGAAAAAAAATTAATAATTGTAAAAACAAAAAAAAGATGAGAATGAGCCAAAAATGATCATAAAAAATTGTCTAACATAAGCTAAAAAATTATATACAAACCTTGGAGATTCAAATTGACACTAATAACAATTTCAAAAAAAGAACTAAAATTGTGCTAACATGCTTTGACACTAATAAGAACATTCAAGTGAAAAAAGAACTATTTCAGATTTCTATTTCCAAAACTATTTACCTCAGTTCTTCCATCATATATCATATTGATAGCAGCAACCTCAACTATGCTGAGCTATGCACCAACCATGCAGGTTAGTAACCAATACCTTCAAAATTTCAATACGACTGTTAGTGCAATTGGATAATCAAACCTATTACAAAGAAAAGGACTCATAAGTCTTGTAGTGAATAAAAGAGCTGAAACAACACATACATTTTCCTTTGCTTCTTGGTATAGTGCTCTAACATGAGAAGTACCGACCCCAACATATATTTTCACAAACTGAGAGTACAGACCTCAAGAATTGGTTTTGACACTTGGACATGCTCAAGTGCTTGAACTAGAATTTCCCTAGCATTTTTTTCATTACCAAAAACCTAAAAATAAAATCAGGAAAGAGAGAGAACACTCACAATAATATTTGTAGCCTCAAGCATGATTTTAGATATATCAAGAATGAGAGAGAAAACACACGTTAGATATAGTAAATGCATCAAATCATATGAAGCACCAAAACTACATGTATAAGAAAATACTTTTCTTTTAGAAGTAAAAAGAGGAAAACTACATGAATCACTAACTGAGTAAAAAACCAAAACAATTGCACATAGAGACTGTAGAATAATTTTTGATTCTGAGTTGGCCTTCAACCGTGAATAATTTTCAGCTGGAATCAAAATATATGGCCATAATTACGCCTCCCCTTGGCAGTGCTGCTTCATGAAAGTGGGTTAAATTAATTCTCAAAACTGATGTGGTGATCTGAATGTGTTTTAATAAGATGATTAACCTTGTAATAAGTCAACAAGGTGTATGATCTAGCACTTTTTCCTTTCTTTTTTTTGTTATCGTGAGAATAAGTATGGCCAAGTAATTCTTGTACTTGTTTTGACAAAAAAAAGCATACCAAGAAAGGAATATAATGGGAAAAGGCCATGCATGAGAGCTGCCCTATTGTAAAGTACAATCTGCATAGCTGATAGCTCTGCCATTTACTTCATAGATCTGTTATTTTTTCCAAAAAAAAAAAACGCTTATGAGAAACACATAAAGATACGGATGATTGCATGCCTCCAAGAACATACACCATTGCAACAAAAGCCCAACCAAGACATTAAAAAATTACATCAAGTCATTTAAATCCTACAGATTTTGCAGGGATCAATTCCATCTTTGATGTTAGAGCCTTACAAAATAACAATCCAAGATCATTCTGTATTGCCTTTCAGTGCTTTCACAGTCTCCTCAACACTGCAAATCCATTCCAAGAACCAAGAAACAAATATATTTGCATTGCAGTTCACAAGTCTGTTAAACCTTTTGATCCATTCTACCAAGGAAGAACGTTTTAGTACCTATTTCAAGTTCCTCATTTAGGATAATTTTTCGTTTCCACATAATTTCAAGATAAACTTCACATAGAGAGAGAGAGAGAGAGAGAGAGAGTAATATCAGCATAATATATGACGAAATCAAGTCCTCAAAAATATCTTCTACAAGATCTTTACAAATATAAAGCACTACATTTTTATTGGCATAATCATCCATATACCTTATCTCCAACTTTCTCTTGTTGTTCCTTCACTTTCTAACCATAATCAAAACATTAGTCATATAAAAAAGAAATCAGAGCATAGAACAAAGTAATAGGATTAACAACTACCTGCAATAACCTCCTTGACAAACCCTAATCAAGGAGATGGCCTTTCTCTTCCTTTTTTCTTCCTTTCTTCTTCATGTTAAATAATTTGTTTGGATAGTAAAAATTAAAGTATCAATTAATATATAGAGTCATGTATTTGTAAAATATAAAAAAATTTAAAATTTTTTTTAAAATATATAATAATATATTATTATTTTTACTTTAGAATGACTAGTCTCATATGGATTCACCTCTTCAAAGGTAATTTTAGTCAAAATTTCATCTTGGCAATAACTAGGTCATTGTCAATGCTCAAAGCATTAATAGTGGACTAGCCAAAGTTTGGCCAAAATTTGACTAGAGATTTCACTTTTATAAATTTAGTTTACTACTTCTCAACAACACAAAATAACAGACTCTCTAAATGTATTACTATTCTACTAAAATATTGATTTTGACCTTTTCAAATATTTTAATTTTAATTGTAATTTGAATATTTATTCGTTATTAAAAAAGTACACATTAATTTTCTAATGTTCATATTATTCCTAACAGATATAACTTTCTAACGGTCTTTTTTTTTACAACGGTCATATTTTTCAACAGTCATATTTAACAGTCATATCTTCACAACGGATATATCTCCAACGGTTATATTTTTTTACAACGGTCATATGTCCATCGGTTATATTTTTCTACTATAAAACATAACATTTCCTTAACAATTTCATTCACTTCAACGTGTCTCTATGAAACCTTTTTTTTTTCATTTTCTTTCAATGAATTGTTCATTTTTTCACAAAATGACACTTATCGATTAAGATTCTGATGAAAAATTTGAGATAGTAAGATAACTTATTTTAAATGTTATTAACGCAAAAGACTTCCACATCAATAATATATTGGATGACTTAAAAATTAGACTTGTAAATAGGTTTATTTAAAAAAAAAAAAAAATCAGATCTAACATGTTATTAAAACCATGTCAAGTTTAATTTTATGGCATCTTTGGCTTTGAACCAATTATTTCTATTCTTGCTTTTATTTGGGTGGAGGTAAGTGGGTCTGCATTATCCACTTCATCCCCAGGGTATTGAAAAACAAAAAAGTTATTGAGAAACTTCTTCTTCCTTTTTTTGCATTTTCCATCTCTTCTTTCAAATTTCAACCCATGTTTGTGAACTCGTGTCTCAGCCATTACTCCATAAGATTACAGCAAGGAAGTTCCCCCCCCCCCCCCCCACAACGATTATGGGTTTGTGTTATTATAAAGTAATGCTACATACAGTCGTGGAGTGCACAAGTGTCGTGCAGTCGTTTTGAAAAAGAGTAGAGTCTATTATTAAAAAATTAATTTTTTTCATGTGGGTCTCGTATTTATTCACTTTTTTTCAAAATGATTGTACGGCGCTTACACACTCACGACTGCAACTATCATTTCTCTATTTTTTTCTCCGAAATTCCATAGTTAAAAATATAGCACAAAGTTTGTATGTTTTCGTGCAGTATTACTCCTATATTGCATTTGACTCTGTTTTTTGATCGCTAAGAAAACGAATTTTTGGTGGAGTTCTTGCAGTGGGAGTCCTTCGGCGACAGTTGATTCCACTACGGTGGAGTTCATGTTTTGGGTAAATGCTTTTCTTCATCTTTTTCTTCTTGCGCTAGAGGACTAGCAGGCAGGAAGAGGAATTTTTTATGGTCAAAATAATATTTGGCCAGCAACTTAGCTCGAGTTAGTGACCCTAGGAACCTTTTCAGTTCCTGCATGTCTCCTTTGCCAATTTAGCCTTTACCAATTTGCCTAATATCTTGGCTACATTAATAATCATTTCCATCATGCAGCCATTACTAATCCTTTTTTTTTTATAAGTGCATCTCCTATTAATTCCATTATTTGTGGCATTAACAGAATAGTACAAGGAGTTTTTCCTTCATTGCACAAGCGTAAATACGGTTACTTTTACTAAATCCTCATGATCATCAATGATGCAACCAAGTTAATTTCTGAGTTCTTTTCCCTTCCTCCAAACTTCCAGAGATAACTACCCTCCTCAGCGAGCATTTACTTGATTAGATGTGAATTAAATATTTCACAGCAGCTAAAGTTAGCACAATCCCAAAATCCATGGAGAAAGCAATTATATTAAAATTTGAAATTCAATAGTAATATAGATAAAACCCACTTTCATGAACTATATTTCACAGCAGCTAGAGCTAGCACAATCCCAAAATCCATGGAGAAGGAAATTATATTAAAATTTGAAATTCAGCAGCAATATAGATAAAATCCACTTTCATGAACTCTCGGATGTATATCACCCAAAACAACATTCGACAAAGCTCCCAAAACCCCAAATCAATTCCAAATCAGTGTCTAAAAAATGATCCAAACCCATCCTACAACATCAAAAGTCCCTAATGTAGATAAAAACTGCAATTCGTAACAGATTCATAATCAATCATGGAAAATATCCATAAAAAAAGTGAATTTATCCAAACAGTACACAAGAACTCTAAATCTACGAAATCAAAAGAAAAGTATATGAAGGCAATAACACTATGCTCAGATGAAATGCTTGCAATACATATACCTAAAACAGGTGGGGAAAAGTTTGAAAAACAAGAACCCATTCATTGAGCAGCAGCCCCTCGTCCACGCTCTGATCGAGATCCACCACATATGATGATGGAACAAAGAAGAAGAAGAAGAAGAAAGAAACAAACGGAGGATTGAGAGACTCACCTCCTCAGCGAGGTGGCAATGGCACAACAACAGGCACGACTTGGGAAGGGCGGCAGCAAACTCACAGAGAATAGAGAGTGAGTACCGAGCTGGGGGAAAAGAAAGAAAGGGAATTCGCAAAGGATTTTATCATGGCATTTTGCAGATATTACAAATCACCGCAAATATAGCCAAAACGTCGCTGTCAAAGATCCATAACGTGTTATGTCAGGCGATTCTATTTGCAGCGACAAATTATCGCCGCAAATAGTCTTTTTAGCGTTGATTCTCTCACTCTCCACAAGAAAAACACGACTACAGTGAAAAATGGCTTCTACCATCCAATTGTTGCTAGCCGTAATTTTCTTTGGCCGCATAAACGACTTTTTCTTGTAGTGCAGCTAGATTTGGCGACTGAACAAATCTTAGACCAAAAATACTGTAGATTAATTGAGTCCATTGTAATAGATTTTTGTACAACTTAACTAAACTTTAACCAAGATTTAGCTAAATTGATTCCAATAGGGCCACTACTAGTGCTCTTACAACCCACCTGATCTCTCGGTAAACCCTCTCTTCTCTCTCTCTCTCTCTCTACGTCAGTTCTCCCTCTCCCTCAATGTAAACTTTCTCCCGGCCCATAGGATATCCCTCTCTCGCACGCCCATAATTATCATATGTTAGGTTTGGTAGATATTGAGAATGGTGTCACGGGTTGGAGTCATAAGACGTGTATGCATATTTACGTAAGTTACAGTGTTAATATTTTTAAGGTTTAATCGTGTAACTACGTGGAGAAATTATATGGATATCAAACTATTTGGCAAATGACAATATTTTAAGATAACGAGAATTTTAGGAAATATAAGTTATTTAAGGATTTAGGATTTTTAATTTGAAGTACGCAATTAATTAGAAGTTGACATAAGTTACTTGCCTATCTTATAGGTAATTAGCTTCACTCGAAAATATTGCATTAACGCTACCAGATAAGTAGGTTGATAATAAAATTAGGATTAACTCACATTAACTAGTTAGATATGTTATTAGTATTGAAACCAGTTTTTTGGAAGTCAATATTCATGTATCACGAATGTCATGGTATATGCAAGCACATTATTTATCATAATACACGATCACATTTAATTCCTCATTTTTTTGTCATGTATGTATTATGGATGTCATGCATCTCATGTTAGTGTGGATGATCATTTAGATACATGACATCAATACAGTTAGTGTGGATGTGCAAGTCACAAGCTCAAGCGTAGTCCACCACAATATATTACTATCTGATCATATCAGCGGTTCCTCTTGTGGCCATAGAATGTGGGGCCGGTGCAAAACTTTGCACACATGATTAAGTGTGTTGGCTAGTCAAATAATTTAGATCAGTCATATAATTCAAGACAAGTCTTGCATGTCATAAGCATTTGCACAACTAGTCATGATTTTAATTCTCTCAAGCATGAATTTTTTTATAAAAAATCTTATATTTATTATGTTTATGTTATGATGAGTTTCTTACTGAATTTTTGACTCATTTTAGTTTTATTTCATGTTTTAAACCATTTCAAGTGAAAATATTTATGAAGATGAAGCTATAGAACAAGACTTGGTCTAGGGAGATGTGACAGAGGCTTAAATCATATAATTATTTTTTAATTATGATTTTTATAGTACAAGCTTTGAAAAATTTTAATAAGCGCTTTTTACGTACCAATTTTAATGAAGTATATTTTATTTTGAGTTATAGAATTTTTGTATCTTGCACTTCCTTTAAAATAAAAGAGAATTTTTAAATCAATAGCAATAGTAGCACTCCGACTTTTTAAAATTTCTTAGAAAGAATAATATGCTAAGTAGCCTTATACCTATGAAACACTTGGGGAGCATTTTTCCTATTCCTTTCAACCCTCTCCAGGTGTGGTGCGTGTACTGCACACGCCGTTACAGCCAGTGGTGGCCCCTTGTCGGTGATTCGTCTCAATTTTTTGTTGTTACACTATATTTCCACTTTCCCTAATCAAAGATCGAGTGAAAGTGGATGTGACAATTCTTTCCAGCCAGTCCAGACCAACACGTTGCAACACACCCCTTTGTACTGTGGCTTCTAGCTGCAGTTTAATAGTCTGTTCATCAGACTATTTAAAAATCGTCACCAAGCGGTCTCCCCTTGTGGGAATTGGGTAGGAGTTAATTTTTTTAGCTCCGATCACCCTCTTTGTTTTTTTTACTTTTGTGTTGTAATGTGTGTTAATTTTGGGAAGACTATAAAGGACTCCCACCCTATTAAACTTGTATTTTATATCCGTTAGTTTATTTATAAATGTTTACTTGACGCTTTTAAAAATAAGTTCTTAATGACGGGGAACCGGATGTTACATCATTAATTATTATTTTATTTCAGGATTCGATAAAACAACTAATCATCTTTACGGCTCTTTTGTTTTTGTAAATGAAATTTGAGATTAAAATTAAAAATTAAATAAAATATTGTTAGAATATATTTTTTAATATTATTTTTATTTTAAAATTTAAAAAATTAAATTATTTATTTTATTTTGTGTAAGAATTTGATAAAGTTGTAAACTTATAATGATTAAATGAAATGAGATAAGTTGAGAGAAGTTGTAAAAACAAACTAAGCCAGGCTGTTTGGATACACAAAATCATCTCATCTCATCTCATCTCATCTCATCTCATCTCATTATTATAACTTTTTCAAACTCTCATACAAAATATAATATAACAATTTAATTTTTTAAAATTTTAAAATAAAAATTATATTAAAAAATTATATTCTAATAATATTTTATTTAATTTTTAACAAAATATATAATCTCATCTTAACTACATCACCAAACGAAACTTTTAAAATCCTATGTGTGACTGAACTAGTCAAATCTGTTTTATACTGCGTTGTTTAACAGATGGTTCAACTCCTTGAGTTAAGAAAATTACTTATAACGTAATTGATTCCCTCTCCCTTTATCCTCTCTTTACCTTTCATTTTAAACACGCTTTAATTTATTTATTTTTAGTCTCTACCGACAATCGGTCGCCCTTTATCACGTCATCAAATACCATTAGTTTCAAAAGTTCAGATTGAAAAAAAAAATGGGTGGATTAATCACCATTTGTCCCAAAAGCTTAAGCTGATGGGAAGAGATAGATTTTATTATTTTATATCTTCTCACTCCCCTTCACTTGTGGGCCAGACTTTTCCTCAATGAGTAGGCCCAACAAGTGGAATATTTAATTAAATGGGATAAAGTATAGAGTCAGGGTTCGAACTCAAGACCTCTGCTCTGATACCATGTGAAATCATCACTTGTCCCAAAAATTTAAACTGATAGGAAGAGATAGATTTTATTATTTTATATCTTAAAAATTATAATCTATAGAGTAGGCTGGGGATGTTTTATTTCTACATCCACCATAATTGCTTTTACACCTCTCTATTTCACACATATGGGACCCATACGTGAGAAAAAGAGGAATCTCAACTGTTGAAGCTGCAAGTGGAGGTGGTAGGGCTGCAAGAATTAACATAAATTGTCATGGGAAAAAATGAAGAGAAAAAAGAAGAAAAGAGTACCCAACAAAAATTACAACCACCCGAGTGGTGAATCGTATGCTCTGTTCTTGGACTTTTTTAGGGTGGGTTGGAAAGGGTGATCAGAACATGTACCAAATGAACTATTTGGAGTCACCATGACCAAAAAAGGAAGAAGAAAGGGCAAAACAAGACAAACGATGAAACAAAACAAGAGGAAGCACAACCAAAACAAAAGAAAAAGACGATTATATAGATCATAAAGCTTCTTTTGTATTTATTCACAGATATGGCAGAACCACGGTAACCAACTCTTGAACCTGAAATAAAATATCCGGAGAGAAAGAGAATGTACAGAAGGTAATTAAGAATGACCACAAATGAGGCCTGGGGGGTGCATTGGAGACCATGAGAGCTGGAGATAGGCGCAGAATTTACAGGGCATTGAGTTCTGCAGTGATGCACAACAAAGCTCATCATGAAGTATGCACGATATTAACAATCCTGTTCAGCCTCTCAAGAATGCTGCTAGCCTTCCTCTTGGCTCTTGAAGTTCCATTCTCAGTAAGCTCCGAGATAGTTCCATGGGTGTTCTCCTCTTCTCTCATTTCCTTCCACTTGGTTCGATCCTTCAAACAGATGCTATGGAGGATTGCAATGCAATTCTCCTTGTTACGAGCACAAGTACTCTCTCTAATTATGCTAAGCAAGCAAGGAACAGCTCCAAGTTCTCCCATTTCTTCAATGGCCTTTTGATGACTTGAGAGCATCGCGAGGATGGCTAACAACTCATCCACAAAAATACGGTGCGTGATCTTCTTCACAATCACACTCACTGCACCATCCCGCACAGCTCTTGCCTTGTTCTCACTGATCATGCATAGGGTAAAGATTGCTGAAGCAACATCTTTCATACTTTTCGGATGCCCTTCTTCTAATAGGTCAATGAGTGGTTTCAGGGCACCAGATGTTCCAATAAGCACCTTGTTTGAATCAAGAGCTGACAAAGTGAAAAGGGCTGCTGCAGCGTTGGTCCTTGTCTCAATGGTTCCTGATCTCAATGCTTCCATAAGTAAAGAAATCGCCGTTGGGGTTTCAGCAACAAGCTTTTTGTTGTTGTCATGAATTGAGAGATTCAAGAGTGTTGTGATAACATCTTCTAGGAGATCCGAGTGAATACCATTTTGAAGCCTGCTTTCAGAAAGTGGATTGAGCAATTGGGGAATGGCATCGAAAGACTCTCCAAAGAGTGCCCGGAACGAGGGCATCCTCTTCGTCAACAGCCGAAGCTCCCTGGCCGCTTGTTTTTGTTCAGAGAGTGTTGAAGACATCTTCTCCAGCAAAGAAAGAAAATGTTCACGATCTGATTCAGTTACCGCTTCCTCGCTAACATGGTAAACAGGATCCGACAATTCAATACCCCGGCTCTTGCACCATTGAGATATCATCCCCCGTATCAAGTAGTTTGGGGTAAGAACGGTGTGCGAGAGAACATGTTGGGTTACAGGGCATGTCCGGTTGCCTGCTTTTAACCATTTCTGAATGAAAGCTCTATCATATGTCTGCACAACGCATACAAACAAATTGAAACAAAAACCGAACAACGCATTAGCTCTGAAGTAGGGATTGACAAAGGATGCCAATACATGAATCATTTCTCCATAATGATTTCCACAGTACTTATCCGTGAAGGGTGATCAGATTCATCATTATGAGATACTGAACCCATACAGCCAAACCACAGGAGGATGACAGTATAGATAGGGGTACAAATGTCAAAAATCTTTTAGCGGAGTACATACAACAAAAGTACTTCCATATTTGTAATTCGAACAGTCACCAGAAATAGAAATTTACGGTAGTAGTTCCTCAGCCAATAAAAAGTCAACACAAAGAATCCAAAATGCAGAAATTAAACGAGGATTTAAATGGCCCATGAAGAACCCAGAAAGAGTAATATGTTTCAATTAAATAAAATGAAGAAGAAAAGCCTTACCCTCCGTTCGGTTGCCGACTAGACAGGATGAAATAAAAGAAGATAAAAGAAAAAACTTGAATGTTGAAATTTAGCTGTTTGTGTTAATTTTGTTTGAAAACAATTCAAACCCCATAAACATGAAAAGAAAATAAAACACTAGGAGTTCATTAGTTTTCTCGGAAAACAAACAGAGTAAAGAAGAAATTCTGATTTATACCCACCTGCCCTGTACCAACAATAACAGGATCTCTCATCAACTCCTTGGACAAGGGGCACCGAAACTCCTCGGGACAGGACAGCGTCTCGAGGAGCTTCAACGAGGGCGACCGCTTCCCCCTCAGCTTCAATTCCTTCAAAGCACAAAGCTTCTCCTTGGCCCGATCAATGGTTTCGACGCTGTAATCCTCGTCATCTACAATAGCCCTCACCAGTCTCTGCAGCTCTCTCTTCAACTCCGTAGCCTTCGCCATCACCGTGGGATCAGATTCAAAAACTCCCGGGTTCTCCATCGGATCACAAAAACCAGAGCCGTGGGTTGAAAGTTAATATGGCTCACATGGAAAGTTTTCTCGGAGTGGAGAAGCAGAGAATGAGATAGGAAATGGGATGCCCTGTTCCATTCTTCTCTCTCTCTCTCTCTCTCAGCTGTTTTTTCGGCACTCAGCAACAATCTATGAACCAAAATGGGGTTTTGAGGTTTCCTTTCCGCAACTTATCCTTCAAGTTTCACTTTGACATTGTTTGGAAAACCTTTGCCACGTCAAAATTAAATTAAAGGGCCATCAGAAATCCAGATTTCAAATTGTTTTCATAGCATTATCAATCCAGATTGTGATCCTTGTAATTTCATTCGAATTTCAAGGTTTATAGTTTAATAAAAATCAGAGACATAATAATTATTTGGACACAAATTTTAAAGAGTTTTAAATCCCACAATTACCTTTTCTTTTACTTGAATTTGTCAAAATTTTAATGATAAAATTTAAAAGGCAGTGATATTTGAGAAAATGAGATTTCATGATAAAAATAATTTATTAAATTTTTTTTATTAAATTTTTTTTTATCTAAAATATTTCTTTTTTAAAAACAATTTAAGTAGAACAAAAAGTACCGACAAAGAAAAAATTAGGAACAGAGAGTGACATGTTTAGAATGAAGTAAGGGTGGGGTGGGACCCATAAAGGTCCATGATGTAAACAATCACGGAATCTAATCCCAAAACAACAGGCACTACGCGTGGCTAAAACTTGCTTCGTACGCGCGCACACAGACAGAGAGAGAGATATATGAATTTCAAATCATATTAAAAAGAGAACTGCGTGACTGAGTGGAGAGTTGAGTTTTCCACCATGGTTTTCTTTTCAACTTTTTTTTTTTTTTTATTTTTTTGGCTGAATTTAGTGCATTAAAAACTGTTGAAAAATATAGACAGTAACTCAAATGTGACTTCTTCTTCTTTTTTTTGTTATGAATATATAGTTATTGTATATTTTTAATAATTTTAAATATTTTTAAAAAATAAAAAAATTTATAATATTATTAAATAATACTTGCTTAATCACGAAATAAAATATAAAATATTTTTTTATGATTTTTTGTTTTACTTCGTGATTAATAAATTATTTTTTAATAACTTTTTTTTACTTTTTTATTAAGAAAGTATTTTTAATGATATTCTAAATTTATTTTATTTTTAAAAAAATTATATAAAAAATAATTTTAAAAAAAATACGTACAATATCTGCTACTGTCCCAACGGGAGCCCCAGCGGGGCTGTAGCTATTATTATCGATTTTAATTTACAAGATTTGTCGCAGGTGGCATTTAAGTTCAGGACATGTGTCCTGTGGACGACTTAGAAATAAGTGCAGACACAAAGAAGTGTAGACACGTGTCCGGTATCTCGCTCAGGGTGTGTGACCTGGCATGATAACATGGCGGCAAAAGAAGAATAGAGAGAGAAAAGTTTAATTAATTAATTAGGTGATAGACCGCAATCGCATTGCCGGTGGTCTCTGCCAAATTTTCAGCTTCTTTATTTACATGCATCGTGCACAAAAACACCACAAACAATGTTTTAACACAATCATATTTAAAAATAATGAAACTTTTTTTATATGTTATTTAATAAGCATACTCTACATTCAAAATACAGTTATGTCAAAAATCGTATAAATAATTGTATATTTATATATATATATGTTAAAGGTAACTTAATGTAATATATTATATCTATTTTACAATAAAATAAATCTTATAATATAATGAATTTTAGATATGAACCAACTTTAGAAAGAATTTATCTTTTCATTTTCAGCCAAGAATTAAGATGCTACCTTTTTAGGTATGGACCCAAAAGTTGCATAAACTACAACCACTTGCATTCAATTGATACAAAAAGTAAAGAATCTACTGAGTTATTGCTATTTCTAAAGTTACCTACCAAGATAATAACTACACTGTTGTTAGATTCAAAGACATGATTATGTATGCATCACCGGTACCCAATCAATTAAATATCTTTAAAGATTATAAATAAATAAAAAATGGGATTATAGGGGTATTTTCTGTAATTTAGAAAAGATAAAGTTGAAGAAGAAAGGCATGACACCCAAAATTGGTTAAAATATCAGTCTTATTGAGGAAGGCTGGATATAAAAGTCAAACCTCCTACTGTATGTTGATTGCAGTTCCACACCTACCCCTATATAACTCTCTCTTTTTCGTCTGTTTCCTAATTGTGTGTGTATTGGAGGATGATGGCATGCTACCCAATGCAAGTTTGCTGGGAAAGAAAAAAAAAATAAAAGAAAATGATATATAGCCTCTTTAAATTTAATTTATTGGTCAGATATTTTAATTTTTTTTAATCGTTAATAAAATTATTATTAATAAAATTATGTATTTTTTTATGATTAAGACTATTAAAAATAAATAAAATAAAATTTCACTCATAAAATTTATAATTTATAAATTAAATTTTATAGTATTAAGAGAATTGAATATATATATATATTCATTCCATGCCAATTTGGAAATAAAATTCCATTACTTTATAATAATTGTGTTTACATTGATTTCGATCACATCACCCAAAAAAAGAAGGAAGTAGTTGGAACTCAGCTACATACTACATGGTTACCTCTCAAACATTGAAACAATGTCGCTAACCAGTACGTACACATCTGGATATCCCTCACAAACTAATACTTCAAACTCAATTATGATGGTGACCATCCGAGGAAACTATTCCATGTTAGTTTGCTGTATCTATAGAGATATAATGCATGCATGCCTTATCCATCCATGTGCATTACAGAGATAAATGTTCAACTTTGGTCCCCCAACATTCGGCCTCTGATCCAATGCCTGCCCCTCTTTTGGATAATTAGTTGTATTCAAAACAAACAAAGCTGGACAATAATTAGGTCTCGTTTGGATACAAAAATACTCTCAACATATCTCATCTCATCATTACAATTTTCTCAAACTCTCATATAAAATATAATAAATAATTCAATTTTTTCAAATCTCAAAATAATAATAATATTAAAAAATAATATTTTGACAATATTTTATTCAATTCATCTAAAATCATTTCATCTAATTATCCAAACGAGCCTTTAGTGGAATAGAGTGGGTTAGTTTCCACAATGAATATGATCAATTCCCCCAACAAAACTGCTTTCACAAAAATAATTTTGAAGAGACTCTTTAGCTGTTTTCCTGGTTACCAAATCATATTAGCATCATGTATTATATAGGATCAATTAATATTAGGTCTATAAAATAACTTAAAATAAAAGAATGGATCAAGAAGAATGTTCTATGAGAGGATAATCATTTATCAGTTTTTGTTCTATTCTTGTGTGAATGTTATAAGATCGATCCAAACAAATATAATAGATCGACATAAAATAAACCTATAGTAAAAATAGGACCCAAGATGTGCCCTCAACATGGATCCATCACTCTCTGGCATTAGTGGTATGAGGTGGAGTCGGGGTCCTCTTTTACCCACAAGCCTAATGCCAACTGGGTATTTCCTGTCCATACGTGCATGGAATGTGGCAAGTGGTGCTACGTGTCTTGCTCTGGGTCTTACTCTTCTTTCGTCGTTTTGCGTGATGCATATTACAGCCACAAAGGGAAGGGGGGACCGTCAATGATTTTGAGCAGAAAAAAACATCATAATTGGCATGTGACTAAATTATATTATATTATATATATAGACCGAGTTGTTTTCTTCTCTGGGGAGTATCGTTTATCTACTACTTGTATACGATCCTCAGTTATTAACTGTATAGTTTATTTACATAATGCTAATATAAAATTGATTCCAAAATATCTATTATCTACATGGCATTTAACTTAAAGAAAAGATACTTACAATCGTGAATTACATAACTGCTGCGTGATCGCTTTGAAAAAAATGAATAAAATATAAGACCCACATGAAAAAAATTAATTTTTTAATAGTAGACCACACTCTTTTTCAAAGCGATTACGCGGCGGTTACGCACTTCACAGTTGTATGTAGAATTACTCTTTAACTTATTACCTCGCAATATATAAAGCTAGTCTACATACAGTCCTCATTTAGAAATTGTTCATGCAAACTTATACAATTATATTTTTTAAAAAAAATTAAATTACAATAATATCATTTTTAAAATAATTTTTTTCCTCTTTTATCCTCATTTATCAATGAGATTGCACATGTAATCTCCGACTCAAAACTGTAAATATAATTTCTCTTATTTATATACTCAACCACATCATGCATCCTGTTTTACGCTTCAATGGTGGTCTAAAGAATATTCCGATAAGAAAAATGATAGTTGCAATTGTAAGTGTGCAAGCACCATACAATCATTTTGAAAATAAATAAATACGAGACTCACATAAAAAAATTATTTTTTAATAGTATACTCTACTCTTTTTTAAAACGATTGCACGATATTTGTACATTTTATAACTGCATATAACATTACTCTTCCTATAATATTCAATCAAAGCACAAAAAATATTGTCGAGGAGAATTTGATGCGGTGGAAACGTGTGATAATTTTCTCCTCAAAATAGCCAAACCACGATTCAAAGGTTGGTAACTTTCAATAGGAGTTGCCTCGTAAAGGACAATAAACTATATATGATTTCAGAAACGAAGACAGATTTTAATGTATGAGTGTCGGAATTTGCTTTGAGTGCTGGAAATTGGAATTAGACCAAATGCTTGAAATGGAAGGTTTTTGGGAGTCGCCATCAGAAAAAATCTGATAAACACCTCCAAATCACTCTAGAAAGATAAAATAAAAGCACATGGACCTTGGCGTGCTTGGGCTCCACTCAAGCATCAATGCAACAAGTGATTCTATTTCTCTTGGCTTGGTGCTTAATTTTTAATTAATACTCTGCCCCAAGTTACAATCAATTAATTTTATTAATTTTTTTACTGAATCAAGAAGCTTGTATATTGTAATTGAAAAAAAACTCTCTCCTAGGATTTTTCTTTTCTGAGGAGTATGTCAATCACCGGGGCCCTCAAGGTTCCCTTGGCACCATCTAAGCCACATCATTTACGGATATGGTCTCTCAGACCCCGCTTTCGTTACCTGAAGTGGATGTCCTTCTGCGTGCTTCGAAATCCATTGGAGGGGAAACGTATATCTATTTTTCGAATGAAGAATTGGAGTGATCTACACAACCTTTCCGGTTTTCTTTGGTGTTGAAATTTATTCGCCAGCGTCCATCCCTCGATGTGATCCGCGTTTATTTGTAACTGGTGGGGGCTTGTTTCACAGCCTATCGTCTCTAGCATGCGAACTCCACACCATGTTTTTCTTAGATTTGCTAAAAAGGAGGGTTTCTATAAAGCCTTCGCTCGAGAGGCCTATGATATCGAAGGTACGCCATATCGTTTGTTTAAATGGACTACTGAATTTTCAGAAGAGAAGGAACCACCCTTGGTCCCTGTTTGGGTGGTTTTTCCTGATTTGCCTCCCAATTTCTACCATGAGGCTTTTCTTCGAAATCTTGTTCTGCCAATTGGAAAATATTTACAAAGTGATAATAGCACGAGGTGCGCCACTTGGACAGATTGAGCAAGATTATGTATTGAGATGGATGCGGCGCTGAAACCGATTGAGGGGTTTTGGATTGGTATTCCTTGGGCTCCTTTAAGTCGTTATCAGACTGTGATATATGAGACTCTGCCAGCATATTGTTGTGTTTGTAATATGCAAGGGCATAATTCCAGTACGTGTAAAAAGGTAGAGAAAGATCCTAGAAATGGTGAAGTGGGAAAGCAGAGGTTTGGAAATGGTGGGCGACGATGGGAGAAGAAAGTCTCTACGATAGGGGATGTTGCAAATATTGAGAAGCTTGTGCTGGATGAGGTGGTAGGGGATTTGGAAATTAACCCAAAATTGGAGGTGCAAAATGTGGTTATTACAAGTCATGAGATTGGAGAGGGCTCTGAGTTGAAGGTTAATGATGTTGCTCTTATTGGAGGTACAGTAGTTCAAGGAGATATGGATTTGGTAGGAAAGAATTTGTATTCGGATAAGGAATGTGTGCAAAAGGGTGACATTATTTTGATCGAAGAAATAGAAGAGGGGGAATTAGAGCAGGAAAATGCAAAGTTATCTAAGACGGTTCAGGTCAGTCAACTAGGTGGGGAGGATCAAATGGCTGATGAACGTGGTTGCCCAAGGGCAAAGTTGGTGGCTGGTTTCCCTGTTCTGTTGTAGGAAGATGGCAAAGTTGGTGGCAATTGTTATAGACGGAAGGGAAGCACATGCAAACACACAGGAGGGAGATTTGTTGCCTTCTGAGGTAATGCATTCTCTCTCAAATTCTGAAGGTTTGAATGACTTAGTGCATCTTCAAAAAGAACATGATAATTATTCATATAACGAGAGGACAAGAGAAAATAAAGAAGGGGAGGTGGGAACTAAAAAAATGAGTGATATTAGTTAGGGTCAAGAGCATGCCCTTAAAATTGGATTTATGAATCCTATAATGTATTGGAATTTAAGGGGACTTGGTACCTCTAGAAAACAGTTGTTAAAGATGATAAAGAGTTATAAATCGAGTGTGGTAGTTATTGTTGAACCGTTTGTTGGTGAGCATTGTATGTTTCGACTTCAACAACGTATGGATTTTTTGGGATGTATTTCTAATGAGGGAGCTGGAGGGAAGTTTTGGGCGCTGTGGAAGATCAATGTGAGTGTAGCTGTGACTTGTATAACGGGTCAAAGTATTACACTATTAGTTAAAGAGAGGGAAAAGCAAGTTTTTATAACTTTTGTTTATGCTAAGTGCTCGTATATGGATCGTAGAAGGGTTTGGGAAGATTTGATCAGTTTGCAAACTGGTAACACATATTGGATCATCATGGGTGATTTTAATATCATTTGTAATGATGGTGAGAGAATTGGAGCGAGACCTAGACCGGCTATTGCTATGGGGGAATTTAACGATTTCATTGATGCGGTGGAGTTGGTTGAAGTGAATTCTGAAGGTAATATGATGTTATGGTGTAATGGGCAGCAAGGTAGAGCTCAAAGTTGGGCAAGACTGGATCATACTTTGGTAAATTCTACTTTGTTGCTAGAATTTCTAGGCGTGTTGGTTACCTACTTGCCTAGACAAAGTTCGGATCATTCGTCGTTGGTGGTTACTATGGAGCAAAGAGATTAGCCATGTAGGTTTATTCCTTTTAAGTTCCAGTACATGTGGCTTCTCATGAGTTATTTCATGATTGTGTGCGTGATGCTTGGGGTAAGGACCAATTTGGTCATGGTATGGTTAGGCTGGCTTAAAAATTAAAGTTTTTAAAAAGGGTGTTGAGGAGATGGAATAAAGAAGTGTTTTGTTGGACAAGTTCTCATATTCAACGGCTTGAAGAGAGTTTGGAAGAACAACTTCAGGTTGGGTTCTCTGAAGATGTTAAACTTGATTTGATGGCTTCGAAGGCTGCGTTGCATATATGGGTTAGTAGGGAAGAGACTCATCTTGCTCAACAAGCCAAGGAAAAATGGCTTGATTAAGAGGAAGGAAATTCTCAATTTTTCTGTTCTTTGTCTTCTAAAAATCATAGGTGGTAAGGGAGATGAAAATAGGTGAAAATAGATGGTTGAAGTCCCCGGAAGAGATTCTTTTGAGAGCTGTTGAATATTTTTAGAATTTTTGGCAGCTTCTCTGTCTCGGACTGTACCTGATTTATCTTTTATTGCTGATATTGTGGTGAGTTCTTCAGATAATCAGCAAATTCTTGAGCTTCGTTCAATCCAAGAGATAAAAGTAGCTGTTTTTTCCATTCCTATTGATAGTAGTCTGAGCCCAAATGGATTTGGCGCGGGATTCTATAAATCTTGTTGGGAGATTGTCTTTGCAGATGTGGTAACTGTTGTTCACGATTTCTTTAGAGGTAACCCCTTCCCAGATTGTTCTCTTCTTCTTATTTGGTTTTGATTCTGAAGGTTGAGAACTCGAAAGGTTTTGATAAATTCCGACCCATAAGTTTTTGTTTAGTTTTTTATAAAATTTGTACGAAGATTTTAGTGGGTCGATTATCCTCTTTGCTTCCTCAGATTGTTTCTCAAGAGCAATGAGATTTTATTCCAGAAAGAAGCATCTTCGAGAATATTAGCTTGACACAGGAAATGGTCCAGTCTATTAATAAGCCTTTTAGAGGTTGGAATGTTGTTCTAAAAATTGACATGGCTAAGGCGTACGATAGTGTTGATTGGAAATTCCTAATTCATGTCTTGTCAGCTTTCGATTTTTCTAAGCCGGTTTGTAGTCTTGTTTGGCATTGCATTTCCTCCCCTTGGTTTTCTGTGGTAATGAATGGTACTCCAAAATGTTTTTTCCAAAGGCGTCGTGGTCTGAGACAAGGTGATCGTATCTCCCCTTATCTTTTTATTGTTGTGGAAGGAATTCTTTCAAAAATGTTGAAGAATAAATTTCAAGAAGACAGAATAAGGGCATTTTATCATTCTAGAGAATCTCCTCTTATCTCTCATCTATTGTACGTGGATGACATTGTGATCTTTTCGAATGGTAGTAAAGGTTCTCTTCGGGCCATTTCTGAGACGCTTGCGGTATATGAAACTTGGTCTAGACAAATGGTGAGTAAAGAAAAATCTTCAATGATTTTTCTAATTATATTTCTTCTTCAAGACATAGAGAGCTCTTAGGAATCATGGATTTCTCATAAGGTTCTCTGCCTTTCAAGTATCTGGGGGTACCTATCATTGCTGGTAGATTAAAGGCTGCTCATTTTGAGGATTTGGTTAGGGATGTCTGAAAGAAAATTGGAGGTTGGTTGGCTCGATTGCTGTCTAGTAGAGCAAGATTACTGCTTATTCGGCATGTGCTTAATAGTATTCCTATACATCTTCTTTACATCTCGCAAGTTCCTAAATTAGTCATAGCAACTATCACTAAATGCTTTAGTGATTTTTTCTGGGGTTATAAGGATGGGAAGCCAAAAAAACATTGGAGAGCTTGGGATAAAATGTGTAAGCCGGTAGAGGAAGGTGGTATCGGGGTACGGGTTCTACAGGATACTCAAAAGCTCTACATATGAAATTTGCATGGAGGTTATTAACAGAAAATTCTCTGTGGTCCAGGTTTTTAAAGATAAAATATGTGAAAAATAATCATGTTTCCTTAATTAATCCGAATAAAGGAAGTCGGTTTTGGAAGTTGGTGTTAAGGAGTGTTCCGTCCATTTTTTAGAATTCAAAGTGGTGACGGATTATTTTGGTTTGATAAGTGGATGGGAGAGGAGACTCTTGGGGAGGTGATGCCGATTACTGGTTGTCCGAGTCTAAATTGAAAGAATGTAGATTGAATGGTGGTTGGAACATAGATCTTTTGATTAGTCTTGTTAGACATCAAAAGGCTAGTGAAATTTTTCAATTCTTGAGTCGCCGAAAAGAGGGAGTGGACCTGCTTGTTTAGACAGTTAAGAAGGATGGGATCTTTACAACAAAAAGTGATTGGGAGGTGGTAAGGATCAAATCTCCTAAGAAATATTATTGAGTGGTGTTCTTCATACAGGTTTGGTTTACCTCAGATTAGATGAGTTGGCTAAGTCCTGTGTTAAACGTTTTAGTTGATTTTTTCCACGTTCTGGGTCATTTTTTTATTTGTTATTGGGGTATTGATTTTTATGGTTGTTTGGCATTCTTGGATTTATGTAGTTATTGGTTTTCTTCCACCTTAAGTGAAAGTTTGAATAAAATCTGGGGGGTACCGTCCACTTTTGAAGGAAAAAAAAAATTAGAATATTTTTATACTCTTCTCGGTTTTTTTAATGTCGTTTGGCACCTGAGATACGAGTTGTGTAAAACTTTCTAATCGACCTGGAACTTCAGTAAGACCATTCCGGGTACCATCTCTTTTTCTCTATAATTTGAGAAAAAATTTAGAAAATGCTCTCAAAATCTCCCCCTATCCAAATCCCTATTTTAAGGAAAAGATTTAGAAAACAACTATTCATCCTATAAATCACTTTTATCAATATTTTATTTATTTCAATTAAATTAATTCTTCTTTCAATCATCTACACTTTTTCTCATATTCATATTTGTTATAGTTTTAAAAATAATTTAAATAACTAAAAAAATATTAAAAATATTAAAAATAATTTAAATTTTTATTTAAAAAATTCACTAGAATAATAGTTCAAAATATAAGAAAAAATATTGAGTAGTTAAATTTATGAAAGGAAGTGAAAAAAAAGAAATAAAGAAATATTATTTTAACAAAATAAGAAATGGATAGAGAATGAGATGTAAAAGATTTTTGAAAGATTAGTAAAATTTACAAAAAAAAAAATTAAGAAATGTACTATTTAACTAAATTATAAGGAATTTTACGGGACCAATGAGAATGCTGAGATACGAGTATCAATCTGACTGGCTCAATTCTCAAAGAATCAGACTAGCCCTGGATCTGGAAGTAGAGTTCAATTTCCCCCAGCTCGAGGCCACAAGAGATGACCAGCACGCATGTTCGTAGTAGGTCGAGTAATGTAAATACATGAAAACGACACTTATGTCGGCACATAATTCATTAAGACGATGGGAGTAGTCAGGTATAAGACCGTAAATATATCACATTAGAAAAATTTCATGGCGGATTGTCCACAGTAGTAGCTTCATCACATAAAAACTACATTTTTTATGCTTTACCATTGAAGGGACGTACACTGCAGATGGAAGGTTGCCAGCTCCTGATCCTGCAGAAATATAGAATCTGCTAGATGATGATAATATAATAAAAGAGGCTCTGGGGACTTGAGGTACCTGGAAACAAGGATTAATGGAAGCAGGGTTTAGAGACAAACCGAGCAGCGGGGTGGTGGGGGGGAATATTAGCTAATTTTGATGGCACTAGCATAAATGATCACACAGAGTGAATGAGTACAATACTCCTTTCAATATTAGGAATTCAGCTTAGAAGATTGGAGAAAAAGATAGAACAAATACCTGGGTTGCAATTCACTTCAGTAGATGTAAGAGAAGTCTACAGCTCCTCCGAGCATTCTCCAATATGTAATTTTCAATAGCTGATTGGCCTTTCTTTTTCCCTCTTAACACCATCTACTTCAACACCAATAGACTGGTGGCTTTCCTTAAAACTAGGAGGACTTTATCAGTCCAATGATGTTTCTTTAAGTTCAGCCAACACCAAATGGTGCACTCCAGTTCCCCCAGCAATCTAAAGGATGATGTAGTTTGATGTCGAGTAAATTGCCATAAGACGTCAGTTTGTCCTATCAGCTCAAACGGAGATATCAACAACATGATGTAGAAATTGCTTCCTCAATTCAAG
Organism: Juglans mandshurica; assembly: GCA_022457165.1. Taxonomy (NCBI): domain Eukaryota; kingdom Viridiplantae; phylum Streptophyta; class Magnoliopsida; order Fagales; family Juglandaceae; genus Juglans; species Juglans mandshurica. The sequence continues at coordinate 4,799,654 of CM039630.1, read as the reverse complement.
TTTCTCATCTCCTTCCAAAATGCTTGCCAAACACAGTATGACCCAAGTCACACCGCATGATCGCCACCCTTGTCAACTTGGCAGCCTAATTTATTCCCAGAGAGTGGTAAACCACATCAATAGGATCCAAGGGGAAAAAGTCGCGGTGTTTGAGCAGAAAGGGACTTTAGTCGTCTGAGTAGCAACAACGCATCAGATTCAGGACAGCCCTGGTTCATCTCAAGAGAAATTGGCAGGGGAGAGGTTTTATTCATCTCTATAAGCATTGTTCCCTGGGATAAAACACTCCGCATCAAAAGTGATTGATTAATGAACAAATCTTCCAAACCAATCCTCACAGATCAAAAAGGATAATAATATTTCAGAAAAGTCTTCAATTTAAGAAACAGGCCGATGGATCTTTCAGCTAAACTCAAAGAAACAGACAAATAAAAGATCAAACAAAAAAAAAGGATGAAAAATACAACCTCAAAGTTTGCCAAGAAGATCTGGAACTGCCTGAGTGTCTCCTTCATGTCACTCACTATTTTCTTGTCTGGAGAAGAAAGAGCGGCAGTGACCTCTTCTGGAGAATGACCTATTCCTTTATGTACAACCTGAAGCGAACAAACAAATGATCATCAGCTCAAGATCCTACAAGCTCATATCGTGAACAGATCAAGGTCCAATTCAAACTCACATTGTGATCAATAAGAATCTCAGCAATAAGGCTACCATCATCAACATATGCCCGAAGCTCATACTTTGTCCGCTGCTTATATTGGAATCCCTTTACACCAGTCAAAAAGCACTACAAAATTTGTGTTCAAGTTTCAGAGATATATAACAACAAAGGGGTGTGTATATATGACTTTAAAAAATAGTAACAGAAGCGATTTACATTCCAAAGCAATGACAGATATGATGTTAAAGTTTGGCACATGTAATCATGACATGGGCAGTTTGGTGATGATGTTAGCATAATGCTCTCATAAAGGGTTCCTTCATTGTTGCAAACGGTTGCTGAGGATGTTACAACATTTCTATGATTGACACTCAATTCATGATAAACAAAGAGGAAAGTTCAACACTCAACTTGCGGAGGGAGTACCTAAATAATCCTAAACGATATGGTTATTCAAAAGTAGTTGGTTCCTCTAAAACAAGGAAAGACTAGAAGATTAATTCATATAATAATCTCGTAGAACATCTACACTCAACAGCATGAAGTATGGTTGGGAACAGCAAAAAGGAACAACATAAAGATAAGTATGGTCTTTGAAAATCTTTACGATATAGACTTTTCATTAATTATATTGCATTATCTATACCAAGTAAAGTGGAGCTGAACTTAATCTGACTAGCAATGTTTTAAAGGCTCGAGGCTTCAATTTAAAGGGAAAAACCTATGCGGTTATATTATCTAAATCAATAACAAAGCAATATGTACCTTAATTTTTCCCTGAACAGAATGTGATTTCTCCTTCATTGCTGACAACTTGGCTGACAAACTAGATAAGTAAGTGAATGGGATTTCCTGTTCTCCAGATAGTATGAGGGGATGGTCTACCTCATCAACCATATGAATATCCTCGACCTCCGAAACGATATGGGGGGATGGGTTAGGCACGGTATTTGTCCTGCTAACAGGAGCGGCATCTATATGCATCTCCTCAAATCCCATAATAACAGAAGGTGATGTGTTAGGAGCAGCATTTTCTATGGTAGAAGCAGCAGACTCTCTTGTAGTCCTTTGGCTGGTATTAGTGCAAGATGGAATCGCAGTAACACCTACAGAACCCAAAGTCAGCTGACAAATGATAGTGCAATACAGGAATATCACAATTGCTGATTTGACGATGAAGAACTTCTGTATGTCCAGATTCCAAAACTTCTTCTACGTTTACAAGTCTGGCACATAATGATTACTGATAAACAATGCATACGTCAAATGCACTGCAATTACAGCTTCCAGCCTATGTCTTGAAGATGGAAGTTACTACTGGCACAACACACCACTCCTTTGCCAAAAAACAAGGTGATAGGAAGGAGAAATACTTATGAAAAGATAAAACTCCAACGTTAAATTTCTCAAACTCAGGGTAACTACCAAGGTTCCTCTTGACACTCTTCATGGACTGAAACTTCTACTTGAGATTTAAGGAAGGAGAAAAAGATAAAGCAAAAGGAGAAATCCAGAACTTTGACTAAGTGTATATATATACCAAATCAGTATTTGTGAAACCCAAATTGTTCAGAGTTGGAGCCTACTTTTGCCCTTGCATCCCAAAAAATAAAAAAAGGGGTTACCTAGGTTATTTGCTGGAAAGGGAGTTCCATCTTGTAACATGGAACTATTGTTTTGCCTGGCAGCATTAACACCATTTGGTGGCCATGCAGCAAGAGTTGCTCTAGTTGCTAAAGTGGGAAAAGATCCTGTCCTCGTCCTGCATTAGAATAGTGAAAACAAAGGTGAGATGATCAAGCAACTGCATAAACGATATAAACAGCTGGATTTGAAGTGACCTTTTGAAGATCCAGAATCATCGAATGTATCAGACCAATTTGAACTGATAACAAATGGAATTTTACCAACATAGATTATGAGCTAGCAGTCCAGCACAGAAGGATACTTCGTAGAAGTTCCAGCAGCAAAAGTCTCTTGAAATTTAAACATACGTTCTACTTACCAAATGATCTTTTCTTTATGAACACGTCTGACGACAGATTTTCCCTCTTGCATGAGACTCATATACATTTTTTTTTTTTTTTTTTTTTGGGGGGGGGGCTCGGATTTCCAAAAATTGCTATGGAGAGTTGCACCAATGCAACCAAAAGAGGAGGATGCAAAAGATTTGTACACACTACTACAGCTTTAGTTGAAACAGATATATTTTAGATCAATGACGGGATAAGGAAAAGATGTCAATGACAAAGAAAGCATTGCAATCGAGTACAAGGAACTGTAATTTAAAGATGCATCCTTGGCACACAAAATATACCTTTTCCCCCTTGGTGGCTTATTTACTTCATCAACAAGACGCTTGCGTGCTGCTTCTAACTCCTCAACCAATCCCCCTAGAACTTCAAAAGCCTCAGGGACAAGCAGTAAAAGTCCATGACGTACATGTAGATTACAGACGATAACCTACGTGAAAGAAAAATGGTCTTTCCAGGACATCATTAAATCTTAACAGGCAGGAAAGATATAGCAGATATTTCTCCCGGATTTTACTTGGAAAATGAAAATGTTCAATCGACAAGTAAGAGAAAATCAGATAGTGAACCACGAAGAAATTGGTTATGAAAACAATACGAAGATAACAAGTACGGGAACAAAAGGAATAAAGAAAGATAACCTTCTGTCCAGCTGGAGAAAAAACTTCAAGAGCTTGAATAGGCCTGTATTCCATGGCGAACACACGTTGAACACCATCCGTCATGGATAACTTGAGACACCTCTTGGTCCCGGGAGGTGTTTCATGATACCTCCCTCTGAGTGGACAACTGATATTAACTATCTCATCAACCTGCAAATCAGGAATTTCATATGAGAAAAACTTTGGATTCGAGACCACCTTGTATAAGTTTAAGAAGAATGATTTAATCGAGACCACAAGTTATCGATCCATTGAAGCGTCAAAGGCAGAGAATAACCCTAACTAACGTGACAATTTCAGGAATTAAACAATTAAATCCCACCGGTGACCTCAAGTAATAGCATCCATATGGAAGCTCACTTATTGATTGTTAGTTTCATAATTTAAGTTGAAATGTGACCTGCAATACGTATGGCCCCGGCAGATCGACGAGGTGCATTAAATCCACATTCTGAGGAAGCACACCGTCCCCACAGTAATTCATATCCGAAACAAGAAACCGCTCGAAGCAAAGCTTGGACTTCGCCGCGACGTCAAGGCTCGAGAATCCAGGCACGGAGGTCTGGAGCGCGTTCAAACAAGCACCCAGCCACTCTGTCTTCAACCTCAGCCCGAGCCTTCCAAGAAAATCCCCAATCGAACAGCCCGAGCCCTCGCTCGCGCCGGAAGAACTCGAAGCAGGAGTCGCCGGAGGCGGTTGTGCGGAATGTTCGGAAGTCGTCGCCGGCGGAGGATGAGAGTACCGGGAGAGGTCTTCGTGGACGTTAATGAGGTCGTCGTCGGAGATTTCGATGGGTTCAGAAACATATATATTCGGATTCGGATCAGAGTTTTCGTTTTCAGGTTCTTCTTGTAGTTGTTGTTGAAGATTGTCATCTTCTTCGTCGGAGGAGCAGCTTAGTCTGAGACGTCGTCTCTGCATTTCTCTTTTGGGATTTGGGGGGTTTTGGCCCTTTTGGGTTTTTTTTTTGGGGGGGGGGGGTTTAATGTTTCCCTCGGTCTTTTAAGTTTTGGCGCGGGGTTTGGGGTCGCTGTGGAGGGAAAAGTGGCGACGATGAGGAACACGCACTCGGCGCATTGTATCAAAACGACACTTATCGTTCTCAACCAGACCCTCGTAGCCTCGACTTGGGGAAAGCCTTTTGGGCTTAAATCAGGGTGCAGCCATTGATTAATGGGTATTTGCCTAATGGGCTTGGTCGGGAACTTTATTTTTTGAACTATGTTAGAGCATTGGCAATGGATTAGCCATTTGACAATGCAAGTCCAAATTAAAAGCAAATGTGAAAAAAATCATCTACATTAGCCTAGCTAAACATCCCAAGTTTCACATTTATGCTACAGTAATTCTTAGCTCCTCACCAGACTTGGCGAGGTACTGTACACGGACCAAATCTTATTTTATCATTTCATTGCCTCCTGCTCACTCTTCTCTCGATTTTTCTCATCATCACAAAACCCTCCATTTCATCTTTCTTTTCTTTCTTTCTCCCAAAACTCCTTATCTTCTTTTCTTCTTCGTCCTTCTCTTTTTTTCTCCCAAAACTTCGCCCTTTTTCTTTCTCTCCCGAAGCTCCATTCTCTTTTTCTCTTTTTCACCCTTTTATTTCTTTCTCCCGAAACATAGCAGGTCTTCTCCACCTTCTCCTCACTGGAAGTGTCGGCTGGTGGTAAGTTTACTCAATCACTCTCCGTCTTACTCACGCACACTGTGAGGGTCTTACATCCTCGATTGTTTAAACGCACACACACTCAGATTTCTCTTCCTCATTTATTTGCTTAATTTTGTCATAAATTTTTGGGTTTCAGAATATCAAAGTTGGAGGCGATTTTCATCACTAGACCATGTGGCATGCTCGTGAAACCAACAGATCCCCACGTCCAGGTTTAGGTATGGAAAATCTATTTTGCTATGCATTTTATACAATATTTATTTGGGGGATATATATATAACCGTGATTGCTGGAGATTTATAAGGGTTTTATTAATTGGATTCAAAGTTTGTGCAATGTTGTTGGTTATTGAAAGGTGTTGATTAGTATTCTGTGATTGTGTTTAGTCTTAGGCAGTAGTCTTAAAAGTGTGTGAGGCAATAGTTTGAAGAGTGTATGCGCATAGATAGTGAAATATGATGCTATGTAAGGTACTCTTCCTCGGCTAATTTAGATTCTTTAGCATATGTTTTTCAAGAAAAGTACAGTTTGAAGAGTGTGATGCCATGGCTGGGCACCTGCTATATATTCTACTTTGCAAGATAAATTTTGATGGAACCACTTGCTTTTTGTGTTATGAATTTGTAAATCATTATACAGGTTTGCATGTTAATTGTTTTAGTAGTAGTTGCTAGTAATGCTCCTTTATGATTTTAATTGATCTTGTTGTGAGCTCAATAGTGTCTTTCTTGCCACAAAGTCTTTTAGATATTTGTTTATTTTACTATCTGAAGTAGTTGTTTTCTGTTTACACATGATTCTTACAATATTGTTTTATTTCTTTAGTTGTGTACATGGGCAATATAGAAGAATTGTAAGTTTTAAATATAGACTTTTGATTTTTGTCAGTATTTACAATTGTAGGATAGAAAAATAGGAACTCAAATGAGGAAACCCATTCACTTTGTTAAGATAATCTTGTGATTGATTTGTGCTTATTTTTTCCATTTCTTTTCAAACTATCTATAAACTGTTATTGGTATTTGTTCACATTCTTCTCTCCCTCTTCTATGTGGATTATCTGAAAATAAAAGAGGGAGAGAATAACTTTTTGAAATATTTTAGTAACTATTGAAATATGTTTTGGTAACCATTGCAATATGTTTTGGTATTTTAGTAACTATGGAAGTATCTAACAAATAATGTTGTTGGTGAATAACTTTTTAGAATATTTTAGTGGCTGTCCAACCACATGTGGGCTGGATAAACATGTGGTTGGGTAGCAACTAAATTAATGGACTGTGGTATAGATTGTTTTGGTAACTATTGCAATATGTTTTGGTAATTAGTGGACTGTCTTGGGTACATTAGTGGACTGTTTTGGTAACTATTGCAATATGTTTTGGTCCGTTTTGGGGTACATTAGTGGACTGTTTTGGTAATTAGTGCACTGTTTTGGAAACTATTGCAATATGTTTTGGTAATTAGTGGACTATTTTATGAATGTTATGGATGTTATGAGCTGGATGTTATGGACTTACAAAAAAAAAGAATAAATAAACTGGACTGTTTTGGATGTTGTAAACTGGATGTATTGTCCAGTTCTTCTATTACCCAAGTGTGGAAATTATATGCACTTGCTCAACTCAAAAATGTAATAGCTCAAATTTCTTCACTATATTTGTAATATTAGAGTCATTTTTCATGGTAGGGATTTCCAACTATTTGTAATATTAGAGTTATTTTCTAAATTTTTTTACAAATTTCGGCCATGGCAAGGATTTCTATACAAATCTTGGGTAGAATAAATGTTGTATATTTGTATATATGATTGTTGGGTGAATTTTATTTTTTAATAAAGTTATTAATTAATATATGAAGTGTATTTGTAAAATATTAAAAAAAATTATATATTATTAAAATATATAATATTTTATTATTATTTAGACTTTAAGATAACTTGTCCAATATGGACTAATCTAGCTACAAATCTATGTTATGGTCAAAATATAACATTCTAACTAAATTTTAGACTTGGCATAGCCAATGCTCTTACTCATCATCCACACACACTACACACCACGCTTATTTTTATTTATTTATTTATTTTATTCTTCTTAAACTAATTGAATTCTTCTATTCATCATCCATACACCACATATTTGGTAAGAAAAATTATATTCATCATCTCCAAGCACCACACACCATACATAATTTTTTTTTTCTCTTACCAAATATGTGGTGTATGGATAATGAATATAAGAACTCAATTAGTTTAGAAAGAATAAAACAAAAATAAATAAATAAATAAAAATAAGTGTGGTATGTGGGAATGATGAGCAGCAAAACTCATTTTTTAATATTCAAATGCATACTGTGATTTTATTTTTTTTACAAAATTTACAACATTAAATAATTTAAATTGATACGTGGTTCATCTCTCTAATTTTAATACGTACCAATTGAGATTTAGATTGTTTTCTATTATGATGAGGGTTTAGATTGTTTTCATATGTATATATATATAAGTAAAAAATGCGTGAATTAATAATAAAAATGAAAAACACGTGTTATAAACACGTAGTTTTAAAATGAAAAATATTTTAGTCACAATAATTTCACAAAAGTAAACTTATAAACTAATATGGTTTGATGTGGTACGTCAAACTCTAAAATTACTTTTATTATCAAATATATTTAACGTATAACATTAATTTATAAATTTATTTTTATAAAATTTGTTTGTAGCTATACTACTTTTCTCGTAGAATATAGCATAAGTATGTTAAAATTCGTTAACTTCTTGTGTTATATATAACATAAACCACGTGGTACAACTATAATACATAAGCACCTTATGAGTTTCATAGTATATGCTACTTAATTATGCATAGCATATACTATTTACTACAATGAGCGTATAAGTATATGCTAATTACTATAATTACATGATCGTGGTATATACTCATTATGGTTACAAAGTCACGACACATTACACCGTTTGTGGAGATATATGTACGTACTAACAAAAGGTATATTATTTGGCCCCGTCAATGTGCAAGATTCTAGAAAGATGTAGAACAATTTCATCAACGGAAATTCATAGAAGTTAAAACTAGGTGTATTAATGGGGTTGGAAACTCGGAACTTACTTTTTTTTTTTTTTTTTTCCTCTGGAAATGTGGGTTTGGTTGAACCGTTAAAGATCTTTCGAGAAAATTAAGAAACAAACATCATTGGTAAGATAATGACCAAAGTCTCTTTCTAGCAAAAGTCAAGATCCATAACCAAAGCTGTTTACAGAGGAGACGAGACGAGACGAGTCTATTCATCTCTGCCTTATCTTCTTCTCCGTTTTACTTTTTTTTGTACCTAATTATTAGGATCCACCACCGCACTCACACTCACACTCATACCCGCTCCTATCTGTACACAACATTATCTGACAATACCTCCAATTTTGAGCATCACACGTCAACACTGCTAAAAAAAAAAAAAAAAAAAAACACTCACACTTCCACGTCATCTTCATCGTTATCTCCATCACCCTCCCTATCTTATCGTCTCCCTAAGATACAAAACACAGAACAACACTAATATGTACGTTTCCACTACGGAGCACCACTTTCTATCCGTTCGATATGCTGACTGGAATATTCACGAACCATCCTGCGGTGCATTTTGTTCGGAATACTAATATTTGGCTTTCACGTGATATGTTGCCTCTGTTCACCGAGATGTAGACGATGTGCATTTGCCGCGTACACCATTTTTACGAATCGAAAGTCCCTTTTGGAGCTAAAATAAAATAAAATAAAGATTGAAAGGCCGAACGACAAAGAAAAAACAAATATCATTAAAGTTACTATTCGCTGGGGAATTATTTATGGCATGCTTATCATCTGGTACACACGAAGAAGCCACGCCGGTGTTGGTGGTGCTGGTGGTTAACGTTGACGTTTACGTCCGAAACGGCGTTGTCGAACCCGACGAACCTGCATTTTACACCCCCAACCGAGAGAAGAGCCATCGGCGCAGTTGTATTTTCACGAACAGGATTGGCGGTGCGACGGTAAGGACCGAACCACTTGTTCTGCATGTATCGGTTCTTCCTCCATGGAGGCACGGACAGGCCCCTGCTCCTCAACGATCTCTTCGCCACGTCGCACATGATCTTCACCAATTTCTTCAGCTCCTCGCCGCGGCAGACGAGAACCTTGGGCAGAGAGCGAAGAAGCGTCGCGTACTGGTCCGTTGGCCTCGCGACGTCGAACTGGGCTTCGAGGTCGAGCTCAACGAAGTATCGGCTCTGCCATGAGGAGGAGGTTGAATGGATCACGTCGATGAACTCGTAGCTACCCGCACTGAGTCCCCCGGAGGAGTCCCACTTGGTCTTGCAGATCGCGGCATTGTATCCCCGGTCTCGCAGAAACGTCATCACGTTCCGCCGGAAAATGTTTCTGGTCGATCTCAGACGGGAGAACACTTCCACCGCTTCCGAGACGTGAGCGACGAGCAATTTCTTGTACGAGTCCACTGCATTGGTACCGGCCGTCGATCTGAGAATATCTTCTACGTCATCCGAACATTCGGACACGGAGTCGACAGGTTCAGAGACGGGATCACCGGCATGCGAATCGGCTTCGGAATCGTTCTCGAGGAAACCATGGACGAGTTCGGAGAGGCAGGGTGAGTCGTCAGCCGAGTGTTCACTTCCGCTGCTGACGTAACTGGGTTGGGGCTGATCCATTCCAACGAGTCGAGCCCTGGCCTTGTCGTCGAGCGGCTCAGTTACTCGCTTTGTCCTGACAAATACCGCCATTCCGAAACAGAAAGTAAAGCCCAAAACTGTTTGCCGAATACTCTTTCTTTTGCTTTACTTTGTAAACTTCATTAGAAGAGGGATCTGACTGCTTCTTTCTGATCAAGTTAGAAGCTTTTATAAACAAAGAATTGGAGAGAGGTCGTGGTTTCGAGAAGTGGGGGTTGTTTGGAGGGGGGGAATTTTCCTGGGAATATTCGGTGGAAACGCTGTACTTTTTGGAGAGGATAAAATAGAAATGTGAGATTGAGGAGTGATGAGACTCGTGGGAGAGGATATGCGGGGAAGTATCCGAGTCTGACTCTACAGGTGGCAGCATATCCGACGGCACCTGGGGGAATTTATTCGGGCTGTCCCGGTATGCTGACGTGAGGATAAAAATTGTCCAAAACGACGTACGAAGATAAAATGGGTGGGGTCTATGATGGACCCGACCCTACTCACCTTGGCTCTTGAGTCTTTATCTTACTTCTCTTGGGTCGGGTGATGGTAGGGTAGAATTATAAATCAGAGTAGTAATTATTGAATGCGTAGAATATATTTATACACCATACATTATCTACACCGCATAATTTAATTTAAATTTTAAATTTTATAAATTAAATTATATCATGTAAATTATTTGTAATGTAAAACTGTAGAAGTCTATAAATAGCATTGCTCATACAATTAATGTATCACACTCTATTCTCTTGTCAAAAAGTTCAAGCATCTATAAGCAACATCGCAAATGGAGTTATTTATTTTTTGATACATGGGGAGAGAGATATTTTGATGAGAAATTAAGGTGTTATCAATTGATCTAAAGGAATTTGACACAAATGAAGTTATTTATTAAGAGTTTGAATGACGTAATATTTTTATCTTATTACGTAATAAGATCATATCTAAAAATTGATTTATATAATAATAATTTTTAATAACATATAGGATTAAGATTTCTTACTGTTTATAAATACAATCCGTAAATCTCATATTAATATTAACACGTATTTAATAATGCAAGATCTACAAATTGCATCTTCTTTCCGCTAACACCATAGAAACAAGTGTACATAAATATCTACTTAAGAAAAAAGTCTGTATACGTACAAGAAAAAAATATGTATAATTGTGAATTGTGTAACTGCAGCGTAATCGCTTTTAAAAAAATGAATAAAACATGAGATCCACATAAAAAAATTATTTATTTTTTAATAGTAAACTCCATTCTTTTCAAAACGATTACGCACTTCATATTTATATGTAGAATTACTCTACGTACAAAGGATAAGATTAAAATTAAACCCTTCTTGGGTTGGCTCTTGGTGATTGTGAAGGGTTGGCTCTTAAAACTTCAATTTGATTAAGACCATGACTATGAACCAAGGTCGTGGATAATGTTTTAAAATAGGAAAAATAAAGAGAGGGGGGAAAATACTAATACTATTATATCCATTTGTGCATAAAAGCCATAAAAGGGAGGGGGAGAGAGATATTCCACGATTACCGTTGAATTTGAACTTGAACTAACATTTACATTTTCTGTTGACCCAGAGTCTACAACTTCGCGAAGTTTGGGAATTGACTGGTGAGTCGTGACCCAAAAATTAAACCACTCTACCCTAACAAAAATATCAAATTATTATACATTCATTTAGCGTGGAAAATAAAATGCTTCATCATTTCATTTTTTAATCTAATATTTTTTTTAAAATATAAAAATATATTTAAATATAAATAGCAATGATGTTTTATTTCTACTAATTAAAATATGGCATGTTTTACACATTCTTTAAAAAATGGTAAAAGAAATACTGAAGGTCCAAGCGTGGCAAAATAATAAAAGAAATGATTTGTACAAGTTTCAAATAGACAAACTTCATACAAGCTTTTGTAAAAAAATGGACTCCACTTTAAAAAAGTAAAAAAAAAAAACTATTCTTTATTAATGAGACTCAACTAGGGGTGTAACCGGTCCGGTCCGGTCCGGTTTTAGATAAAATCTAGGACCGAACAGGTATGTACCGGTTTTGTATTTTTCAAAACCGATTACGCACCGGTTACGCTCCTAAACCGGTACTTCCGGTTTTACCGGTTTCCGGTCCGGTCCGGTCCGGTTTTCCGGTTTTTTAAAAATATAAATTTCACAATTTGTCATTAAAAATTTGTTTATAAAAAAAAAATTGATTTAAAAAAAACTGTTTTATACTTTTATTAATATATTAGACTATATAATAGTATTAATATTAGACTATTGGTATAGTTATAAGTTATATATTAGTATTAGTTATAAACTTTTAGTGATTTAGTATTAACATTTTATGTAATAATTTATAAATTATAATAAGAAATTATTTCATATATGAATATATATGTTATATATAAAATTTCACATAAAAATTTATAATTATACATTATATATAAAACTTATATATATTAATATTTAATATATATAAAATATTTTGTATAAAACTTATATATAAAAATATTATTTTTTATTTTTTTTAATCAACCGGTCCGGTCCGGTCCAAAAAATTCCGGAACCGGAACCGGAACCGGACCGGAACCGACCGGTTTTTACGTTTTAAAAACCGGTTCCGGACTGGACCGGTTCAAAACCGGTCCGGTTCGGTCCGGTCCGGTCCGGTTTTTCGGTTTTCCGGTTTTAGTTTACACCCCTAGACTCAACACTTAAAAATTAAAAATTAAAAAAATACTTCTGGTGGGCTAAGGGCTTGTTTTAGTCGATCCCTGACCCGGATGTGGTCCTTGGAATGGATCTTTACCCGGCTTCTTTTGAGCCCAGGTCCATTTCTTCTTGCGAGTTCATAATTGTCTATTAACCCTTCATCCATAAGCCTCTCAATATCTAATAGGATGCCCTCGGCTCCATTAGGTCCATCTACTTTGGACTATTTTCCAAATTCTATAGTCCATGTTAACTTCTAAAAACCTATGCCGTAGCTGTATTTGGGAAAACTATTCCAACTTCGTCCTCCTACTCATTCTTTCTTGAGCCCATACCAACATGGGCCACTTTTATAGATAGGTTTCATTTGGAAATCATCGCATCTCATTTATTTATTAAACTTCACTCAAATATAAATACATTTCAATTTCAAATATTTCATTTAATTATTACAAAATTTTCAAACTTTCAAACATAACACAAAAAATAATTAAACATTTTCAAATTCTAAAACAAAAATAATATTAATAAATAATATTTTAACTTTATAATATTTGTATTAAACTTTCTCATTTTCCAAAACCCAATAAAATATCTCAACTCAAAACATTTTATTATTAGTTACAAATTATTTTATTACTATTTATAAATTTTTCATCACATCTCATTCCACAATAGAGGCTTGAATATAAGATTGTACAAATAATTTATCTTTCTTTTTATTTCAATGTTGGCTCATCAAATAGCTCCAACTTTCAAGTAAAGTAAACGAGCTGGTAATAATAAATTCTTATTAAAGAATTGTTCAATACAAGATAAAGAGTTTTGCGTGCATCCGGTGTAAATCCCTCGAATCATCTCGTGCGAGTATCATTATTCTTGTTAATATGTTTCTTAAAAATATTATTTTCAAATTCTAAAACTCAAAGTAAAACTTTGTATTTCTATTTATCAGTTTGTATCTTTCAATCCAAGATTAGGGGGGTTTGGACATTGAGATGAGACATTAAATTTTCAAAACCTCCCATAATTTTATTATTAAATATTACTTAAACACGAAATAATTTTTAATTTCAAATATTTAATTTTTATAAATTTAAAAATAAAATAAAAAAATAATACAACTTTTATAAACTTTAAAATAAAAATAATATTAAAAAAATATAATTTTTTAACTTTATAATATTTGTATTCAAAATTTTCTTTTTATTTTCAAAAATATAAAATATTTTACCTCAAATTATTTTAGTTCTGTTCACAAAATTCTAAAATATTCAAAAAGTATTACAACAAGTAGGCGCTCTCTCTCTCTGACACCTGGGAATTTGAGAGATGATTTGACTCATTAAACTTCTTAATAATTTAAGTAAGGTTTAGATAGTAAATTGAAAGGAGAGGAAAGTTAAATAAAATATTATTTTTTAATATTATTATTATTTTAAATTTTTAAAATTAAATTATTTATTATATTTTATATAAAATTTTAAAAAAATTGTTATGAGTTGGTATCACTTGTGTTTGGGGAAGCCGGAATTTGTGGCGATGTGAGGATTATTGATTCTTAAGATATGAATGAGTAATGTTAGAGAGAAGTCATTATAGTAGTGTACACTTTGTATTTATTGCGTGATTACTTCTAGTTAATTGTTTTCAATACTCATTTATTGAGATGTGTGGTCAAGATGATGCCACATTATGTATATAAAATAGATGTTCTTAATAGTGATTTCTATCTATATTTATTGAATATGAATTTGTTGAATTTGCGGGGTTTGAGGTTGGGTTTTGCGCCGCTTGTTTTTACGAACCTCTGGTTTTGGACAACGCACCGACCAATCCTTGTTAAAATAATCTCCTATTTATTAATAACAAAAAGAGACAAACAAAAGCAAAGAAATATTAATTAATAAATATCTTTAAAAGAGCAAAGTAAAGAAAAGCACTCCACCGCTGCCTTTAAAGTAATTTATTTTGTTTTTTAAATAATATCTCCACGCATACCGTGTTTCATGACTATGACAGTTCTGTCGTTACTGGTACTGTATTAAGAGTTTTCTTTTTAAAAAAAAAAAAGAAAATTAAAGTGAAAAAAATACAAAATAATTTTTATAATATTTAATAACTGTGAAGAAATTATAAATTAGGTTTCAACCTATAATTTATGTGATAGAAAAATTAATATAGACAACAAAAAATATAATATAATCCACTTTATATGTAAATAGCTCTCTGACTTTTTATTAAAATTGTAATTTTGTAAAAGCTTAAGTTGTGTATTTTAATCTGCATTAGTATGAATTTATATAATCGGGTTTACATTTAGTTGTAGCGCAAAGTGCAAGACAAGGCACGTACCAATAAAACTATAAAAGAAAGAGTCGGCTACTCTGCCGCTCAGAGTAGTTCGTTAATTTTGACTCAGTGTTTTTTTATTTTTTATTTTTTTATTTATATTTTTTTAATATTTTTAAAAAATAAAAAAATATATCAATATATTTAAAATTATTTCCTTAATTACTAAATAAAAAAAAAATCAAACGGTGACTTTGAACTGTCAAAATAGGAGGTAAAGTGGTATTTTCTTAAAAGAAAATCCTCAAAATTTGTGAACCGCGCTTTCACGTACATGCAAGATACCTTTAAGTACTTGTAATAACAAACAATGTTTACTTCTGCTGATCACTTTTTTATAGTTAATCTGCCTTTTGATTATACTCATAATACTGGTTAGAGTCTTCCTTACATGTAAACCTGCAATTAAGCTTTGTTTTGATGCTGATATGATTTTAGATGATTTAAATTGATTTATAAATAATAATATTTTGTATGTTACATTAATATGTGTTTAAATGTAAATAAATTGAGATGTATTTAAATGTATAAAATAATTTGATATGAGTTTAACCAAATATAGCCTTGTCCTCAACTCACTCTCTTCAAGTATTCGTTAGTTTTTTCTTTTCTTTTTTGTTCAAAAAATGTTTTAGCCACAAAAGTAAACTATAAAATGACGTGTCTTGATATAGTGAGTTAAATTATAAAATTATTTTTTATCGTAAAGTAGATCTAATTATCACATCACTTTGAATGTTTAGGTACTTTGTGCGTTTACGTATCTTTTTATGTTCGTAGAAACTTTTTTTTTTTTTTTTATTCTCTCTATGTAGGACTGGTAATGGACATTTACCAATTAAAAACAATAACATCTTTTGAAACAGATATGAACAAATATGATTAAATAATAGAAATGTGAGCTAATACCAACTTTAAGAGAAAAGGGGAAAGATTATTTAATAAAATATGTTATCTTTATGTAAATGATTGATCAAAGTCATGATAATCGCGATTAAAGGCATCAAAGTATGTCCGTCCACTGCAACTTTCTGCGCCATCATCTGATCTCTCGACATGAGTCATACACATTAACTTAAAACACGTGACATTCACGCACCATTTTCTCATGAGTCCCATCTGATCTCAGCTATCAACATTACACATATTTTTCAATGTAATATGATAATATCTGCACTTGGGTTCGTCGGCGCCCCCATACTGGCCCATCTTTGTGTCCTGTTTATTTATCGACCAATAGAACCTACTTGCACGGAAAAAGATGCGTTGAGAGTCCTAAAGAAGGGCAGAGAGTCGACAGAAACTGGGGCATATATATATATATATATATATATATATATATATATACACATTTAATTACATTTTTAAGGTACATTGATCTTTCATGTCTATTTTTTAATTTGATGGGTGTTATAATCGGTTAAAATAAACTAGAAAACAAAGTTCTTGCTACTGGCATTGGGGTACAGATCAAAAGACAGCAAAAAAGTTAAAGACATGAGTCGGTAACAAGTTTTTATAATTAATATTAAGGTCATTTTATTATGCAAGGATAAATAATAGTTAATGTGATGGTATCTTAACCATCCAATTCTATCGAAAATGAATATTACATCCAATCCTCTTGTATGCATGCAGGGATCAACTAGATTAAAATGTATGCTTCTTTCTACGTTAATCTTGGGCTATAAGGAAAGGTAATAAGGAAGGAAAGGTGAGGGAAAGGTAATAAGGAAGGGAAGCAATGTTCTTTTTACAATTTCTAGTAATTGATTAAGGTTCTGTTTGATTAGTAAAAGTGTTTCATCTCATCTCATTAATATATATTTTTTAAAATTCTTACATAAAATATAATAAATAATTCAACTTTTTCAATTACCAAAACAATAATAATATTAAAAAATAATATTATAAAAATATTTTATTCAACTTTCATTTCAATTAATCTTATCTCGATTCATTATCCGAACGGCACTATAGCAATGTAATATATTGCTTAATGTTTCGTGAAGTTGTGAATTTTGAAAAGAAAAAGGCTATTATGTCGTTCCAAACTAACCGTTCAAATATATCGTTTGGTGAAATTTTTTTTTTTATTATTTAGTAATTAAAGAAGTGATTTTAAGTGTATTGATATTTTTTTTATTTTTTAAAAATATTTGAGTCTATTAAAAAAATTAAATAGAAAAAAAAAAAGAAAAGAAGAGAAGAAGAAGTAAAAAGTTGAAAACTTGAAATACAACTAGCGGTAAAGTGTAGCGGGCTACGAGTAGCCCGCCCGACTCTTTTGATGATGTCGTACACACGAACAAACGTAAGTCGTAACTACAGTAAAATGATTGTAGTTACAATGCTATAGTGGCATTGATTTGATTGTATCTGTACACACGGGCATCCGTGCGCCTAACATTTTCATTTTCATTTGAAAAGAGCTCTATAGTCTATACAGTGCATAAAGACTAAAGAGTACAAAAAAATTGCACTGTCAATACATAACATTACTTTAATTTATATAGCTCAATTCTAATGGAGGACTTGTTTGTTTTTTAAAAATATCTCATCTCATCTCATCTCACCTCATCATTACAATTATTTTAAATCTCTACATAAAATAAAATAAATAATTCAACTTTTTCAAATCCCAAAACAACAATAATATTAAAAAATATATTCTAACAATATTTTATTCAACTTTTTAACTTTAATCTTAACTCATCTCATCTTATCTCATCTCATCTCTGAAAATAAACGACCCCTAATACATATCAATAAATAAACACGTACGTATATATCAATCCATGACTTAATTAACCCCAATTCAATGAATAGTGATAGAGTTGACTAATTGTATGTTGAATTTTGTCGTAGTGCTTGCACGAATGGGCATCCCGCGATTCTAAAATTCAGGCCAACAGATTTATAGTAATATCAGAGCTTTTGCTATCCCAAAAACAGTGTCACAAGACTACAAACAAAAACATACATATAGTGAACTTAGGTAAACAATTGTATAGGTGACCATAATGACTTTGTCTCTTTTGTCTCTTTGCCAAAACAACAAAACACAGCCAAATTAATTCTCTTTGGGCTCTTTGTATTTGGACGGGAATCGGAGAAACAATATAATATTATTCCCATATCTTCTCGAAATTAAGCTAATTAATATATACAACCTAGTTCTCATGTTCTGATCACCAACTTCAAGATAAAGGCACACAGACAACCTAGCTAGTTCGAAACTTATTCGATCGACATCATGCATGTAAACTATATATTATCATGTTTGCATACATAGGTACTGTACAACAGTACAACATAAAGTAGTATACTGATCAGGAGAAAAACAAACCACAAATACAGTTCATGTATTCTCGAGCTTTCTTGGTAATTTTATTCATTTTTTTTTTCTTTCAAAGTTGATCTAAAGATGGAATTTGTTAGCATGTGTGTTTGTTTCTTTTTTCTTTTCTTTTCTTTTTCCTTATATATATATATATATATATATATATATATTCTTTTTTAGCTTTTTTTTTAAAGAAATTCCCTTTCTGCATGAACATGCACTGCCTCTTTTTAATAATTATTATTATTATTATTATTAAAAATTTGTTGGCATCTGCATTGTGTTGATACAACAGTTTGATCTGATTGGCTTCATACTGATCAAAGTACTATGTGATATTATATTGGTCGATTAATTCATGAATGGAAAACAAATACATCAAGATAAAATATATATGGCCGGCAGTCCTAGTAAGTACGTACTCATGTACTGATTTAAAACACTTCCACTCAGCCCTTTATTATCACCAAAGATAGATGGTACTATGCAAACTTCTTGGCTAAGAAAAGATAGTGCATGATCTAGGCGTAATTATGGGGGTAAAGCATCATAAGTGAAAATCTTGACTTGCTGCGTTTATGCCAGTGTCAGGAATCTTTTTAATTTCAAGCTATTGCTCGCTTTAATGCTCAATATTATCCCATTAAAATTATATGTTTTCCAATATCATGTGTCAATTATCCCATTATATCACTTTATAATCGTATGAAATTTATGATATATAGGTCCCCAGAGAGGCAAATACACTTTCCACCCCCAACATATACCATCACAAAACTGGCGTAGTGGTTAGGGGTGTGAAATGTAGGTTCCCTTTTCAACTATTAATTAAGTTCTTCAGGTTTTTCCTATAATATTACATGGCTGCTATGTTTAAGTTCCGTACAAATCATTTATAAAAAAAGTAGATCATGTCATAAAAATATGTGAAAAATTCAATTTTTTTTAATGGAATCAATATTTTTATTAAAGACTTGTACATTTAGGATTTATACCTTTAGAACACTCACAATAGATTCTTTATCATATCCTTTAAAATACATTACTAAAATTTATTTTTTTTATTTTACATACTGACTTTTACAATATATCATACATCAACTTATTTATTTTTCTTTATATCATTTAAATACTATACTTTTTAATATATTTTATTCATTTCAAATAAAGTAAAAAATAGAAAGTAGATAAAGAAATAAACAAAGAGTAAAAAGTAAAAAGAGAAATGAATTAAATATTTATTCAAGTACGAATAATGTTTCATAGATGTAGAGATGATAATGTAGCAAACTGAATATTAATTATAAAATATTCAGTTTTATAGATATAGACACTCCCACGCACGCAGACATGAACTTATAGATATAGACTCTAGCTTGTACCAATTACATACACACACGCGCACATAGATATTATATATGGGAAATGCTTTTCCCACAGAAAGATGGTCGCCACCGATATTTTTTTTTATAGTTTTTTTTAACTTAGTGATTAAGTAAGTATTTTTAAATGAATATGTATTTTTTAAAAAATAAATATCTAAATAGTTAAAAAAAATAGTGAAAGTAAAAATAAAAAAAATAAAAAAAAAGATTTGAAGTGTTCGGCAGAGAGTTTCGGTAAACATTTTCTGTGGACGTAACAATGTCCATTATATATATATCAGTGCGGCCGGTGCTCCAGTTTGCTTGTTTGTTTTTTTTTAAGAAGACGGTAATATTCCTAATTTATTGATTATCCTAACTTATAAGAAGGAAAATCATAATTACAATCCAACACCTGGTGAATACATAAATCTAAAACCCAGACATCAAAATCCAAAATACAGAAACAATACTGAATATGAGGACGGTGCTCCAGTTCATTTAGCAATTCAAGCTGAGATTGCTCGATAGAAAATAGACACGCAGCAGTATACGTGGTAACGGGAAATAAATGAGCAATCTTGTTGGCAGACTGGACGGTGGGGTTTCTCTTAATTTGGCTTGCCAAGGAAGTAAATGAATTGCTGAAAAAAGTTGGTAGCTAGTTAGATTTTGAACGGATTTCAAAGCCATTAAATTATATATATGTATGTATGTATGTATGGATAATAAGTAATACTGTAGTTAGAAAAAAAATATATGATATTTGATATATGTTCCGATTGTTGAACTTGTTTGTATGATCCGAGCCGACTCGACCCTTAATTAGAGTTTGCTTGCTAATAACCTTATTTAGGATTTTGTCACATACACACACATATATTGTACTTCTGTATGGTTACTTATCGTATTGTCGCACGGCATATTTGACTTTTAAGAGAATAAAATCATCTGTAATTTCAACGTAAACATATTGCCGACCTACATAAATCTTGTGTTCATGTGCATGTAGGGTAATTAGGATATCATTAATAATGATAGCCATATGAATTTTAATTGGCATGGATAATCTCTGTTTTATGATGATGGCAATTAATGATCTTGTATTGATTTGTCTGCTAATGCTTGTTGATCTCCCAAATTCGGGTATGCCTTTTTAGCCATCCCTTGAAAGGGACGAAGCTTTTTGTATGTTCATGAATAGGAGAGTAAGTTGAAATGTGTATTGTGATGCTAATACTTGTTTTCAGCTTTAGTACTTCAATTATTTCGTATTCATATCGATCTGAATAGAAACAAACACTTCATACATAGAGAGATGTTTATGCATGCGTGACAAATGTGTCCCACGAGGGTTGGCTTAACAACTCGTTCCATTTCTCGATGCAAATGCAATGGATTACATTCAAATTAAGTGGCCGAACAATGCCGGGTCAGCTAGGAACTCGAGCTGTCAACTTACCATATGATATATCCTTTTATGGAAATTGCAACATGCTACCATGTTCGAAAAAGTTTTTTTATCTCATCTTATCTTGCTACCATGTTCGAAAAACGTTTTTTATTTCATCTCATCTTATTTTATCTTTAAATATTATTCAAATAGGTAATGATACTCTTACTCCTCATTTACTACTACTTTATTATTCAGTTTTTTTTTTTTTTTTTGCTATTTGAATTTATATTAAAAATTTCAGAACATGACATTCTTGTATAATTTAGAAGAAAATAAATTTAATCAACCAACGTAATTATAAAAATAGACTCAAAGAGCAAAAGAATGTCACTTTTATAAAATTAAATTTACTTTTAATTAAATTACATGATTACGTTGGTTGATTGAATTGATTTTCTTCTAGATTATGCAATAAGATTATGTTCTGAGATTTTTAATCCAAATTCAAATAGCAAAAGGAAAAAAAAAATTGCTGAGTAGTAAAACAATAGTAAAAGATGTGTAATTTTTTACTTTAACAATATTTTAATTTTATAATATTTTTTATTCAACTGTTATCTCTCATTTTCCAAAATTCAATAATTACTTAATTCAAACTATCTCTCTACTATTCACAAATTATCTTACTACTATTCACAAAATTCTCATCTCATCTTATTCTTTAAGCATCCTTAAAGTACTTTACGCACAATATTATTTTTATTGAGTATCCACTCTATTTTATCAAATTTTTAATTTAAATTTCGATTTTTAAAATTTTTAATATTTCAATAACTGACTACGGATAATTATATGGGTAAAATTGTAAATATAGATATCATCTTCCAAATGGCAAGCCCATTCTGTTTTTTAGGAATTATAAAAGAACCAAAACCGTAGTGTAAAATCAACTAAAACAGGTGGAACTAATTAAATAAAATATGGTTAGTGAATGTTTTAAGCAATGGTATTTCATTAATTAAAATATAATATTATTTTTAGATTAATTCAAAATTATAATTTAAGACGTGGTGGTATCACGCGCGTGTATATACTTGTGGATTCAATCTAAGTTATAACAAATACCCTCTTGCATTTACATGATTTAATCTTAGCATATGCAGCCGAGTATTCAAAACTTCTAATGGAATTATAGGAAGGAAAGCTTTATAGGCTTTCTATAAATGGTTCTACCTAATAAGACCATGACCATCTTCGTGAAAATGTGTTAGCCCTATTTTCAAAACTTTTGATTGCATTAATTTGTATCTATGTGATTTTTTTTAAAAGGTGTGCACACCTATGTCTTGAAAGTTGGATCCTTATGCTAGGCGTGCACATTTATGCTAATGTTGCATAATTTTAGTGATTTTTTTTATTTATTTAAATGAATGAACCATAAAATCATTTAAAACGTAACATATCAATTGATGTAATTAAAAACTAAAGAAAAAAAAAAAGAAAAGAAAAGGGTATAACCATTCTTATAGCTAAACATTGGTTGTAATATTAAGGATGGTAAATACTTTGATAATTACACCTTGCTTAAGAAGTGGTGAACGCTATAGACTTGTTTGAATAGTGAGATGAGATGAGATGATTTTATATGAAAGTTGAATAAAATATTATTAGAATATTATTTTTTAATATTAATATTATTTTGAGATTTGAAAAAATTGAATTGTTTATTATATTTTATGTAACAATTTGATAAAGTTGTAATAATAAAATGAGATGAGATGAATTGGTGATATTTTTTAATCCAAACGACTCCATAATCTTCCTCTATTATTAGAAAAAAATAACATTCCTAACCTCTAGTCCCCAGTAAGTATTATCATCATTCATACATATATATCTTAAGTGAATAGATTGAACCTCAAAATTCAGCAATTTGGATATATAGATGGTCTGGTCTTTAACCCAGCTTCGGGAGAAAGGTTTTTAGAAGAGTTTTTAAATTAAGGACGAAACTTTGGTCTAATAATCAACAAAAATGCTTGTTAGTACGTGGGTCATGAACTAACATCATATATATGGATACAACCAAGAAATAAAAACTTTAAAAGATCAAAATCAATTGAGATAATATTGTTTATGGAAATTAATTAGTTAGAGATCTATTGTGGTTGGAATATATCAGAGGGTTATGTTCTAATCATGAGCTCTCCAAAATGCAATCTTATAATTAGTAGCTTTTCATATAATTTATTGATTACTGATCTATTGTTGTTTATTTTCTTTCTAATGACTGCTCATAAGTGTCCATCGATAGACAACAATTTCTGGACATCAAATAAAATCTCGGGCTTTATTTATTTATTTATTTATCATTATTGTCTATTATTACTTTTCATCAAACTAGTAATGATATCCATCCTTATGCACTTTAATTACGTGGTGTTTGTTAGATGCCAACCGATTATTTACTTTGAGTTGAGAAGGTAAAAGAATAATTTGACATAATTATTAATGACTATGATTTTACTAATCCATGTACTTAACTTATCATGTGGGGGTACATGGACTAACTTTGGTCTAAAGTAATTAAAAAGACGCCCTTGTTAATGGAGTAATCAAAAGTACACATAACTCATCTCATATAATTATTATAATTTTTTAAATTTTCTTGTAAAACATAATAAACAATTCAACTTTTTTAAATTTTAAAATAAAAATAATATTTTATTTAATTTTTAATTTTTATATAAATTTATCTCATCTCAATTCACTATTCAAACGTACAGCAACCCTAGGATGGATATGTATCTTCTGCGTCGACTTTCAAGCATAAACCCTACATATAACTTACACTGATTTATTTTCAGGCATAATCGTGACATCCATAACTATCAAGAAAAACACATAGGATTGGTCATAAAACAAAATAAAGAAGAGTCACGATACTCATAATCCTTTTATTATGAATGTGGAGACTACATGATTTGCATCTCGGAGCAAACAAATTCCTTGGCCAAATCAGATGGGCAATGAACTTTGTGAGAAAACTTGTTGTTCAAAGCAATGCCATGGGGAACAGCTATGATTAGTAATTAATAATATTGTAAGGAAGCGGAGAGGAGGTGCCGTGCTTCGCCTGTGGTTCCAAGAAGGTGGAGCTCAGCAACGGGAGGTTAGTCAGCGGCCTGTTATGTGAACCTGACCAATGCCTGCCTAATCGCTGAGTTGTTGCATTTAATGCAATCATTGACTCGGCCTATATATGCACGTTAAATGGTTTTTTTTTTAATAAATTTTGACATATATCAGTCATTGATTATCTGTACACTCATGACAGTTTTTTTTTTAACAGTGTGTTTGGTTTTGTTTTATAAGACGTGAGATATAAAATATATGAATAATGATGGATGAGAAATATTATTTTTTATATATATAAAATATTTTTTATATATAAAAATTCATTATAATTAATTCACTTTACTTTTAAGCCGATAGTAACCCTTTGTGTTGACTCCAATCATTAACAAATTTAAAATTAGCTTTCTTCAAAATTACCCAACCAAGAGAAGGAAATGGAAGTAAATATACATATAAATATATATATATATATATATATATATATATATATATTCCTCAAAATATTCTCTTATTCCATTCATGATACAATTTTCGAAGCGTAAGAAATGTGGAGTCAAAATATTTTTTACCTACTAATCCCTTATCCATAAACAATATTTCATTCCATGTATTGGGTGATTATGAACATGCGAGATCTTAAATTATTTATTTATGAGTATTGTTTTGACTTCTTATATTTTATAAAATATTAATTAAGACTTTAAAATTGAATAATTATTTTTATTAGTTACTATTCATTACTCTATACTCCACCACTTTATGAAAAAAAATATATATATATATAAGGTGTGGAGTACGAAGTTGAATAATAAGTAAAATCGAAATTAGCATACCACTTGAATTTTTTTATTTAAGATAAAAAAAAAAAAAGAGAAGTCCTATTACACACAACATTACATGAATGAAATCTGTGTGAGAAACCTGCGAATCCTGAAATAAAATATTATTTAGTAAGCAAATAAATATTTTTATTTTTTGAAAAGGCACTTTAATCGAAGTCACAGCAAATCTAGAGAGGACCCATTAACCAAGGCATTTATATTGTATATTTTACCACATGGGCGTTCTTATTGGTCAATTGGAGAGACAGATACGTAAGGAGCACTTCTGAACCTCTGGTATGGCAATCAGTACAAAGGGTAGCCATCAATTATTCAGTATTCAATTACATGGCCCCTTACTCTCTATATCTCCTTTTTTTTCTTATCTTTTTATTGGCTTTAGATATTGTGGACCTCAGTATTTGACTCCCCATTCTTGCTTCTTGTAATGCACGCCAATTCACATCCCGGGTGTTCTGCATAATTCTGCATCAAACCGTGTGTATAGATGATATTAGCCTCCCTGCTCATTCATCTCAACTTATAATTTTTCGTGAGAACTACAACTTCTTTTTTTTTTTTTTTTAATTTAAAATATTTTTATATATGGGATTCTAAACTTTTTTCAAATTTTTATAAAAATTATTAAACTTATTTTAACATCTAAATACACTTTAAACTCAATTTAGATGGTCCCACAAAACTTTCTTCACTGCTCAACTCACTACTATTTATAAAGAACTCAACTCAACATCTTTAACTTCACGCAGCCTAAATATTTATGCCAAATTAACATTGTTCGAGGGAAAAAGGAAAACAGAAGAGCATAAGATCACATAAACAACGTTTCTTTGCAGGCTTGCATGAGTCATGGCCTACGTTGCAATTGCTACTACTATGACTTCCTGGCGATATCTCCTTCTACGTGAGAAGAGAAAGAAAGAAGAATTATAAACTGTAAAAAGAAGAAGAGAAAAAGACTTTAAAAAAGGTCAAACATATCCTATTCTTCTTAGGTTCATTTTTTTTTTCTGGTAATTTGTTTTTTCTGTTCTTCCTTTCCTATTTAACTTCATCATTACACTACCCTTTCCCTTCCCCCCCCTCCCCTCCTCTCTCTTCTTTCACTTAGCTTTCGGTTGGCTTTTACTTCACCAAACATATTCTCCCTTCCCTCACCCAACTCTTCCCATTTACCTCAAATGCAATCATATTGAGCCCACATTCAATCATTCCAACCCCCTCTTCTCTGCTCCTCTTTGCCACACCACCGTCCTTTTATTAACTCCTAAATTAGCAATAGGACCCCAGGACTTCCAACTGGTTAGAGCTTTAGCTGGTGAATCATCAGTTTAACCCCAAATAGATCCCAATTAGCAATAACTTTCCTGGATTTATCCTCTCTTTTTCAAGTGTTTCTCAATGGAGAACGAGTTTTTTCTTAATGCAGGAGCCCCTCCGTCGCTTCATTTTGAATCGTCAGCTTCAATGCCCATGTGGCACTCTCTTTCATCCGCCATGGAAACTCAAGGGACCGAGGTGAATTGCTTGTCCGAGCAATCCCAAGATTGCTTTTTGAACCCTAACTGGGAAAAGTCAGCGGATCATGGCGTCCACTTCGATTCAGCCCTGAGTTCAATTGTGTCCTCACCTGCAGCGTCAAATACCAACTTGTCCAATGACAGCTTTGTGATTAGGGAGTTGATTGGGAAGCTGGGAAACATTGGCAATTCTAGGGACATCTCGCCGCATTCTCAGCCCTTGTTAGCTTCTTACATTGGTGGAAATACCAGTGCCAACACTTCCTGTTATAGTACGCCTTTGAATTCTCCTCCAAAGCTAAACGTGCCGAGGATGGATCACTTGGTAAAAGAAAACTTACCCAGCTTGGGAAAATCGATGCCTTTGAATTCCAGTGTGGCAGATTTCTCTGCTGACCCTGGGTTTGCTGAGAGGGCTGCCAGATTCTCCCGCTTTGGTAGCAAGAGTTTCAATGGTCGGACGAGCCAATTCGGGATAAAGAATACTGATGTCCCTTGTAGATCGTATCTACCAATGGATACTGAGAGGCTCCCCCGAGTTTCGAGCAGTCCTTCTCTGAACGCACTCGGATCTCAAATGGGTGCCCTGGAAAACAACAATTCCCCATTGCAGGATCGGACTGAATTGGCGAATTCTCAAGAGGAATCCACAGTCTCTGAACAAATTCCAAAAGGGGAGACAGGGTTGAAAGGTTCCAATGGTGTGAATTCCAGGAAAAGAAAAACGGCTTCCAAGGGAAAAGCAAAGGAGGCTACAAAGGTATAGATCAGCAAGTCAATTTTATCCAATTTTCCGATTTTGATTTAGTCGAGCATTTGTAAAACTTGGGAGTGCTTTGATTTCAGGCGGAGGAAGCTAACGACAAGTCGAATGCAAAGAGATGCAAGACGACTGAGGCAAATGGAAATGAAAATGGCCCTGTAAAAGCAGAGGAAGAAACTAAAGGCAGTACTAGATGTGCAGGGGATGAAAAACAGAGCAAGTCTAGTACAAAGCCTCCTGAGCCTCCCAAGGATTACATTCATGTCAGAGCAAGAAGGGGTCAGGCAACCGACAGCCATAGCCTCGCCGAAAGAGTAGGAATTTCTGTTTCAATTCTCTCCAAATCGTCATAATATGTCATGCCGAACTTCGCATTTGACATTTTGGTTGTTTTCGACAGGTCCGAAGAGAGAAGATTAGCGAAAGGATGAAGCTTCTGCAAGATCTAGTGCCTGGTTGCAATAAGGTGGGAGAAAATCGAGAATTCTGAACACAAAAGACAGATTGCATGAAATATTTCGTGTATTAATCTATGGCCTTCGATTTCCTATTTCAGGTCACAGGAAAAGCACTTATGCTCGACGAAATTATCAACTACGTCCAGTCATTGCAACGTCAAGTCGAGGTAAATTAAACTCTGGTCAAATCAACAGTTTGTGTTCGTGATTTTAATATGAGTTCCCTTGCTGATTAATATGTTTATTTTGTTGCAGTTTCTCTCCATGAAATTGGCTTCTGTCAATACCAGGATGGAGTTCAACATGGATAGTCTGATGATCTCCAAAGATGTAAGTTCCTTCTCATGACACAATAGCTTCTTTCATTTTCTATACATTCCAATTCTCCTGACTTCAAATTCCTCGGCATTTTGTGTATAGATATTTCGATCAAACAACCCTTCTCCACACGCAATATTCCCATTAGATTCCTCGGCATCAGCTTTTTATGGTCATCATCCCCAGCAAAATCCGGCACTGCATACCAACGTATCTAATGGGACAGCGACCCAATGCCCAGTGGACCCATTAAATACTGCACTATGCCAAAGTCTTGGCGTGCAATTACCTCCACTCAATGGATATAGCGAGAGTGTCTCTCAAGTAAGTGAATTTTTTCCACACACCTCTCTCGAGTCTACAAAACTTTTTATTATTTCTCTCGTCTAACTCCCCTTTCTTTGATCGTTTTCAGTACCCAATGTACGGCGAAGATGACCTGCAAACCATTGTACAGATGGGTTTTGGTCAAAATACCAACGGGGAAACAGCAATATTGCAGCCACGAAGCTTCCATGGTGAGGATAAAATAAAAATTAATCAAGGCAATCAGTTTTTCCTTTGAATGTTTTTATTTATATGCACAATATCGATCGTGACCATGTTAAGTATTCTGATCATGCAGTCTCAGATCAAGCAACGCATACGAAAGTTGAGCTCTGATTGCACCAGTCACTAATTGCATGTTGGCTGTTGTATATACAAGACAACAACAGATTTAATTCGGATTTTTACTCCATGAACCACTAAGCCAATTCATCTGTAGGTATCATGAAGTACTGAACATTTTTTTCCCTTTATTTTAGTGTTATATTATCCCGTCAATGTGATTTTGTTGTCCAAATTTTTTGAGGTGTTTCTATTTTATTCTCTTTAGAAGTATCAAGTGTAATATCCCAAAATCAGAAATGTCTTTTGGTGCAGAAATATTAAAAGCACCACATGTAAGATATAGCAATTACAGTGCTAATTAGAGAGGAAGAGTTTTCTTTTCTAGCTAGTAGCTACCACCTTTCATTATCCATCCTGTTGGATATTTTGTCTTTATGTATCAAGAACATGACATCAATTCTACAAGAAATTTGGCAATTCTACTTATAAATTGCATTTGGGTCATGTCAATTGCACACTGTTAACTGCTAAATCATGTAATCTAGTAGATTTGATTCTGTCTTGGGTTGTAACCAGCTGTGTAAGTGGGGGCTTTGCACTAAAAAAAAGTCTAATTTGAAGGATTAAGACATTTGATTTTATCTTGACATGGGGTCAACAATCATGATTTCTGCCTTTGGTAATTTTCACAATTTACCAAAGGCAGAAGCTTCTGTTCCCCTTTTTACAGTGCACAATAATAATAATAATAATAATAAAACTAATTAAATCAAGGAAAGGTTAGAAGTTAGAACCACCACTCCTTTAAGAAAAGTTAATTTTTTTTTTTTTTATAATATAAAAAGAGCATCAAAAGGAATCCCAGGTTGGCAGTGGTGAGATTCTGACTAGGCCCATTGAATCAAATCACTTTTATAATCTTACCTTCTTTTATAAAAAATAATATGAATATAGAAAAGGGTATGCAGTGGAGTTCAGGTTTGTAAAGATACTTAAAAAAATGTGGCCAATCAGCCATTTTATAAGAGACTGTTAGTTGAAAATCCAGTTTCTGGGGTTCAGCAAAAGATTTCTGCATTGCAGCCTTCAACATTATTATATTGGAGGTTCTATTATTGATATGCAGATTAGTGTAATTTAATTACAAGAAAGATGCTTTGAATGTGGAGCTGTATATAAAATATTTACATAATAATTCATTTAGTAATGCATACCTACAAAAAACAAGTATAAAATATATTCAGCAGTAATGATAAGAAAATTTTTAAAGACAGTAATGGATGCTCATGTGACAGTTCTGTCTCTTAAAAGTTTAAAAAGGTCCAATCATAATGCTACTATCTAGGGATTAGTACCTTGCTATATACTATTTTTTTCTTCTTCTAAATCAATTTCCTTGGCTGTTATATTGATGGTTTGGTGGCCTAAGCTGGATTAATATTCCTTAAGATTTTTCAGAAAAAAAACTAGCGAGGTTAGGATAAGGGATGGCTTAAAATAAATTGAGATTTAAGGTAAAATTTAAGTGAATTATTTGTAATTTTAATATAATAAAATATAAATTGTTATATGAAATATTTTTAAACTTTTTAATAAAATGAGATTTTATTTAAAATCTTTAAATACAATTTTTATAAATTTATATTTACAACAACAATTTAAAATGAGATCTCAATATAGATTTTGTGTCTTAATTTAATAAGATCTTAAACAAATTATTTAAAATATAAATAATTCATTGTATTACTCATAAAAAATTATTGTATTAAATATTAAATTTAATATTATGGGACTTTGCACATATTGAAAACTATAAAAATGATTTAAAGTTTTATATAATAAAATGGTTTTTATTTTTTTCAAAATAAATAAATAAATAAATACCTCTTTTTTATTTTTGAGGGTCTTATATAAAGCAGGGGCTTATTCAATGATTTAAATGGCCTTACCATTCATATTGATCATATGATATTGATCATCGAGGTCCGAAGTACTCTCTCACTTTGAACGCTTGGAATTTTGGTTAAATGTGAAATAATTAACATGAGCATGCAGTTTTTTTCGACTTTACCCGAAAAGTTCATTTCTTTTCAAAAAATAGATCACCAAGTCATGAAAATGTAGCTTTAGTTAATAACTTTTACAGCTGCATGCATGTGAGTTGAACACGATATTGATTGATGGTTCTAGCAACCTAGCTACTTAGATTGGGGAATTTTGCCTATGCAGCTCAATTGTCACATCAAAACCCTGAAATCAACGTCCTTGATTGAATGTAAAAGCTTCGACTCTCCACGAATCGGATATAGATTTTCCCACCAAACGATGAGAATAATACAAAGAGTACCCTACCATTAAAGGATGTGATCTATGAAAGATATAAAGGGCAGTGGTTGTTTAAAGAGTACTATAAGTAATGATCATTTTGATAGGTATCTTATAACCAAGTTGTCACTGTTCAATCAACAACATCAAGCATTACGGTCTTTTTCTTTTCTACCACTGATCTGTTATTTTTCATGATCTGGGTCTTTTTTCTTCGAACTTAGGAAGAAACTTTTTTATTTTATTTTTTTTAGGATTTTTTTTTTTAAAAGAAGGAACTTTTGTAGGGTTTCAACTTTGGTTGGTGTTTTCCTTAGTAGGAGGAGAAAACACAGGCTCATGATGTGCTGAGAAGTGAGAACCATCATATTTTTCACCAACCATGCATTATTATTTCATGCTCTACAACTCATGTAAGCGTGTTTTTGTTTTTCTCATGCATTCAAAGGTTGATCATCTATCTCTCACAACTCTTGTCAGGACAGTAGTGCATAATATATAGATATCATGCAATATCAGTGTCACTCGTGTTTTAAATTTTAATTTCTATCACTATCACTTGCATGGATACGGTGGTAAAGCAACGTATAGATCAACGGTGGCCGCCAAAAGTTAATTCCGAAAAATTTCTTGCGTCTTAAAAACCTCTTCCCTTTTAAAAGCCGTCCTTGACTATTCTACCAAAATTTAGGTATAGTTTAGAGAGTAAAATGAGATAAGATAATTTTAAATGAAAGTTAAAAATTGAATGAAATATTATTTTTTAATAATATTATTATTTTAAAAATTGAAAAAATTGAATTATGTATTATATTTTGTATGAAAATTTAAAAAAATTATAATAACAAAATGAAATACTCTAATTGTCCAAACGGGGCCTAGAGTAACTCTTATAAATATTATAAAAAATTAGAGTAGCCCCCTTAACACATTTCTTTTAATAAAACAAGTCATATTTTATTTTCGAAAAACTTAAGTGCTTTTCTAAGATATATTTTTGTTTGGGTCCAAATCTAAACACGATAACAATATTTTTCTAAAGCTCAAAAATATTGGTCACAAAAACCAATTCTCTTCAAGCAAATAGATCATAAATATACTTTTAAAACTCGTAACGTTTGACTAATTATATATATATATATATATATATATATATATATATATATATTTGAGTCTTGCTATTCTGCCATATGAAGTATATCGCTGGAGTACTTACCCCATTGATGTGGCACCATCACAACTGCTCTTATTAAAAGAATTATATTCAAAATAAAATAAAGTTTGAAAATATAAAAAAATGATCAAAGACTAAAATTCTAAAATTCCTCTATTCCTTTATATTTCTGTTTTTAATTTTTTTTGGATAAACCATGCACGTACGTAACACCATGCACATGATGGTCATACGTCAATGGGGCAACTCCAACGATATACTTCAGGCCAACTTAATGTCATTTTCCTATATATATATATATATATATATATATATATATATATATATATATTGACTGAGAAAACGGCAATTTCAAGACTGAAGATCTACGGCCATTATTAAGAATAGATATTCCACTTTTTAAATCCATGAATATATGGATAATATTACATTTTTATATCTATATTGCAATATTCAGATTTTTTTTATACTACCATTGATCAATATTATTCCATTAGCGTCATATGGGAACTAGTTGGATATATGAGTAATATTATATATAGTCGTGGAGTGTGTAAGCGTTGCGTAATTATTTTAAAAAATAGTAGAGTCTATTATTAAAAAAATAATTTTTTTTTATGTGAATCTCATATTTATTTATTTTTTTAAAAAAATTTATACGACACTTGCGCATTCTATAACTGTAAATATTATTTCTCTAAATATAATATTGGTGCAATAATTTTTTTACACTATCAAGCTACGACGTGTACGGGGAGGAAGACATTCAAAGGGAACAAAATGCTTATTTTGGAGGTGGGCTTGAACACGTGAAACGCGTTCTAGGGGTCCCACGTAAGTAGGAAGAACAACTAATCTATCTTGTACTGAGAAACTGAGCGAGTTTTCTTTCCATCATCGTCAAAGTTAAGCCCCCATGCATGACTGCGGTCCATCAAGCAGTACTACAACGAGCTTCACAAGAAAAGCAAATACCTAATGAAAGAAACG
Organism: Juglans mandshurica; assembly: GCA_022457165.1. Lineage (NCBI taxonomy): Eukaryota > Viridiplantae > Streptophyta > Magnoliopsida > Fagales > Juglandaceae > Juglans > Juglans mandshurica. The sequence goes on along the minus strand of CM039630.1, from coordinate 4,766,555 downwards.
AGAAAACTCGCTGAAAAGCCTACTTTCTGATCTGTCCTAATTAAGTAGACTCTCAGCACCGTTCGATCCATCTGCGCTAGCTGTTAAATCACAGCGACACAGAAATTCTTGCTTCCTGCATATGATGTTAATTTCTTCTGTCGGAGAAATATTAACCCTTGAGAGTTTAAACTGCATTCCCATTGTCGGCTTGCAGTTCAAGATTTTGACACCTGATTTCTATGTTTGTGACATGACATGTGGACAGTGGGGATCATTAGTGCTTCGACAATGTGAACTTATGAAGATGATCAGTTGATTATAATCTAATCATCATCTGCTCAGGTTTACAAACTCGATCTTAAACGATACTGATATGAACGCGTTCTGACTTGAAACAATAGCTAGAAATCATGATCCCTCCCGATCGTTGAGATTCTAGAGGAGCTATGATATCTTCTGGATGATCAAGTTACTTGCTAGCTAGCTTAAGGAGATTTGAGAGAATATCATAGATTATTGAGTACGAGAATACCGTATGTTCCTTTTGATGCAGGAGAATATCCTCTTTTAGAGAAAATATATACCCTCGAGTTCTTCATATCGAACTTCAGGGTTTCGAGTATGAGAAAGTTAGATATATAAAGTGGGTTCTAGGTGCATCTCTTTCTTCTACTTGAGGCCTCAAATGATCTTTTTCCTGATATGCAGTACTACACTATAAGAAAATTGTTTATTTTTTATCAGTTATTTTCAACAAAAATGATTATTTCCGACTAAAATAATCTGATTTTATCGTAAATAGTTATTATCATCACAAATAATTCGTCATAAATATTTATTTTTCTTATAGTGAGCTAGTTGGATTAATGGGATATAAATATATTGGAACTAGGCTAAAAAAATATAATAAATATTTCATAATATATTATGTAATAGAAAGTTTGTGGAAAAAAGAAAACATTCATTTCCATAACCAGTCCCTTACCTACGATAAGTTCGCATTAATGAAAGGTTTGTCCGCCTTGAAACTAGTCGCGCGTGGCCCAAAATGGCGTCTTCTTTCCTGGGTCCAGCAGAGACCCAAAGTTTCTGTCCAGTTCGCCACTATACATCAATGGGCTTTATAGGTTAAGGCCCATTCATATACCCAAGGGAAAGACGTGTGCCTAAGTTGTCCAGCATTGAACAGAAATTGTGAAGCTTAAGATAGTTCGAGTGTCAAGTTATAGTGGGCCCCATCCTATATTCCATCCTATATTTGCAAGGATGAAACTAGCCAACACTTTTTGGATAGCTGCATTAGGAGAATTGTGTAACACACCACAAGGACTAAAATAAAATAACATCGAATTGCTCTTTTTGAGTGGAGTTCCTTCAAGGAAAGAAGAAGTAAAGAGAAAATGAGAGAAAGACAGAAGTTTTTATATCATTCCAGATTCATTCCTTACACTATCTAGTTGAATATATATATATATACTCCCATGACGACATTACGGAAAGCCAAGAATATAAGCAATTGGGCTTAACTAACACCACCCTAGCCCATATTAAGAAATACAATAAAACTAAGCAAAATACATTAGCTATCCAAGCCCATAAAAGTCATTGAGCCCAACCCTCTAATTCTTTATTACCCCAAACCAAAGCCCACAAAGACTTCAGTCCATCCTTCCTTGTAGATATACTGACGATGTGTGACAAATCCTTCCCCTTCAAAGCACCTTTTCCACAAAGTGCGGGTTGACTGCCATGCTTCATTTGTAACTAGAAATTATTAACTTCCAGTTCATCATCAGTGATCCAATCAAAATTTCCATATTCTACACCATTTACTGCAAGGCCCATACAAATAGCGTTGAAGGAAATAACGTATTGGAAGGACATCTGGTCAAAATGGTGTAGAACTTTTGCCTTAAATTCTATAACAACAACAGAGTTGTCCACAATTTTCTCCAATGCTTTGATTTCTAATGTCTCTGAGCTAATTACAATTTGATTCATTCATTGTCTAAGCAAACTATAGGCAAAGCCAATATTGATTGCAGTCTCCATTTTATCTCCAGTCAAAACCCATATTTGGATTTCAGCATGTGCAAGCTTGTCAATGCATTCAGGAACCCCACTTTGATGTTTGTCTTCAATCTTGTGAGGCACCAAGAGCCTATTGGCAATAAGGAGAAAGCTTATGACAGAACCAGATTCTCCATATTTTATAATGGACCAAAAGTCACTTGAACCACCACATCCAACCTTCACAAACATTTCCACAAACAACTGAGGCGCAAGGTGAAAGGCCTCTTCCATGTGGGGCATGAAGGCAAGATCAGATCCTTCAAGATCATCCATTCCTCCAAAAAAATTCAACACGGCAATTTGATGTAAAATATTCGAAACTCCTAAACGATTTTGATGAAATAACATGTCGTCAAGATGAAGAGCAGCTTTTTGATCACTAACAACCTCATGCTTGCATATTAATATTGTATATAGAACACCTGGATCGACAACATATTGCATTACAACACCATAAACTAGCTATCGTTGTCCAACACCCAGTTTTTTCTCACTCCACTTTTGCTTAATGGTATTGCTAAGAACTTTGCCCGAGTTGTGGTCTCGCGGTCCCGCAAATAAGCAGGAACAATTCCTTCATGGACTTCATCATGCACTTTGCGACTAGTGGACGATTCCTCATGCATGGCCAGTGTCTTCTTCATCAAAGCCTTTTCTACGAACATCTTGCCCTTAATAGCCAGAGCCTTCTGGGCATATTCAGAGTGTTTTTGGACTTCATAAGCCTCTTTCTTGCAATTACGCTCGAAGTGGTCGAGGCGGAAGCCATGTCTCTTACTGTGAAGCTCTATGTAATCTCCTTGCGGCATAGTGACGAGGAATTTTGAGACTCAGCCATCATTCTTAAACTGTACACTGCGGCGCCCAAACCTTCGGAAAACATTTTTTTGTTCATCTCTTCGAGTCTCAGCCGACAAATTACCAATATACAGAGACATTTGAGAAGCTTTGCATTCCCAAAAAATGAGCTTGATGCAGTCTGGGTATTCCTTCAATATATCAGGATATGGATGACACAGGTGGGTTGTGTACTTGGAAATCAATATCTTCTTGTTACCCACATCACTCAAATTAGCAGCCTGGATTGAAGCACCATAGGTAATAGCCTTATTAGGATTGCATGAATTCTTTAACGGGAAGGACCGGTCCCACGACTGCATTTCGTCAAAAACCTAGAAGGCTTGTTTTCCATATTCTTCTCGATTGGAGTTAGAGGAGCTTTGACCTTCATTCTCATTCGGGTTTGGTTGTTGGTTGTCGGGAAGATGAATGGGTCTAAGTGATCGGAGGAGTTTTAGAGCTTTAGTTGGTTTTGGTTTTTAAAGAGGTTGTCGGTCCAGATCGATTTGGCACTGAATAACTTTTCCACCACGGTCAAACTCCCCTATGATGCCCAAAAATTTGAGGATGCTCCCAAACCTAAAGTTGTGCTCAATTTCCCCTAGGTTTCCCACCTTATCATCCCCCTTAGAAATGCCACGAGCACCAGGCCAACAATAAGCGAACCCTTGCTCATGTAGTGCAGATCCTTGAAGATCATTTCTTACAATATTGAGATCTAGGTTGGAGTCCACAGGGTCTAGCGCTTCTTCAAATGCATTTTCTTTAAGTTGTTCGGAGAACCACAAGGCCACTACCGCCGTGTGGGCCTCTTCTAACTCACAGTCGTTATCTTTGACTTCGTTCTCGAGCCGATTAAGCTCAATCTTGACCAGATCTAACTCGTAAAGCATGTTACAGAACTCATTAGCGTTGAGGCTAGAACTCACCGATGCTCTCTACAACAAGCTCTCCCCTTCCTTAAACGTTAGTGATGCAGGAGTGTACGTCAGCTCAACACTGTCATTACTAGCGAACGACGTCGTTGCCACCATCTCAGAAGCCAACACTCCTACTTCAAACACCTCCGCCATTCTAGCCGATCTAACCAGCTTCACGTTTCTTACGGTTTCAACCATAGAGATTTCCACCGTAAGTGTATGTTCATCTTTGATTCTTTTTCCTGTATTGCACATTTTTTGTACTCCAGATAATTCAAGTTTTCATTCAAACTGCTTTTAAATTCTCTTATTTGGTAGCGATTGTTCTACCGTCTACCTGATTTTTAGTAGAGACGCAATAATTTCTTTCATGTTGATAGTACAGAGATCGGTGTCTCTCTGGTACCAATTGTAACACACATCAAGGACTAAAATAAAATAACATTTAATTGCTCTCTTCAAAGGAGCTCCTCCAAGGAAATGAGAGGGAAAATGAGAGAGAATTGGAGAAAGACAAAGAAGTTTATATACCATTCCAGATTCATTCCTTACACTATCCAGCTGAGTATATATATACTCCCATGACGACTTTACGGAAAGCCAAGAAAAGGCCATAAAAGGTTAAACTAACAACAATTAAACATAAGTGAGAATATAAGTAATTGGGCTTAACTAACACCACTCTAGCCCATATTAAGAAATACAATAAAACTAAGCAAAATACATTAGCTATCCAAGCCCATAGAAAGCATTGAGCCCAACCCTCTAATTCTTTATTGCCCCGAAGACTTCAGTCCATCCTTCCTTGTAGATATACCGAGGACGTGTGACAAATTGCTAACAGCAAGTATCGACTCGAGTAAAAAATAATTATGATAATTTGCTGAAAGGTGCAACTAATTCGATCAGTTCAAGATGGCATCAAAATGTAATAGGCAAATCTAGAATCTTCCCATTTTGCCAAGGAAAGTGATTAACAGATGAAGAAGTTCATTACTTTCCATTCCGATGGAGCATAAAATAAAAACAAACCGCTAGAGTTAAACTAGGCTGGATTTCAGGTTATGCCCCTGATGAAGAAGGATTGGAATTCATCATGATAGTTGCAGAATAAGACTACTGTTAGGACCTAATTTAGAGATAAATATGGGCTGATCTTTTTGCTTTGTCATGGTTTCATTTTGGTCATGCGTTGGAGAAAACATTAATTGAGGAAGAGCCTCTGAGTAGTTGCTCCAATTCCCAAGCTAGGCTGATTCTTAAAGCTGAGATCCAATCGATATTGCGCGCTTGTCTTGTTTGAAAGCACCATGCATGTATACAGGGAATGGGAAATCATTGTTCTTAAGCATTGTATGTGGCATGCAACCTGGCTCTATCTGGCTGAGGCTGTTGAAATCCAGAAGAAAATTGCTGGAAATCATTCTGGTTCATGAGCATCGATCATAAGGTTAGATTACAAATGTCCACAATAAAATACAAGTTGAATACATGAATATATGCATCCCGTGTTCCAAATTGGACAAAAGATTGACTAAGCGTAGTGGCTTACACCTGGATTGTTGCTATTAATCGGCAGAATTCAACGTTTAGAAACATTTTACGCTCGACAGTTTGCAAGATTGTCATGCATGTGCCTTTTCATTAAACAAGATGGATATAATTAAGTTGTAAAAGTGAGAGTAAAGGAAACATTTTATCATTTTTTTTAAATTAAATTTTAAATTTATAATTTTATAATTTCAAGTAAAAGTTATAAAAATAAATAATTTTTTTCAAAATGAAAGTGAAAATTAGTTAAAAAAAAGAAAAAAAGAGTTGCACATGATGGACAAATCTTAATTAGTACAAAGCGATCTAAATTCTGGAGTGATTGGAAATAATGAAAGAGTTTGGTTATACATTAGTTGGCACTCTCCGCATATTCTTAGGTAGATTTTTTTTTTTTTTTTAAACTCAACATAGGGTTTATCCTCTGTTTTTATAATAAAATGAATATCGGTGCGTGTCACTCTCGTCAGCACAGATCTATGTGAACACAAGCCACTGGAACGCACCGCACATGCTTAGTTGCTTCCTCTACCCTTTTAATTTAGTTGATAAACCCATCGGCCATCGCTAAACTTGGTGTGCGCTGTTTCTAAATATAGCTTTGAGCTGAGGCTGAGCCCCGCCTGATGAGAGCCCCTCGTCTTCCTCCTCTGGATCACTCACAGATTCCTCACATTCACTAAGCAAATCACTTCTGACGTAGATCCATCTCCCAGATATTCCTACCCCATACATTCTGTTTTGGATTTATACAGACTCGTATGTCTCGAGCTCCAAACTACGAGTTCCAGGAATGGTGGAACAAGCAGAGAGACAAGGACCTGGAGCTCTTTCCCCAACCTTCCTCTGACATTCCTCTTAATTCTACTTCTTTTCTTTCCGTCCAGATCAGCTCCGATCCGACGGTCGACAAGGGCCGCGCTCGTAGCGCTCGCCAGCTTTCCTGGCTCTGCCTCTTGAGGTTCCAGCATATCGCCGCCTCCATCGCCTCCCTCACCACCGCCTTCCTTTCCCTTATCCGTACTGCCAACCGTCGGATCTCCTCACCGGACTCCGCCGCCGACTCGTCCTCCTCGCGTCTCTACCGCGCGATCAAGGCGTTCTTGGTCGTGGTTCTGCTCTTGTTGTCCATCGAACTTGTCGCTTACTTCAAAGGATGGCATTTCAGGCCGCCCTCCGTGGCGTCCGCCACCGAGGTGTTGGGAATGGTAGGGTTCGTGTACGCCAATTGGCTGGACATTCGCGCCAATTACTTGGCTCCGCCGCTGCAGAGCTTAACCAATGTATGCATCGTGCTGTTTCTGATTCAGTCGGTGGACCGCATCGCCTTGATTCTCGGATGTTTCTGGATCAAATTCCGGAGATTGAAGCCCGTGGCACTGATGGAATATGCCGCTGATGCGGAGAATGCAAATGCCGATTATTATCCGATGGTATTGGTGCAAATCCCAATGTGCAATGAGAGGGAGGTAAGAACATGTAGGTCTCAAGTCCCTTTTAACACTGTTTTTGTAAATTGAACTTAAATTATTGTATTGTTGCACTTGAATTCCATAGTTAAGCTACACGTTGGATACTGATACTTCTGTTGACTTGATAAGTTGTTCATCAACGCGTCACTGGTAAGCGACAAGTCGCTCATATATATTTGGTGCTAGTTGTTTTGAGCTTGTTAAAAATGTTTGATAGATTGGCGGTTGTTTTCTCTTGATATTGAAGTGACTTCTCTTTGGGCATTACTTGAAATTGTTGAACGCTTTGTATTCGATGAGTTTTCAATTCAAGTTGAATTTCTGATATGGTCTGGTCTGTGAATTTGTGTTTCCGTGGACAATTAGGAGTGTAATTTTAGTATACCTCAATGTTGAATGTTGGTTTCTCTTCAGGATGACCTTTTTCGTAGTTCAAAATATTATTTACCAATTGCAGTAGTAGTGCAATAGTCGTGGTAATATGAAAGCTTGTTGCCTATTCATCTTCACTATGGAATTCTCTGCCTGATGTCATGTCTTCTAGGATGTTGTATAGCAGTTTGTGTAATTATTTGCAGTTACTTGGAATTAACATTAGGTTGTGATGCATATGGAAATTGAGAACTGTAGTTGCTAGGTAGACAGACATCCATATTGCTGCCTGGTAGTTGGTTGCTTATATTTAGTTTTGTAGTGCGCTCCTTCAGCATCTTTTTGGACATGACGTGCTTAATCACTCATTATTAAATCTTGCATGCTCGTATGTTGTTTTGTTTTCTTTCCCTTTTTCGCAGTAGTTGTTAACACCTACTGTGCTGTGCTTGGGTGCCAAACAGGTTTACCAACAATCTATTGCAGCAGTTTGTATCCAGGACTGGCCAAAGGAGAGAATGCTTGTACAGGTTTTAGATGATTCTGATGACTTAGATGTGCAACTCCTTATCAAGGCAGAAGTACAGAAATGGCAACAAAGGGGTGTTCGCATATTATATAGACATCGTCTGATTCGCACTGGCTATAAGGCCGGGAATCTCAAATCTGCAATGAGCTGTGATTATGTAAAAGATTATGAGTTTGTGGCGATCTTTGATGCAGATTTTCAACCAGGACCCGACTTCTTGAAGAAAACCATTCCTTATTTTAAGGTAATCTTGCAATCATTATCTTCTCTATTAAGGACTCTATTCGATTCAGCATGCTTAAAAGCTTGTGTTGATTGAAAGCACTCTTAGTAGAAAAGAACTTGTTTAGATTGCCAGCTTATATATTTGTTTACGTCTCCAATGCATATGTTTTACACGTGCACATTTAAGCACAAACAAATTCAAGTAGCATTTATTAATTTATTTATGAGTTACACCTATCTTTGGTGACTTCACTTGTCATTTTTTTCTTATGAGGGGAATAAGTACCATTTAAATGAGAGAAAAATCATCTACTTCTCGCATGACAACCAATAATCTTGTAGTTCTATGAAGGTATTCATATAGCCACTTCCTGCAGCTATTTCTAGCTTAGTGTATCTGCAACCTGGTTATGCCCCTTAGGCTAGTATCCAAGCTTCATATTCTTGTAGCAACTCCCGGTATCTTTCTTGCTCAGAACTTATGTTTTTCCTTTCCTCAAACCCACGACCTTGATAATCTATGGACTTTGTTGGTGCCTTTGTTTTAATAAAGAAAAAAATGTTTGGATTTTTCTGCAGACATAGGTGATGTACAAATTTTTGATTATCTGACTACAAATTTTTGTGTACTTTTTTTGTGAAGGGGAATGATGATCTGGCATTGGTCCAGACAAGGTGGTCATTTGTGAACAAGGATGAGAACTTGCTTACAAGATTGCAGAACATAAACTTATCATTTCACTTTGAGGTTGAACAACAGGTCAATGGCATGTTTATAAACTTCTTTGGGTTTAATGGAACTGCTGGTGTTTGGAGAATTAAAGCTCTTGAAGAATGTGGTGGCTGGTTGGAACGAACAACTGTTGAGGACATGGACATTGCTGTTCGTGCTCATCTTTGTGGTTGGAAATTCATATATCTGAATGATGTTAAGGTGTGACGAATTGCCATGCACAAAGAATTTTACACTTTGTGAGATGATCAATAAACTTACTCCTACTTTTGCAGTGCCTTTGTGAGCTCCCAGAATCCTATGAGGCTTATAAGAAACAGCAACATCGATGGCATTCAGGTCCAATGCAGCTGTTCCGTTTGTGCTTTGTTGACATACTCCGCTCAAAGGTATGGAAGTTTCATCTGTTTATGATGTATTTTGCATTATATCACATATAGCAGTTATCAGAAAGAATTGAATATGATGAAAGTGTAGCAACCTTGATTATCCGTAAATTCAGAAGGTATTAAATTAAATCTTAAGGTATATTGAGGAAACAAAGGATTATGTGATTGACTAATCATAGCTCTCTCCTATAACAAACTAGGAAAGTTCCATTTAGACTTTCAAACATAAAGATGAACCGATGAACAAACAAAATGATTCCAGTATCCTTCTAACTCAAATTAAGTTTCTTATTTCATCATTGCGTGGCTTTGATTTTGGAAATGAAGTACTTCAGCTTCCAGTTTGTTATGTCTCGTGTTAATGTTAGTTGCTTTCATATTCCAGGTGAGTTTGGCCAAGAAAGCCAATTTGATATTTCTTTTCTTCCTCCTACGGAAGCTTATCCTGCCATTTTATTCATTCACTCTCTTCTGCATCATTCTTCCCATGACCATGTTCATGCCAGAAGCTCATCTACCAGCTTGGGTTGTTTGTTATGTTCCCGGAATCATGTCTATCTTAAACATCCTTCCTGCACCACGGTCATTCCCATTTATAGTTCCTTACCTGCTTTTTGAGAACACAATGTCCGTGACCAAGTTTAATGCCATGATATCTGGATTGTTTCGGTTTGGTAGTTCTTATGAGTGGATAGTGACAAAGAAATTGGGAAGATCATCAGAGACAGACCTAGTTGCCTTTGAGAAGGAATCTGATCCACTAATGGAAAATATCAGTCTTCCCAGGTCGTCCTCGGATTCAGGCCTGGAAGAGCTGAACAAACTAGAGATGTCAAAGAAAACTGGGAAAAGTAGAAGAAACCGTTTGTATAGGAAGGAACTGGCACTCGCATTCATTCTGTTAACTGCCTCAGTGAGAAGCTTGTTGTCTGCCCAAGGAATTCATTTCTATTTTCTATTATTCCAAGGATTCAGTTTCTTAGTTGTTGGTCTGGATCTGATAGGCGAGCAGGTGAGTTGACCTGTAGGGTTTTTTTTTTTTTTTTTTTTTTTTTTTTTTTTTAGCAATCTTGGAAAATGATTTCCCAGGATTTGAACTGGGGATTCAGTTCACCCTTAGTGGAGCCGATGTGCCAACCAAGCGTTAGCAGTTCATACCTGGCTATCTGGGGTTTTGCAGATACGAATTGAAGCGACATGCTTGGCACATATTTGTAGTCTTTACATTTATCATTTGTGTAAAGGGATATTGTATCATTGTTGTTGCCTTTGTGGCATTCCTCAACATAAAGTTGTACTAAGGTTTTAAAGGGATATGACCCTCAAAAATAGTGCAGAGGCAAGAATTCTTAATTCCAACCTGTTTGGAATGGCTACCGTGTAATTCAGGAATTGTTAGAGAGTATATTACATTCTTTATGTTGTGTTATATTCGGATTGTGTAAGATCAGATATATTTTAATCATATTTCGTTTGGAATGAAATCAATGTTTCTCGAACTTGTGGTATGCTCTATTTCAGTTTCTACAGATGGGATTACATCTAAGGAAATTATTCTTTTGGCACGATAAGTCGACAGTAGGAAAAGAATTGGCCTTGAACGCTTTAACTTTTAGAAAAAAACCTATGGCCCGATACATCTATACCCCCCTCAATTTTGAATTTTTGATGTAGAGAAATGCTACAAAAACCTACAAATTGATATACAATTTTAATAAAAATAATCTTACAATCTAACGTACTCTATAAATTTAGTCAACTTTTTTGTGAATTCTATTGTTAAAGAGCCCATTTAAGAGCCATAAGTACACTATAGGCCTCTCGGAGCTAGGTGAAGCCGAAACAGCTTATATTGTGTTTTTTTCCCTTCGTACAGATGTAAAACAATATATCTCCACGTAAACAAAAAATTATAATTATAATACCTTATAAAAAAAATCGTAATTTAACTTCAATTTGGAAAGTATAAGCTTTGGTTTTTTTATTTTATTTTTCTGTGGATATAACACTCGTATGAATATTGCCCCTTTCAAGCATCTACTTCCAGTTAGTTGTGCTCATAACAAAATGTCTACCCAACAAGCTAGACAGCCATGTTGGAACGACGTCAAGTAGACAACCACCAACCTCTTTAAAACTACCTTCTATTTTAATTTGGGTTTCAGGGGGTACGTAATATAGACACCACAGCATCCCCCTGCCTGGCTTTTAACAAAGATATGACCCCTTCATATTAAATTATGAGAACATCAATACCATTACCATCATATAGTAGAAACACCAGTTCATTTCAAATTTCTTCTATTGATATCCAGTTCTGAAATAAGATTTTTATGTCAATAATCACCAGCATAGAAAATCCATTTGAAATTCTCAAAATGCCAATAGCAAGAAGTCCCCATACTAAAGTAAACAAAGGGCAGCAGGACCCTGAAAAGGTTCATGTTCATAATTTACTCTTTTTTCTCGTCACATATGGAAGTTAGAGGTGCATGTTCAGCCCGCTCAAGCATTGCTGTCTATATTCATCGGCTCAGTTTCCTTGGCTTCTGTTTTCTGCATATCAAAGCCAAGGCAGGTTTAAGCATCACAGCGGCAATTATAAAATATACTCATCACAGCCAGTCACAAGAATGGTAGGATTCACTTACTTTTGTTTCATGAGATCCCAACTTATTCAGCTTCGAGAACATGTTGCCATAAAACTTTGCCTCTCTTTTATTATATTCTTTCATCTTCTCCTTCAAGGTCTTGTACTCTAGCTTCACATCCCTGTTTCAGCATATAACAAAAGCAACATATTAATGGGATGAAAATAATTTTGTACCGTTTTATGCTCTTGTGTGTATCTGAGTCTATAGCAATCAGGTGCGCATTGCATAAAAATTATGAATGAGACCTGGAGTAATTTTTCCATTTTGAGGAATAAAGAATAAAAGTCTATATGAAGTATCAGGAGATAGAACATACCTATTATCAGGGTCAATTTCAAGAGCTTTCTTGATATCCAACTCGGCCAAATCCAGGTCAGCCTGTCGAATATACGCCTGAGCCCTTCTGTAGAGAGCCTTTACATTTCTGCTCTCAAGTTCTAACACCTACACATTCACAACCAATTAAATTATAAAGGTATACAGCCTAAATGACAACCGCAAAGCCAAAGATCTTGAACTAAGGCTAGTAACCTTGGTGCATAATTTTTCAGCTTCCTTGTATTCTTTTAACTTCAACTTGCAAGCCGCATTGTTCAGATTGCAGGCAACCTTCACTGCCTTGGCCTGTTTTTTCTCCTCCTCACCAAAGGAAGAATCATACTCTATATACTTGACAGCCTATTCACACGAAAGATTGTTCAAGTCAAAAGACAAACACACCCAACAACCCTTTGACATTTTCCACATTCTATTTACCTTACTCTTTTTTTTGGGGCCAAGATAATTTCATTACTAAACAAAGGAAAAATGCATCAGGAGGAATGTTTTCTATTTCCTTTTTGTTACCTTCTCATATCTCTTGGAAGCCTTTGCAAATTTACCAGCCTTGAACAGTACATTTCCTTCTTCCTTCTTTTTACCAGCGGCTTCAATTTTTTCTTGTGTGTTCATATCCCATGATTCCTTCTCCTGAAAGGAGCCATTAATAAAAATAAAAAATCAGCTCAACACCCACAAATTTTGATAAAACTTTATCCCGAAGTGTTTGCCATATCCATTCAATAAATTCAAGCCAAGACTCTGAACCAACCTTGACAAAAGATTCCAGCTCAACCTCATAGTAAACAATAGAGTTGGGAGGAACCACGGCCAATTCCTGCTGAGACTGAGAGGATCCAAATGCATATTCTGGTGCAACAGTCAACAAGGCTATTTCACCCTTCTTCATTGTCATCACAGCTCTATCAAGCCCTTCAATAACTTGCTCTGCCCGACAAGTCCAGTCCACTATTTAGTCCATACATAGCAAAAGTGAACAAACTCCAACTAAGGGTTCAGTATTTACCATCATCTGTCTTGAACTCAAACAGCTCTTCTCCATCATCATGGCCTTTCTTCAAAAATACTGTACCATCTTGCAATTTACCAATCAATTTCACTGCAAGATGAAAAATAATGGAACCTGTCAGGACTGGACGTACAACTTTGTGTAAAGATTCAAATTAACTTCTGAAAAAACCAATCTTACCTTTAACAACAGCTCCATCATTTGGACGCTCATATCCCTCTCCTTCCTTCAAAATTTTCTTAATAACCTTCTTGTCCTCGGTAATTTCTGATACAGTCTTCCATGATACCAACTCTAGAGTTATCTGCAGTGTTGCATTTGGTGGTACTGCACCTTCACCACCAGAAGCTGGCTTACCCTTTTCACCAAATGCATCTGAAACCAACAGCCAACAAAATTAGAAAATCGAACTCGAATAATTGGCTTCAACAGAACATCTTCAAGAAGACAACTTACATTGTGGCTTCACTGTGAGAAGCACCTTTTCCCCCTTTTTCATTGTTTTAACAGCCTTAGACAATGCAGGGCAGAAATGACCTGGTCATAGGAGGGAATTGAGTTAGGCAAACCCATCATGTACCTCAGAGTGGCATTGTTTAATAAAAATAGGAGAACACACCCTCTTGGACAGTGAATTCGCGTCCATCTGACTTTGCAATGAGTGTTCCATCCTCAAGAAGAGCTTCATACTTAACTGCATTAAGAAAAAGAGGGTATTAAGGGGTTATCAGGTACAATTATGTTATTAAAACAGCACAACAATGCAAATAATCATTATAAAAGGCACATAAAAGCTAGAAAAGTATTAACATACCAAACACTTCATCAAGGTCCTTCGGATTCTCCCATTTCTCTCCTTCCGTGAGAATTTTCTTAAATATCCCACCGTCCTTACATATGTCCTTGACACTAGTCCAAGACAGCAATTCAACATCGAATTGCAAGGTTGCATTAGGAGGAATGGTGGGAGGAGAACCAGGCTCGCCATAAGCTAGCTCGGGAGGAATTGTGAAAATGGCATTTTCACCTTTCTTCATGGTTTTGATACCTTGGTCCCATCCTTTAATAACTTCTCCTGCAACCACACAAAAGAGCATGTCAGACAAATGGTGCTTCACCTAAATCCTCGTAGGCAACAAAGTAGGCTGTAAATTCAAACTAAAAGCATGTTTGTAATAGTTTTCCTAAAAGTGGAAAGAAATAAATCAAGATAAGAAGAGGACGCTGATCCCGGAATTTTCAATCACAAAATGGTAGACTGTTAGGAACAAAATATTAAGCAGAACCTGTATGTTTCAGCCCAGCCTACGTAAAACCAAAATCAACTAGTATAACAAACATCGAGATTTTGTACACCTCTACTTCATGCAATCCTACCAGCATTCACCACATCGTTTCCCGAAACTCATAAAACCAACTCTTCTATACAAGATTTTTTGTTGGGCAAACGAGACCCAAAACTTTACCGATCTTGTGCAAGTATATTGGGGTCGTTATTAGCAATTGTTATTCATGCTCATTTTCGGGTTTCGATACTGCACTTCCATGTGGGATTCATTCATCAACCGTCGCTTACAAGTTAATACATCAGCAACTTGCTTGAATAATCCAGAAATAGACGTTGAAAGATCGTTATTGATGCACTGTTTTGACCCCTTATGGTCGATCAACTTTCAAAGCGCATGAATCAGAATCTATAACCTGTGTAAAAAGAATAACTACAAATCTACTGCAACATGAGTCACTCCTGGTGCCTGTCCCTGGTGAGGAAACTCAAGCTTACAAACAACCCAACGCAGACAGCTTGGAATACCTCAAGACCTAAAGCAAGCCTTGCCCACTTTTTCAACATCTCGGGATTCCTAGGACTGTAGGACATATCATCAAATGCCACCCAGAAATGCCCCTTCAAGCTTCCAAACACATTGAAAATCCTTCAAAGAAAAATGCGGTTCTTATAGTTCTTAGATAAGTAGCAATTTGAAACAGACATTGAGAGAATACAGTTCCCGATTGGGTGCCTTAAAACTTATCGTTCTTTAAATAAAAGGTTCCCTACTTCATCGATAACCACAATGTCGCATAAAGCAGACCAAATCAAGTCATTATAAGCAAACCTCAAAATAACATCGAAAATCCAACAAAAATGGCTCACCTTGACCGAGAGTGAACTTGAACGGCGTCCCCCTATCGCGGCTCGAATCGAACTTAGTGCCATCAAGCAGAGTTCCAGTATAATGCACTGAACGAACAATAAATAAAAAATGAGATTTAAAATTTTTTTAAAAAATCAATAAGAAAGAAGGAAAGAGAGTAAAAGAATGAGAAGAGCACCTTCGACCTCGTCGCCGCTATCGGGAGTTTCCCAGGCCTGACCTTCCTTGAGAAGCTTCTTCTTCAAGCCCTGCGTGCCGATCTCCTTCTCCTCACCGACCTTGAGAACGGGGCTGTCTTCGGGGAGATCGAGGTCATCGTTGATCATATCGTCGGCGGGGGGCATGTCGAAATCCTCATCCATCACTCTACCCTGTCGAAGAAGGAACAAGAAATAATCGAATGCGAGAGAGAGAGAGAGAGAGAGAGAGAGAGGGAGAGGGAGAGGCTTAAGTTATAGTGCGAGAGAATTCTAGAGAGTGAAAGAGCATGCGAGCTGAGGAGGCTGGAAGAACCGAGATGCTGGGGATTTTATGGCGTGGAAACTAGGGGAAGGTGGGGGAGTTGTGTTGAACAGGTCGTTCTAGAGTGTTCCAAAAAGGGTTTAAGCTTAAGGGAGTGAGAGAAGTGGATGAAGGGCCGGGATGGTTCCAGAGAGTTTGGGTGCGCGAGATATAGATCAAATTACAGAAATGCTGGGTCCTGAATGGCGCTTTTTTATTTATTTATTCAGTTATTAAGAAAATATTTTTAAATAATATTATGAATTTTTTATTTTTTTAAAAAATATTTATGATGATTAAAAAAATAAAATGAAAATAAAATATACTGTTTGAGATCGAAATTCGGATATTTTTTCAGTGATTGCAGCGGAACTCATCAAATTATTATTATTATTTAATAATAAATAATAAGAAAAATGATAGCTTTACCAAACAGGAAAAGTGCGAAAAAGAACAGAAAAAGTGGGAAGGAAAACTGACGATAGTGAAGTAAAAAATGAAAAAAAATATAAATACTAAAGAAAAAGTAAAATAAAACATTAAAATAAAATATCACGTCACTTTGATCCTTCAGTGAAATCTCTTTATGTCCCCCCGGTGCTTTCCTTTGCACAATAGGTGATTTTTTTTTTTTTTTTTTTCAAAATGTTAAAAAATGTATTGAATCGGTTGTTTTTTTGTATTTTTTAAATATTAAAAAAATATTTCTTAATATTCAAGGAAAAAAAATAAAAGGAAAACTGCTACCCGACTGCTGTGCGGTTACTGCTAGGTGTTCACTAGTATATTAAATTTTTTTTTTCTTTTCATTATTTTTTAATATTTTTAATCATTAAAAATATATTCAATTTTATTAATAGTTATTTTCTTAATTATTAAATAAAAATAAATAAAATTAAAATAAATAAGTTTAGTTTAAGTGACTCCATTAATATATTAAAAAATATAAACAATAGATCATTCTATCCATATACCATCGTCTTCATATAATAATCCAATAATAATAATTTTTTTATTTCTTAGCCTCGATTCGCGTGACGAAAGCTTGGGAGGGGTACGTAATGCGGTGACTGCCGACTGGGGGGTTTTCTTTTGCGTGTAATGTAAGGTTATATAGAAAACTGGAAAATCGGCCAAGATCGGCTCAGACCGGCTGCCGGAACTTGGAATCAGCCGAAACCGGTCAGCCGTCGGTGATAAATCATCAAAACCGGCGTCGGCCGGTTTGGTCGCGGTTTGAACCAACCAAAAATCGAAAAATCGGCCGATGCCGTATATATATATATATATTAAAATATATTCATTTATTAAACGACGTTGTTTCACTTAAATAAGTGAAACGACGTCGTTTTCATCTTAAAGTTAGAAAAAAAAATAAAGGGAATGGCACATAAGCCAAACGGTGCCGTTCCAACTAGGGCATATTGTCCCCGAGCCCTGGCCCCAGGTCCATTTCTTTCGGACCACCTTACCAGTTTCCGCCTCCCTCTCTCATTCGACGATTTCGGCCCTACTTCAGTCCGTGACACCGCGTCGCCGTCCACGACTCCACTGATTTATAATGTGTTTATGTTATAAATAATTTGTGATGTTTATTGAAAGTAAAATTTATGATGTGTTTATGTTATAAATAATTTGTGATGTTTATTGAAAGTAAAATAATTTGTGAGATTTATGAGCGATCTAAAATGTAGATTAGAATCTTAGATTTGTGATGTTTGCCACGTTGCAAACTAGCTACTGTGTAATTAATAATTGTGGTGATTTTTTGTTCTTTCTTTTTTTACATGTTAGATGGATTCTTCGTCAAGTCTAATTGATTTTGATTCGAACTCCCAAATACCAAAACCCCTGACTTCAAGTGCCCCTAATAGTAGTAATTGTCCACTTTCTAAGAAACGGAAGGGAAAGGATCCGTCAATTATTTGGAATCATTTTACAAAAGTTGAGGGTTGTTCCGTAGATGATCCTAAGGCCAAGTGCAATTATTGTGGCAAGATATATGCTTGCCACTCGAAGAGGAACGAAACTTCAACTATGCAAAACCATCTACCTTCATGTCCCAAAAATCCTCATAAGCGTGGGCCTTTAGATAAATACCAAATAACATTGGCAAGTGAGGTATTCTCGGATGGGTTTGGAGAGACTGAGAGTGATAATTCTTTAAGAAATCTTGTAACTCATAAATATAGTGAGAAGGCTGTGAGGATGGCGCTTGCGGAGATGGTAATTCTCGATGAATTACCATTTAGAATTGTTGAAGGGCAAGGATTTAAGAAGATGATTTGGTTGCTTGAACCTAGATTTAAAGTGCCATGTCGAGTGACGGTTGCAAGAGATTGTATGAAACTATTTGCATCTGAAAAAACCAAACTTAAAAAGTTATTCAAAGATGGGGGAATGATGATTTCATTAATTACCGATACGTGGACATCGGTACAAAATCTTAATTATATGTGTCTAACTGCCAATTTCGTTGATAGTGATTGGAAATTACAGAAGAAAATTATAAATTTTTGTTTAATCCCTAATCATCGAGGGGATACCATTGGAAAATATGTTGAATCATGCCTCCTTCATTGGGGCATTGATAAGATATTTACTGTTACTGTTGATAATGCTAGTTCAAATGATACTGCAATTGCATATTTGAGATATTTTTTGACGGAAAATATGTTGGAAGGGAAGTATATGCACATGAGATGTTGTGCTCATATTCTGAATCTTGTCGTGAATGAGGGTCTTAAGGAGTGTGATGATGCCATTACAATGGTTAGAAATGCGGTTAGATATGTGCGCTCCTCCCCTGCAAGATTAGACAAGCTTAAGAGATGTGCGAAAAAGAAAACAATTGATTGTAAAAAGATGTTGTGCCTTGATGTGCAAACCTGATGGAATTCAACTTACATGATGTTGGAGGCTGCTGAGAAATTTGAAAAGGCTTTTAGGCGAATGGAGAGTGAGGACTACAATTTTCTTTCTTACTTTAAGGATGGAAATATCGGGCCTCCTAGAACTGACGAGTGGGAGACAATGCGGGTTTTTGTGAAATTTTTGAAGATGCTTTATGATGTCACTTGTCGATTTTTTGGTTCTTTACATGTCACGGTAAACACAAGTTTTTTGGAGATTTGTAGGCTCCAAAAAGAGTTGGTTAGACTGTGTGAGAGTCAGAAAACTTGTTTGATGAGCATGACCATAAGCATGAGAATGAAATTTGATAAGTATTGGGGTTCATTGGATAGACTGAATTTGTTGTTGTTGATTGCAGTCCTCCTTGATCCACGTAGTAAGTTGGGGCTTCTTACTTTTCACTTGAAAAAAATTTATGATCACAATTGGGCTTAAGATTTATTGTTGAGAGTGAGACAATTATTATCAGACATGTATGAGGAGTATAATGCTACGTTCGGTTCTTCCTCGAGTAGGAGAGAACATGTTTCCCCTCCGTCATCTGCACCTCCAGATGATGTTGAAGACAATCATGAGTCACGACTTTTTTATGAGTGGTTGCAAGCATCGACTGCCTCTGGATCTACATGTAACAAAACAAAGATTGATCGGTATTTATCAAATGGTTGTGAGACATTCAGTCAATCTTTTGATTTGTTGAATTGGTGGAAAGTGAATGAGCCTAACTATTCTATACTTGCGAGAATTGCACGAGAAGTGTTAGCCATGCCTGTTTCCACGATTGCATCAGAGTCCACATTTAGTACGCGAGGTCGGGTACTTGATCATTTTCGGAGTTCCTTGGCTCCAAGAACTGTTGAGGCACTTATTTGTACTCAGAATTGGTTGCGACATCCGTCAAAACCAATTGATATTCGAGACTCCATGGATAATGTTGAGAGCTTTGTAGTAGAATTTGATAATGTGTTTTTAACTTTTTCTCATTCAATTCCATATTCATTTATTTTTATTATTTAATTTAATTTGTTTTCATTATCCTAATTTATTAATATTGATAATTTGATTATTTGGTGTTTTCTTATAAAGTTAGGAGCATCATGCATCACAACTATTGATGATTGAAGAGTCGAAGACTGCAGACTGAAGAATGAAGTTTTTTGGGTTTTATTCAAAAACAATTGTTATTTATTGCTTAAGACAATTTAATTTTGTTTGTAATGTGTATTAAACATCTAGTGGAGTTTTTTTATTTATCTAATAATTAGTAATTTAGTATATAAGATAATAAGACTATAAAATATAAGTAGTATATATGTAGTAGTTAATAGTTATTAGTTACTAATAATATATGCATGGCATGATTAAAATTAAAAATAAATTGATTAAATTAATTAATTTTCAAAATTCTGCAAAAAAAAGTCTTTGTAGTAGATAATCTTGAATAACAAAATGAGCTCAAAAAGAGGTTGAATTGGGTCTTAAAATAGCCCAAACAATGCCAAAACCGGCCCAAACACAGTGGCCCAAACCGGCCCAAAACCGACAAACCGACCGTGAACCGGCCGGTAACCGAACCGGTTGGTTTTCATACCCTGGTCGGTCGGTTTTGGCCGGTTTTGAGGCTCTAGCAAAACCAATCGGTCGGTCTCGGTTTGGGCCCAAAACCGAACCGACCGGTCGGTTATTCAACCCTAGTGTAATGTGAACGTAGAACAGTAAATCTCTTTCATGTCAGTTTTTTTGCCATTTTTTTTTTTAAATAATATCTCAAATTCTCAGACTACATTGGTAAACACAATTTTTATCAGATATTTTTAAGAAAAGAGAAAAAATCTCAGAAACGATTGAGTGGGATATCTATTTTCACATTGGTAAATAAGATTTCAATATCTATAACGTGTATTTGTCTTGTAATAAACTACACCTTATTGAATCAATTTACTTTCACTCTCCCCCTCCCATCCCCAATTTTCTCCCTTTTCGTTTCTCCTCTCCCCAATTCTCCCTTTCCTATTTTCCTCTCCCCAATTCTACCTTTTTCCTCTCGATTCTTCTCTCCTTAATTCTCCCTTTTCTTTCTCTCCTCTCCCTGATTCTCCCTCTCCCATTTCGATTCTCAATTTACCTGTCTCCATTGCTACGATTTCAAAGAGCACTTTCGTCGATACGCTTTCAAGAGCTCCTTGACCGATTGCAGGCAAATGGCTAGTTTGGTATTGTTCTAGTGCATGGATTTAGGGGTGGTGTCTTCTCATGGAGGCATGTGATGGGGTGCTTGCTCGACAGGTTAAGAGTCAAGTAGATCTGCTCATTTCCTTTTGCTCTAAGATGGGGTTTTCATCTATAGTTCTTGTTGGTCACGATGATGGAGGCCTACTTGCTTTAAAGGCTGCACAAAGAGTCCAAACATCAATGAATTATTTCAATGTTGTGATTCAAGGTGTGTAATTGCTAAGTGTTGACTTGAAAAGAGAGGTGGTTCCGTTTTCTGGTTTGCAAGGGGGTTATGAAATCAGAATTTTCTCATTTATCAAACAACATTTATCTAACCTCAAAGAGCTACAAATCATTTTGAATTAAAGGCTCATTATTTCTCACATTTTCTAAGCAATAAAACATAATTTACTAAGTCAGAAACTTGTTTATCTAACCTCAGATTCTTCAAGCAATGGAAGCTACAAATTTTGGAGGTCGAGGCGGAGGGTTTCAAAAGGATGGTGGGAGATAGGGGATGAGGCCAACGGGACACACACACACACATACAGACACAGAGAGAGAGAGAGAGAGAGAGAGAGAGAGAGAGAGAGAGAGAGAGAGAGAGAGAGAGAGAGAGAGAGAGAGAGAGAGAGAGAGAGGCCGATGGGGGTGGGGGAGAGGAGAGATAGAAGATAAAACTGAATAAGAGAAAAGAAGAGAAGAGATCTCGAGCGCACAGTCTTGAGAATTGAAAAGTTGTGATCTTCTTCATGCAGATCCTTTCTCAATATTATTGAAATTCATTTGACACCTGACCAATCCGTCTCTCTATTTCTAAATAACGAAGCACACAAGTATAGAGGGTGCCCCCTGCTCTTTTAGAAAGAGAAGCTTTGATTTCTCTCTAGAAAAGCCATGATAGCTCTTGCCGGAGAGGAGGATGGAGCCACTCTTCATTTTCTTTTCATTTTCCTCTTCCTTTCCGCTACCTATGTGTGAATACGCTTTCGTGATAGTGTTTTTTTCTTCTCCATTCCACCAGTTCGGTTTTTCTCAGATCTATTGCATTTCGGCCACCATCAATCAACACACGCCCCACCATGCCACTTTATAGCCGCCGATCTACTGGAACAACGTGGAATAGTGCCAAAAATGTCGACACATGGCCTTCATGCACAGCTTGTTTCTGCACATGGGCTTCACACGCCGCTGTGCCCCGACAACTCTGTTAGCTACATGAGTCGTACCAGCAGGTTTCCAACTTTCCGATCTTTTAGATCGACCTTACCTCACTTCCAAACCATATGTGGTTTACACGAGCCACTATTGGTATGCGGAAAGACTGTTGCTCCGCCGCAGCTCTATCCTTTCGATGCCGGGATTCCTATTATGTTATCGATTTTCCTAACTGATGATCTTGAAAAAGAGACTACGTATCTCTCCAAAAAATATCTCAAGACAACTGACTGTAGTGCACCCCATTACACCACTTCCAACGGTGGCTTACCAACAAATCATCTTTTAAGACGAAGTCCTCTTTGTAGGACATGGGTGACCAAGAAATTAGTCTCAGAGCCCATTTTATTTTTATTTTTATTTTTTTCATTACTTTTGCACTGTGGTTACTGTACTGGGTATTTGTTGGGGGACCCCACCCCCTCATCATGTATCATCTTTTCTAATATGGAATGAAATTAGCTTGCTTAGGAAAAAAAGAAGAATATATTTTAAATTTATTTATTATTTTATTACTATTTACAAATTATTTCACTATTATTATATTTGGGCAATGCTAGGAATCTCGCTGGGGGATCCCGTTCAAGCATCTCGTTTCTATTTTCTTTTAATTTTTTTATGTAGTGATTAAGAAAATATTGCTTAATAATATTGTAAATTTTTTTTTTAAATATTTAAAAGTGTTAAAAAATGATGTAAAAAAAAACATTTTTAAATATTTTTGTCACATAATTTTTTGAACACTTTTAAATATTTTTAAAAAAGAAAAAAATTCATAATATTATTAAACAACATTTTCTTAATCATTACGTAAAAAAAAACTAAGAAAAAAAAATTAAAACGGGATAAATGAACTGGATCTCCCAATGGGATCTCTATCATTTTCCATTATATTTTAGAACATTCTTAACATCCAAAAAACAAAAGCCCTCAATCGGCCTTATTCTGACACTATTGCCATGTTGGAATGAATACTGTTATTATGCCGTCTCATTTTGTCATCTTATTTTGACCGCTCATGCATTTAATTTTTTTTTTAATTTTTTTTTCTTTTGCTTACCAAAACACCAAGAAGCCCTTGCCATACATACAGTTGTTGGCAACATGCCAATTTTTCATTAAAAAGTACCATGAAATCACCTCGAAAACCAGTCGGATTCTATTTCTAATAAACCATTAATCAAATTAAGTGGGGTCCATCTCAGTGACTGTCCTCTGAATTAAAATGAAAACAGAAACGCTAAAAAGTGCTCCGGCGATTAAGGGAGTTTCTGAATAACTGCTCGTAACCGTTTTGGTTTCTGGTTTTGTGTTTTTCTCTCTCGTGATGATGAGAGTTTTTATTTTGCCGTAAGTGCAAAACGTTTTCTGTTGTAATTTTGAGTGGGGTATCCATTCTTAATTCTGGTATCTCAGGTTGTGCTATTAGGTTATTTGCAATGACGGATGATCTAACGGAGCGTTGGAGTTCTTTTTCTTTATCTGAAGCCGAGAAATCAACTATTCGCTTGTCTGACTCCACGGAGTTAAATAAGGCTTTTGATACCACGAAGTGTTTCCTGTTCAAGCTTCTGTCTGTGAAGTTTTATAATAAGGAAGCTTTCAAAAGGATGATGAAGAACGTGTGGTATCCATCGGGGAGTTTTCAAATTTATGATATGGGGGATAACCTCTTTTTGGCAGCCTGTTCTTCGCGGGGTGAAAAAGAGAGGATACTTT
Source organism: Juglans mandshurica (assembly GCA_022457165.1). Taxonomy (NCBI): domain Eukaryota; kingdom Viridiplantae; phylum Streptophyta; class Magnoliopsida; order Fagales; family Juglandaceae; genus Juglans; species Juglans mandshurica. The sequence continues at coordinate 4,742,746 of CM039630.1, read as the reverse complement.
CTAATGGCCCCTGGACGTTTGGGAATAGTCTGGTTATTTGTACAAATTATGACGGGACTTTACAGATTACCAAAGTGCCTATGTCTCTAGCCTCTTTCTGGGTTCGCATGTATGATTTGCCGCTGGATGGGATGAATGCACGGGCAGTTCGAAAGATAGCATCAACTCTGGGTGTTGTTGAAGATGTTGATCTCATTGAGACGAGACCGGGGTGGGGAGAATATGTTCGTGTGCGTATTTCCTTGGATATAAGCAAACCTTTGCCGCGTGGTATAAGGGTTGCTGTGGGAGAAACTGATTACGTATGGATTCGTTTTAAGTATGAGAAGTTGCCACAATTTTGCTATTATTGTGGGCTACTGGGACATGGGGATCGCGATTGTCTGCAGTGGATCAATATTAAAGGTGATGCTAAAGAGTCTGATTTTCCTTACGGATCATGGTTGCGGGTGGGGAGTGGTTCTGTGCGTGCACGCAATTTCTTGGGTCCATCGACTGCAGGAAGTCCTGGTAATTCGATTCCCGTAGATGGTGATCGGAGTAATCTGCTGGTGAAAGATTCAATGGCAGTTTCCGAAAAGCCATTGAAATCTTTGACGGTTTCTGAAAATGTTCTGCTTACTGGTAATGGGTCGGATAATCAACTGTTAGCTGTGAATAAGGATGAGTCTCGTATGGGCCAGGGGCCCATTTCAAAATTAACCCAAATGTCTTTTGTGCATTTGAAGGAGAACTTTTCTGTAGAAGCATCTTCATCTTCTAGTAAGGAGAACCAACGAAAATCAAGCGTGGTCCGTCCCTCTCGTGCACGAGTGTCTCGTTCCCCCTTGACTCCTTCTAAAAGACAGTTGACTGCGAAGGCTACTCCTGTTTCGGGTGGTCTAACCCAAGTGAAGAAGCAGAAATCAAGAGTAGATGATTCCTTGGTGGAGATCCCTATATTATCGGCGGAGGCTGAGATCCAGCCCCGCCGGTACCCATGAAAATCTTGAGTTGGAACTCCCGAGGGCTTGGGAACCCTCGGGGAGTTCGAACCCTTCGAGATCTTGTTCGAAGGGAAGATCCCGATGTCGTCTTCGTTATGGAAACACGATCTGGCCATTCTCGCATGGAACTCCTTAAGGTCCAGTTGGGTTTTTCTTGCTTCTTAACAATGGGCTCTATCGGTCGTTCGGGTGGATTGTGTCTCTTCTGGCAACAGGAGGTAAATTTAATTTTACAGTCTTATTCTCAGGTTCATTTTGATGTCCTGGTTTCGGACCCAATTTCTGGTATTTGTTGGCGGTTGTCTGCAATTTATGGTCATCCGGAAGTGCATCTTAGAAGGGATACTTGGGATTTGTTACGCACACTGAAAGATCGATTTGATGGGCCTTGGCTGTGTTGTGGTGACTTTAATGAGATTTTGGAAAACTCTGAGAAATTCGGGGGTAGGGAGAGACCTGCTAGCCAGATGAAAGGGTTTCGTGATGCATTGGATTATTGTCAATTACGTAGCATGGACACTGTGGGGTCTTTGTTCACATGGTGTAATATGAGGGACGGATCTGATCTTATTCATGAGAGGTTGGATAGATTTGCTAGTAATGTGGAATGGCTTGATTTATTTCCTACTAGTAGAGTCTGTAATATTAGTACTCCAGTCTCAGACCATAGTTGTTTGGTTTTGAGTACGGATGTCTCTGTGCCAACTGTCTTAAGGACGTCTCGTTCTTTTAAGTTCGAATCTATGTGGGTGGGTGCAAGGGGTTGTGAGGAAGCTATTGCTTCTGCTTGGTCGAGGGAATCTGATGTTTCTTTGATTGAAAAAATAAAACATTGTCGTTCTAATTTGTCTGAATGGAGTAAGGAGTGTTTTGGAAATATTAGACAGAAGCTGTCTATGAAGAGAAGGGAGTTGGAACAATTACAGAGTGTTCCTCGTTCATCCTATCCATCTCATGAGATAAGGTGTGTAAAAAATGACATTAATTATTTATTGGAGAAGGAAGAATTGATGTGGAAACAAAGATCTCGTGTGCAATGGTTGGTAGAGGGGGATCAAAACACTAAGTATTTCCACTTTAAGGCTTCTCAAAGGCAGCGATGAAATTTTATCTCCAGGCTACGGAATGATTGTGGTGTATTGTATGAAGGATCTGAAATGCTTCCAATGGTTCATGGCTATTTCTCAAATTTGTTTTGTACCTCTAATCCTTCTGATTTTGATGCAGTCTTATAGGTTGTTCAGCCTTGTATCTCTGATTCTGTGAATGGGAATCTAGTGCGTGGGTTCACAGCGTCTGAGATAAGGGGAGCCTTGTTTCAAATGCAACCATTGAAAGCTCCGGGCCCGGATGGTATGCCTCCTTTATTTTTCCAAAAATATTGGCACTTGGTGGGTGATACTGTTATTAATTTTGTTTCACAAGTACTGGTTTCGGGAGTAATGCCTTCTGATATTAATCTTACAAATATCGTTTTGATTCCAAAGACTAAACAGCCCGAGTATTTGAAGGATTTTCGCCCGATTAGTCTGTGTAATGTGGTTTACAAAGTCATTGCTAAGGTTTTAGCTAACAGGCTGAAATTAGCATTACCTGGAGCTATTTCTGAGAACCAATCAGCTTTTGTTCCTGGAAGGTTGATTACCAATAATGTGTTAGTGGCCTTTGAAACAGTGGATGCTATTAGAAGGAGAAAGAGGGGGAGAAAGGGTTGTATGTCTATTAAATTAGACATGAGTAAAGCCTATGATAGAGTTGAATGGGTTTTTTTAGAAAAACTTATGTTGCGTATGGGTTTTAATCCCCAATTTATTCGTTTAATTATGATGTGCATCACAACAGTTTCGTATAAAGCTATTGTGAATGGGGTTACAACTCAGCCCATCAAACCCTCCCGTGGTCTACGTCAAGGGTGTCCCCTCTCTCCCTATTTGTTTGTCTTATGTGCGGAGGCACTTTCTTTATTATTGAAGCAAGCTGAAGAGCAGCAACTTCTAAAGGGTGTTAGTGTGTGTCTTAATGCTCCCCGGGTCAGTCACTTGTTTTTTGCGGACGATAGTATCATTTTCTGTCAAACATCTATTTCAGAAAATCAGCATCTTAGAAATTTGATATGTTGTTATGGTGTGGCATCGGGCCAGCAGTTAAATATGGGCAAAACAGAATTGCTTTTCAGTCGCAATACAGATCCAAGTGTGATAAGTGCTATTAAAGATGTGTGGGGGGTTCAAGATATTCAGCACCATGCTAAATATCTTGGGCTTCCTTCTTTTGTGGGAAGATCGCGTTATCAGACTTTTAAAGGTATTAAGGATAGAGTTTGGGCAAAGTTACAAGGTTGGAAAGAAAAATTATTATCACAAGCTGGCCGGGAGGTGTTGATCAAAGCGGTAGTTCAAGCAATTCCGACTTATGTTATGAGTTGTTTTAAGATTCCTAGGGTTTTTGTAAAGAGCTTGAGGGGATGATTGCAAGGTTTTGGTGGGGTCAAAGAGGTCAAGAAAAGAGGATACATTGGTTAAATTGGAGAGAAATGTGCCAGTCTAAATTTATGGGTGGTTTGAGTTTTCGGGATTTGGAGGTTTTTAATATCTCTTTATTGGCAAAGCAAGGTTGGCGCTTACTTCAATCACAAGGGTCTCTTTTCACTTCAGTTTTTAAAGCAAAATATTTTCCTAATACTGATTTTCTATCTTCGATGCTTGGCTCTAAGCCGTCTTATGTATGGCGTAGCATTTTTGAAGCAAAACCTGTTATCAAAGCGGGGAGTTTATGGCGTATTGGTAAGGGTGATAACATTAAGATTTGGGGAGATAATTGGCTTGCTGACTTGAATTCAAAACAAGTTGTTACTAGATGTAATTCCCTTGCTGAGGATGCTGTTGTGGCTGATTTAATGGATCCTTCTACGCCTAGTGGGTGGAATTTGGATTTGGTAAACCAGGTATTTCTTCCTTTTGAGGCTCGAATTATTCTTAAAACTCCTCTTTTCTTACATTGGGGTGTTGATAAATTAGTGTGGAGTGGCACTAGATCTGGTATTTTTTCTGTAAAGTCAGCTTATCATCTTGCCCTTAATCTGAAATCTGCTTTGGGGAATGGTTCTAGTAATCAAGATCATCCTTGTTCTTTTTTGAAGGTTTTGTGGAACTTACAGCTTCCAAATAAGATTAAAACCTTTATTTGGAGGGCTTGTAAGGATAGTTTGCCCACAAAAAAGCTCTTATTTCAGAGGCATGTTCTGGGTTCTTCTACTTGTGCTTTTTGTCACAATGCTTGCGAGGATGTTTCTCACATTCTCTGTCAATGTCCTTATTTTTTCAGAGTGTGGGAAATGTTTTTTGGCAGAAATCTGAGTTTGTTATTTGGCTATCCTGGTTTTCTCTCTACTATTAAAGCAGTTATACGCCTTAATGACCATTTTATCTTGACCCGATTCTTGATAATTGCTTGGGGTGTGTGGAAATTTCGTAACCTGAAATTTTTCCAGCAAACCAGCACTCTTGATGTGTGTGATGTGGTGAGAAATTGTCTTGATTATGTTGAGAACTTTCAGTTACTTCGTAAGCATGTAAGTGTTCATCATCAGTCTTCAACTTTGTGTTGGTTACCTCCACCATGTGGGTTTTTCAAACTGAATGTAGATGGAGCCATTTTTGAGGCCTTGAATTGTTCTGGGGTGGGTGCTGTTTTGCGGGATGATAAGGGATGCTTGGTTATGGCAATGTCTAGAAGGGAGTTGGGTATTCACGAGGTAGAAGACATAGAAGCTCTTGCTGCACTTAGAGGTTTGCAATTAATCTCTCACTTGGGTATTTCTCATCTGATTTTAGAAGGGGATTCTTTTGCTGTGATGGAAGCTATATGCTCAAGGGGGGAGATTTTGGATAGGTGCAGTATTTTAATTCATGAGGTGAAGAAGATTCTGTCCACTTTTGAATCTTTTGAAGTTTTGCAAGTGGGTAGACATGGTAATGAGGCTGCACATATTCTGGCTCGTCAAGCAAAGTTTGTGGATGATACACTGCAATGGTGGAATGATCCTCCAGTTTTTCTTCGTAGCAGACTTGAAGTGGATGCTGGGCGTGTCCTTCCTTAATTGTTGGTTCTTTTGTTTGTCTTAAGCACCTTGTTGGGTTTATGATGTATTTGAATATTTTATCTATGCATGAATGCAGAAGTCTTTTCATTCTCAAAAAAAAAAAAAAAAAAAAAACCATTAATCAAATTCTTTACCACAATTAGATTTTGGCAGTGTTGAATCAGCAAAGCACCACTGGAAATTTGAGTTTTAAGTTTTTACCAAACTAGAGTCATCTACTTGAATTGAATGAACCCTAAATTCTAATATTTTAGATGTTCCTCTTGCTTAATTTCATGTTGTCATTCTATTTTGCTATCATAACATAAGGATTAGAAGAATGTCACCCTCTCATGAGTGAAGTCCCAGGCTTTAGTTTCCATAATTCCCACCCTCTTACGAAAAAAGACAAAAAAAGATATAGACCTGATCTAGATGGCTAAAAATAAATCCAAAGCCACTTTTACAGTATCCACTTCTCAGAAGGGATACTTCTCATGTGGGTAAGCGGAAGAGGTCACCACGAGCAATGCTATTTATTATTCTAATTTCCATCATCCTATGATGTGACATTAGATGATTGGAGACTATTTGTTATATTTTACCTGTGAACCTATCATCTAATACCACATCATGGGACGATGAGAAAATGGAAGATGAATATATTTTTTCATTCTAATTTATGGTCTAAGAATCCAGCCAATTATATGATAAAAATGAAACGGCTTGCCTAGATATATCTCTAATCAAGATACAGAGATAAGCGTCCCATTTAAAAGTTTCAAAGCCGATTGCTCTCTACGGTCTGAAAGTAAAAACATTGTTTTGGATCACCAAATTAAGATACCAGGGGAATGTAAAAGTACAGATTAAAAAAAAAATTAAGATTCAAGACAGAAACCATTCCTCCAACTACAGTTCGGCATCTTTTGTTTTTCCTTCACTTGATGTTTTCCCATTCACTGCGACAAGCTCCGTTTCAAATATTAGCGTTGCACCACCTGTATTTTCCAAACAAAATGCATATCAAATTTAAACTAACAAATAATGCATGGTACTTACAGTTGTGTGTAGGAGACACGCGACTTTTAAGAGTTCAACTTTTCATGTTCACATGTTATGTTATCTAATGCGGTATATACCAGATGGTAAGATAAAGGATGTTTTTACATTACTACAAATTTCAACCATTAATCAGGTGAAATACATTTGAAAGCAAATCATCGTTTTTTGTTGAATCCAAAAAACTTGAAGGTGCGGATCTTAAAAATCCAGCTGGACCAGTTGAGGGTCACAGACATTAACCAAACCCAAGAAATCCATGTTCAATTAGATTTAACCATATATATATATATATGTATATAATCTAACGGATAACCCAGTTTGAGAATCATGTGATACAATCCTATCCAAGGTGTGATACTATGGGTGATGCTTAAGTTTATCTTATCTTTTCCCATTTATTTTCTCTTTTTTTTTACCCGATGTGCACTTGTGGGAAACTCCTTGTTGAGGACATGTGCAGCCCCAGGATTAGTCAGGATGCTGTTCCCGGACACCTGGTGCCAAAAAAAAAAAAAAAAAAAATTTCTCCTTCGAATTTTCCAGCAATTTCCTATCAAATTTAGTCAAGACTAGATAGGAATTTTCACCTTCTCTTTCCCTAGAATCCTATGCTTTAAAATCCTAAAATAACACAAGTCAAATAGCCCCCAAACAATCACAAAAGGCCAAAACACTCGTCCTGGATTACTGTTCAGAGCCTAGGAACATCCACCCTAATATTTAGGTCTATTTCAGGGAAAAGAATTCACTGTAGCCCTAGTTATCCCAAGACCCTACAAATCTCTGCTGCTACATAAAACCCTAGCTAGCCTACAGGTCCTTAAATTTGGCTGCCTACAATAAAATCCAACGGGTTCTACATATTTAATTTCTCAAATCTTAATACAAAAATACTAGTAACTTGATGGAAATTCACTGCATACATTTTCCAGTGGTCGTAAGTCCAGTAATTGGTTACCAATAAAAAAAAGGTTCAGTACTTGGTGCTTGGTCCTTTTTAAGACAGACCTTTTACAGTTCAAACTCAACCTACTCAATTCACACAGATCACGAAATCAAATTCAAATGCCAAGATCTTTTCACCATAAACATTCCAATTAAAATTCATCAATGAAAGCAGCAGGGCAGGTCTGCATTGAATGCCTATGCTTGAGGAGTGAGCAGCCAGTGAAAATGTTACCTGGGATGGTTGGTGGAGAACCTTGGTCTCCATAACCAAGTTTTGAAGGTATTTTCAATTTCCGCTTCTCACCAACACACGCTCCAAGCAATCCTTGGTCCCACCCTAAAAAACAGAAAAAGGAAATTTCAGGCATTAATACTTTATGCATAGTTACCAATAAACCAATCTTCACTATCATATAACATTAAGATTAAACAAAAAGGCAGGCTCCCTTTACAAACAAAGGTTTGCTTCTGATTGTGAGCCACTGTAATTGAAAGATGATTGAAGCTTAGGCCGCATGTATGAGTCAAGTAAAGTGCATAATCCTCAGTATCTATGCTCGACATAAATATGAAGCAACTGCCAAAAATTCTCTCACTGCAGAACGAGCACTTTGTACACACTCTAATATTATGCTCAACTGTTTTCTTATGATACCTACAGATGACTCTTTTTTTTCATATAGGTACCTACAGATGACTCTTTTTAAAAAAGAAAAGGTCCATGGCCAGTACTAAGCACAGATTCATAGCTGTACTTGCAAATATTAAACAAACTCAAAGAGTCATGGTTTCATGTCATTATAGTGGAATCATCTATATTCAAAGGCTCTCCACATGAACTATATTCTTAATTTTGTCTGTTTCAACAAGTAAACAGGATTTTAACACCAGTCATCTTCTATTCATTCACCAAAAACCTAACAATTTGCAAGCCAAAAGGGCCACCGCACACCTTTTATTACTTGACCCGTTCCAAGCTCAAACTCAATTGGAGAGTCTCTTTCGAAACTAGAGTCAAAAACAGTTCCATCTGTGAGTGTTCCCTGCAAATACAAGTGGCAAGTTGTAAGTATAATGCAGGTTTCAAAGTTATAACTGAACCATAGAGCAATTTTGAAATAAACCCAGCTGATTGTTGACCTTGCAATAAGTAAGGACAAAGCTTAGTATATGTAAACGTAGAAACATATACATATGTGAGTGTACAAGAAGTAAACAAATAAATGTTTCTCATTATATTCAAGGACAACAAATAAAATTCATTCTATTCACCAGAGAAATCTACTGAAAGTAAACCTCAGTTGCTCAACTCCACCAGTTCATGGGACAATTAACTAACTCAAGTCCCAACAGGCAACTAATTTAACCTATCACAAATAAAAGTTTTGCATAGCAGAATCAATGTACCACCTTCAAAGAATGTGGCCATTAGAAGTCAGCGCCTTGATAAACAAAATATGCTACAAAATTGTATAAATTTAAACTTTGTGATATGATGTGTTGATACACATGAAAATTATCAATTCTAGAAGTAAGTCGCCTATAATGCATTTAATAACCAGCTAAACCTGCATGCAAACTTACCCGATAGTGTACTTTGATTCTATCACCTTTGCGAGCTTGAATGTCACAAGAATCTGGCTTGTGCTGCAAAAACATATCGCATCCGATTATTAAGGAAGAATATTAAAGCACTGAAATACAGTAAACAAAACCAGGTTAATATCAGGCACTTCATCGGACGGTAATATGAGCATGAGATAAAGCAAACCTTTAAATGACCCTATAAAAAGAAGACTGCTTTTGAAAAAAGAGCCATTTCGTATAAGCAAACTATGTGAGTTAAACAAACTATTAGAGGTCCATGGTTATCAATCAATTTTCACTAAAAATGTATTCAGAAAGAAGAGGAAACAATCTTGTTAAAAGAGCCCACAGCTCAATTATCCCAACTTGAGAACTTATTTTTAACTGCTAAAAGCAATTCACCAAATGGCAACACCATAATCACCGCTCTGTTTTACTATATTGTCTCCGTGATTTCCATGCTAAAAGAGACAACTAAAAACATCAAAGATTCTACGATATTCAGAAACATACCAATTCAACCTCCTTAAAACAATATTATTTCGCCTACAAATTTCTTCATACTTGCACATCATACAAAATCACCGAAAAAAAGAAACTTTACACAACAACGTTTTCTCTCTCTTTTTCTTCCTTCTTTTTAAGTTTTCAAATCCGCCACCCGATGCAACACTATAAATCATTCCCGGTTATAACATCAATTACAAAGAAATAGATAATCGAATTAAAAAAAAGAAAATTTACCTTCACACCGATCTGTAATTCAGTCACATCTTTCGACTTCGCAGAAACTGAAGAATATAAAGCAAAACGAACCCATCAGTCAAAATCACATAGAATCACAAACCCAAACCACTTTTTTTTGGTATAAACCGAATACGAATAATCAGATCCAGTACATTCGATAAGCAACGCATAGAAAAACTAATCATAAAAGGACAATCGCATGATACCTAAAGTGGAAAGGAGCAAAAAGAAGAAAATTGGGGAGGCCTTCAACGCACAGCTCAAACTCATCTTGGGCATTCTGTCTCTCTATCTCTCTCTCTGGTTTTACAGCTTGCGCTCGCTCCGTCTCGTTGCCGGGTTTATATAGGTCATTCGTCAAGTAAAATTAGGGGACCGTTTCTTCGGTATGCAATGCTGCTGCATATTTGAATTTTGAGAAATTTTATCCTCGAAGATTATTTATTATAATAAATTTATAAATTAATTATTTAATATCACGTTATAAAATGTTGAAAATATTAAAAGAGATGATAATTAAAATTTTTCAAGAATTTTTTACCATCCACATACATCAAAACCTACCCCATTTGCGCGGGGTCCTCATATCCGATTTATGTGATTGAAAAGAGACAAGCATATTGCATTTACACGTTGTCATGGCTTTCGAAGGTTATCAGAGTTGGTCTAAACTGTAATCCATCATTTTTTGCATCTATCTTACTGTTTTCTTTTTTGGTTTCCTTATTGTTAATTAAAAAAAAAAATTCATCTTTCATCTCACTCTATGAATGGTGAGGTTGAGTTTCTGTTTAGGCAAAAATTGTTGTCTCTTATGCTGCATTTGGTTCCCAAACTTAGCTGATTAGCTGAGTTAAATTTAATTTTAAGCTGAGTCTAACATCTAAACATCCAACTTTCAAATCACTAAATTCATCTTAACTCAAAACCTTCTTACACGTAGGACCCATAATTTTTTTCAACTTAAAACATCTTTATACGTGGGACCCACTACCTTTTTCAAATTTTCATAAAAAGTACTAAATTCATATTAACATTCAAACACACTTTAAACTCAATTTAGATGGGCTTCACATAACTTCATCCACTACTCAATTCATTACTATTCATAAAAAACTCAACTAAACTTAGTTCAGCTCAACATCCAAACGCAACCTTAAACATTTTTTATAGAGAGTATTAACAGTAGTGAAGACTAGACTAGTTACAAAAAAAATAATGTACTGGTAGAGCTGCAGATATATTATTTTAATTTATGATGTCATGTTTGATATGAGAATATTCCAGAATGTATCATGTCATAAATGTAAGTTTCTTGATAAATGAATGATGACAATTTTTCTTAAAAAAAAAAAAAAACCTACTTCATAATCATTATGTATCTCATAAAATTACTAGATTTTTTTATTGATACTTGAGTTATTAAATCTAATTTGGGCATCTTTAAGGATTTTACTCTTAGAAAGAGAAAATTAATAATGATAAAATTCGGATGCTGAATATACGCTTGAGAATCTAATACGACATCATTTATAATAAGACAAGAAAAACATTTGTCATAAGTTGTGTATATTGCGATTACACCTAGCCAATATTATTAGCAAACTCTTTAGTATTGTTTGTTAAAAATTATACTCATCAGTCTTATACCATACACCTTCTAAAAAAAATAAAAAATAAAAAATAAAAATCTACATCAACAAGTGCGTTGTGTAAAGTCACTGAGTATAAGAACTCATTATTTATATAATTCAATTTCACTTGATAAAAGAATCAACTTTGGATTAAATATTCTCTCAATTTCATCAAAATTCACATATTCAGTATAATATAAGACTGAACTAAATCCATGAATTATAATTTTTACATATAATTTGTGAATCTCGAAGGATGGGGATGATTTTCCTTCATCTAATTAACCACTTGTATATCTATTTCTTACGCAATATATATATATATATATAAGAATTACCTCGGTTCCCAAAATAAAAATCAGAAATAAATAATAATAAAAAAAGAAAAAAAAATAATTATAAGAGAAAATATAAATACAATCTTATCTAATATATTTAATAAAAAAAAAATTTACTTGGTGTGGTGTGACTTCCGCTCCTGTCCAGCGTCTCTCTAATTATAATCAGGCCTACCAACTTCGCTTGTTGGGCTTTATTTTTGGAGTTCTGGCTTAACAAGACGATCTTATTCTCTGCGTCTCCGCCTCTGTTGGTGTGAGTGACAATGCCTTCGACCTTACATCGCCTACTCGTCTCCACTCTCCGCAACTCCAACCTTCTCTCTCCTCCTTTTCCGCCTCTCACCTCAACGCCCATCCTCCTCTCACTTTGCCTCCGCTTCTTCTCCTCCTCACCCGTCCAAACCCAAGCTCAAACCTCCCAAACCCCAACTCCTCCGCCCCAAATCCCCAACCCCAAAACCAAAACCCCTTTGGAAAAGCAGTTTGAGACTTGGGTCCAGAAGCTCAAACCGGGGTTCAATCCCTCCGACGTCGAGTACGCCCTTTGGTCCCAATCCGATCCCGACCTCGCCCTCGACATCTTCAGATGGACCGCTCTGCAGCGTGGCTACAAACACAACCATGTTACCTACTTTACCATGATAAAGATCCTCATCGTGGGCAAGCGCTACCGCCACGCCGAGACAATCGTCGAAGAGGTACTCGCCGGCGCTTGTGATATTAGCGTGCCTCTTTACAACTCTATTATTAAGTTCTGTTGCGCTCGAAGATCTCTGTTCAATCTCGCCTTCGATGTTTATAAAAAAATGTATAATTCAGAGAATTGTAAACCCACGCTCGAGACTTATTCATTGTTGTTCAATTCATTGCTTAGAAGGTTCAACAAGTTGAATGTTTGTTATGTGTATTTGCATTCGGTCCGGTCGTTGGCAAGGCAAATGAAGGCTTTGGGTGTGATACCGGACACATTCGTGTTGAATATGATTATAAAGGCATATTCAAAGTGCCTAGAAGTTGACGAGGCGATTCGGGTTTTTCGTGAAATGGGGCTGTATGGATGTGAGCCGAATGCATATACGTATGGGTATATAGCGAAGGGTTTGTGTGAGAAGGGAATGGTGGTTAAGGGTTATGACTTCTATAAGGAAATGAGGGAAAAGGGTTTGGTTCCGAGTAGCAGTACGTATATGATTGTGATTTGCAGTCTTGCGTTAGAACGGAGGTTTGAGGATGCGATTGATGCCGTCTTTGATATGTTCGGCAATTCGATGTCTCCTGATTTGTTGACATACAAAACATTGTTGGAGGGAATGTGTCGGGAAGGGAGGGGCAACGACGCCTTTGAACTGCTCGATGAAATGAGGAAGAGGGATCCTTCGATGAATGAGAAGACTTACAAGACTTTGCTGAATGGATTGCATTTTCTAAGTCGAGACTAGACTCTATATGCAGTCTTCTAAGAATTGAGTTCAAGACTTCAGCTGATACTACTTCAGGAGCAAAGCAAGCATCTAGAAACAGTTTAACCTGATGTGAAATATCTAATTCTATCCCTGGATATTGCTGGATGTCAGACTGATGAAACGGTACCAGAATTGCCCTGAAGATGCGTTTGCATTTTCTTCTGGATGGGTGTATTTTTTTGTGACATTCTGGAATCTTTAAGAAAGGAGAGCAGTGTTGTTGTGCCGGCGGTTCTAACATTATATTTTGTGTTGACTTGGGTTTTGGCCAGATTTTACTTTATGAAATACTTAAGCATCTGGTGAATATTACACGAGCAAAGAAGAAAGTTTTATCTTGACTGGGTGAATTGGAAACATCTGACATTCTGTGCTTGGAGGGTGTTAATTTTACCCAGAACTCAAGCAATTTGTACTTATTTGATGCAAATGGAAATGTTTACCTATGAATATGGAATGTATAAATAATAAAAATAATTTTTCTGGAGTAATATGACATTTTTTATTGGAGCTTTTACTCTACTCAAATCAAGAAGAAAATACATTGTCTCGCTTTTCTCATCAAGACACGAAGAAATCTTTATAGACTTTCTTACAGATGATGATGATGCGAAGGTTGGAGAATAAAGGTAAAATACATGAAAGGCAGGCAGTAACCGTCACATAGCAGGCTTTTATTCAAACTCTCTAAAGAAAGGGAATAGCATGCATCCTCTCAATTTAGAAGTCCCTTAAATTTTACAGCTCTCCATCCCAAAGCTCTTCAATGGACTTGTAGGGTCCACGAGCAGAAACAAGTTCCTCCTTGAGCATCATCTTGTGCTGCTTGATTTGACCAATCTTGTTAGAGTCATCCTCTGATAGCGCCCAGTCAAATATCTGCAGATTCTCCTTCAACCTCCCCTTGTTGTAGCTCTTCACAATTGGAGCTACCCCTTGCTCATAAACCCATCTAAGACAAACCTGCCATGAAGTAGGTATCTTAAGAGCTAGCTCAATATATATATATATATATATATATATGATATATATGTGTATATTACCTATGCAGACACACACAATACAGATATGGGTTAAAGTTATATTATGGTCCCTGAATGATCGGAAGTCTAGATGTAACCTCAACCAAAAAACTGAGTGAAATTATGTCCATGGCACATGGTTTTTGAACTCTGTTGGAAATTGGAATCCTTTATATTTTCCTCTTATATGATGATTTTTTTCCCAAAATGCTCATATTTTTGTCCAAAAACAATTGAAGCTTGGGCCTTTACAGTCTTCAAAGTTACATGATACAACCTGAGCAACAGTCTTCCCTCGAGTTTTCGCAATCTCCTTGAGCGTTTCATTCTCCATGACATGGTTCGTGCCCCAACTACTTCCACTTGCTCCCAAAGGAGAGAAAGCAGTCACGATAATGCCATTTGGCTTGCAAAACTCTATTAACTTCTTTTGTTGCCAAACTGGGCTCATCTCCACCTGCACAAATAATCATCTTTTGAGTATTATTCTTTGTACATCGCACTTGCTCGTCCACATGCACACTGCACAGACACACAATAAATATCATGTTCGTGAAAACTAGACTCACCTGATTCACTGAAGGAGGAATAGTGGCTGTGGAGAGCAAGTTTTCAAGCTTCTTGCAGGAGAAGTTGCTGACTCCAATGGACTTCGTGAGGCCAAGTCTCTGGCACTCCTCCATGGCTGCCCACACAGACCCGAAGTCCATCGGCATCAGGTCCTGTTCATCAAAAGGGAATACCGACTTCCCAGGTGTAACACTGATGGGCCAGTGGATTAGATAGAGGTCTAGGTATTCCAGCTGAAGAGCCCTGCACCCATTTGGTCACTCAAAACATGATTGGCTTGAACAACTATTTGATGAGTTTATTTTCTGTGTTTGTTCCTAGGAGTTAATAAAAAGATAATGAGACCTTACATTTTCTTTTACTATTCCTCTTTGAATTTGGATTGAAAATATGAAGAAATGACATTCTTGCATAATCTAAAAATAAATAAATTCAATCAATTAATGATCATGTAATTTAATTAAAAATAAATTTAATTTTATAAAAATTCACATTCTTTTATTTTTTTAATCAACTTTTAATTAAATTATAGGATTACGTTGGTTGATTGAATTTTTTTTTTCTAAATTATACAAGAAGTTCATGTTCTAAGATTTTTAATCTGATTCAAATAACAAAAAGAAATATATATATATATATATATATATACATATATATGGATAGTAAAATAATAGTAAATGAGGTGTAAGGATATCATTACCCAAATTAGATAATTTGTTTAGAAGGCACCCTCCATTCTCTTGTGGTCATGCACATCATGTAAGAATATTAAAAGGAAAATCCTTTAATCACAAAAGAATTATATTAAAATAATCTCACGAATTAATGTAATTTGATGGTTTCATTAGATTGTAAAATTACTTTTATAAATTAGATTTAACAATAACAGAGTAGATAATAACACGTTGAAAATAAAATCATCAATAATAATAACAATAATAATAATAATAATAAAGTCTGAGATGCATAATTGATAATCCTGCGCTTTGCTTGACCAGGAGTACTCAGTCTGACCGGATTGATTTCTGTAGAGCTGGAACAGCAAGATGAGCATGAGCATCAGAAGGCCACAGCTTGGTAGTAATGAAAAGCTCGTCCCGAGAGCCAACAAGGCCGAGTCTAAGAGCTTCTGCAATAGCTTCTCCAAGAGCCTGCTCCGATCCATACGCGGAAGCCGTGTCAAAGTGCCTATAACCGAGCTTGATCGCCTCCAGGACGGCCGATATCAAGGTGGCGCCATCGTTGGAGTCTGCCGCAGTGCCGAAGCCAATCACGGGCATGGCCTTGGGGCCGGTGGAAGAGTTCAGCACCACCTCCGGGATTCCAGTCGCTACATTTGCTGTGGCAGTGTCCATAATTGCTTAGAGAATCAGGTGAACCTAATTTTTTGCCTTATGGAATATGGGGAGCTTAAATGGGGAGCGTTTTGAACGAGGATAATATATTAATATCAGCCCAACTATTTTATAATTTATTTTAAATCAATCAATAAAATTATGATATTTTATAAAAATATATTTTTATTTTTATTTAATTATTATTTATTTTAAATAAAATAATTGTAAAAATAATTATAAATTTATCATTATTTTTCTTTTACCTTGTTTCAAAAAGACAAGTTTAATCAAGGTCAGTAAAAAAATGCTTTCCATGTTTTTTTTTCTGTCTCTTTTCTTTTTGTTTCACAGATAAATAATGACTTTTTAATCATTAAAGGGTGGGGGCTATTATTACACGATCTTTCACTTGTCTGCTTTTTTGTTTTAGAAAAATGATACTTTATCCATTTTATTTGTCCCTCGTTTTTTACATTTCATGTATTTTTTATTTTTTTTTTTATTTAATAGTTAATAAAGTAATTATTTGTGTATTAATATTTTTTTATATTTTTTAAAAATATTTTAAAATGATAAAAAAATATGAATACAAAAATTAAAAAAAATAAAATGAAAATTTTGAACTAACGATAAGGTTGAGCGGTGCACTCTAAGCGACAGAGTATCACCGCTCTTTATAGAGTAATATTTTCTCTTTTTATATATATATATATTTTAAACATCTTTAAATATGTTGTTTTAAAAAAACTTAATTCACTAATAAACACTTCTTTAACCGTTATTTTTTTTTTAAAAAAATTAAGTATCGATCGATGGTCCAATTCATCGGTCCCCAACAGTTTTCTTTGTTTTTTTCCCGTAGCCTAATTCGCTTTTGGCTCGTTGGCCACGATTTAGAAAAGCTTTTTATCTTGATTATAAAATCTAAAACGGAAGAGACACAGACGTGAATGCATTTTACACCATTTTCTAATAGAAAAAAATGAAAAATATACATTATTTTTTCAAATATTTTATACAACTATGTGTTAAAAAGAAGATTATTTTTGTAAATTAATTTGTAAAAGGAACATTATTTTATCAAAATATCATTATTTTACAATATATTATGAAATATGTTGTAAAATGGATTGAGTACATTACTCCTATATTATAAAAAAAAAAAAAAAAAAAAAAATACACACACACAAAATAGCAGAAAGAAGAAGACGACGAGTCTCTTCTTCACTACCAGATCCATCTTTGCCGTTAGGGGTGTAACCGGTCCGGTCCAGTCTGGTTTTGGACAAAATCTAGGACCGAACCGGTATGTACCGGTTTTGTATTTTTCAAAACCGATTACGCACCGGTTACCCTCCTAAACCGGTACTTCCGGTTTTACCGGTTTCCGATCCGGTCCGGTCCGGTTTTTCGGTTTTTTTAAAATGTAAGTTTCACAATTTGTCATCATAAATTTGTTTATAAAAAAAAAAAAACTAATTTAAAAAATATTGTTTTATACTTTTATTATAAGTTATATATTAGTATTAGTTATAAACTATATATTTAATATTAGTACTAGTTATAAACTTTTAGTGATTTAGTATTAACATTTTGTGTAATAATTTATAAATTATAATAAGAAATTATTTCATATATAAATATATATAATTATATATAAAACTTTCACATAAAAATTATAATTATACATAATATAAAAAACTTATATATATTAATATATATATATAATAATTTGTATAAAACTTATATATACAATAATATAAATATTTTTTTATATATTTTTTTTATCAACCGGTCCGGTCCGGTTCGGTCCGGTCCGAAAAATCTTAAAACCGGACCGGAACCGGCCGGTTTTCACATTCTAAGAACCGGTCCCGGACCGGACCGGTTCAAAACCGGTAAAACCGGTCCGGTCCGGTCCGGTTCGGACCGGTTTTCCGGTTTACCGGTTTCAACTTACACCCCTATTTGCCGTCTTCGAAAAAGCCATCCTCTCCTCCAGATCTGTCTTCGGAAAAGCCATTCTCCCCCAGATCCATCTTCTCGTTCGTTGTCTCCCATTTTTGCACCCCATTTTTGTGGGTGTCTTGTAGAATAAAATGTTTCAGTATATTTCGATTCTATAATGAAGTGTTTACAATGAGCTCTATTTATAAAGTTTATGATAACGTAAAAGTGGTCCCGCCTTATTACAAGCATGTGGCGTGCATGACACCTATGGCTAGCTATACAAATCTGTTATAACAAAAAAGGTTCCATTTGTGTACAAACAGAATCACAAGAATATTACATTAAAGATCCCTCAGGAAAATGGCTTCTAGAAGAGTCTTGATTCCGTTCCTTATTGCTGTCATCGTGTGCTGCTGAGATGGGGCTGTGAGGTACTGAGGAGCTGGAGTTCTTTATCTTGCTGTCACCCTCCCGCAAGTCTAACATGGGAACTATGGTGAGACTTGAACGTAATAGTGAGAATCGAGGTGAAGGCAGTGGCTTGGTAAGTATATTTGCAAGCTAATCACGAGAAGAAAGAAAAGCCACATACAATGTCATTGTTGCAACCCGATCTCTAACAAAATGGAAATCAATTTCCATGTGTTTGGTGCGTGAGTGGAGAACCGAATTAGCTGAGAGATAGGTAGCACCCAAATTGTCACGCCATAAGGTTGGGTGTTGAGAGAGAAACACACCAAGGTCCTTGAGCAGCGACTGTATCCATAGTAATTCAGCAGTTGTGTTGGCAAGTGATTTGTATTCAGTTTCGGTACTTGATCTTGCCACAGTTATTTGCTTTTTGGAGTTCCAAGAAATGAGATTGGAGCCAAAGAAAACACAATGGTCACCAGTTGAGCGGCGGTCATCAGGACAACCCGCCCAATCAGCATCGGTAAAGGCATGAAGATGATAAGAACTGAATGGCTTGATATGTAAGCCGAGGTTTTGTTTGAGATACCGAAGTATTCTCTTAACAGCTTGCCAGTGAGAGGTTTTTGGAGCATGCATGAATTGGCTAACTTTACTAACAGCAAAAGCAACATCAGGCCTAGTGATAGACAGATATTGCAAGCTGCCTACAGTGCTTCGATATAAAGTTGGATCAAAAAATTCAGGACCATCAGTGAGAGAGACGTGTGGAAGAAGCCATGGGAGATTTGACAGGCTTGGCTAGGTCCATGTGTGTTCTTTGTAAGAGATCACAGATGTATTTAGTTTGAGATAAATGAAGACCACTGGAAAAATTATTTATTTCCAGACCCAAGAAATATCGAAGGTTACCCAAATCCTTTACTGGAAAAGACAAGCTCAGTGAAGTAAGAACAGAGGAAAGAGCAGTGGGACATGAACCAATAAGAATAATGTCATCAACATAAACCAAAATGTAAATGGTGCAGATTTATGAATATAAACAAACAATGATGGATCGGCAATTGAAGCAAGAAAACCAATTTCATTGAGTCGAGTGCTTAGTTTTGAAAACCAAGCACGAGGTGCTTGCTTAAAACCATAAATGGCCTTATTTAAGCGACACACGTAGGTTGGGTAATCTGGATTGACAAAGCCAATTGGTTGACACATGTAGACTTGTTCTTGGAGATCACCATGGAGAAAAGCATTATTAATATCTAATTGCCGAAGACACCATTTTTCAGTAACAACAATAGACAAAATAGTTCGAATTGTAGTGGGTTTAATCACTGGACTGAAGGTTTCAGAGAAATCAATACCTTCTTGTTGATGGAAGCCCTTGGCAACCAAGCGAGCTTTGTATTTGTCAATGGAGCCATCAGAGAGCCTTTTGGTGCGGAAGACCCATTTATTGCCGACAATATTGTGGACGCTAGTAGGGGGAACGAGGGTCCATGTTTGAGTCTGCAAAAGAGCTTGAAATTCGTCAGACATAGCTTTCCTCCATGGCTGGTATTTGGCTGCTTCAGTGTAGGAAGTGGGTGATTCGGGAATTTGAGTGGAGGTGGTAAGATGGCTGCGAGGAGGTTGGCCATAATATAGTGCCATCAGTGAATTTGCGAGGACAGAATGTATTTGTTCGAGCCCTGGTGATGATTGGAGATGGAGAGGAAGATTCAGTGGAGGATATTTGAGAAGATGTGGGAGTGGGTGAGGAGATTCGAGAAGAATCGGAAACTGATTGAGAACTGGAGTGAAGGTTCTGTGATGCGGGACGAGGGGTTAGAGTTGGGGAATTTTGTATAGATGGGCTTATGGGAGTGGATTGGGAGTGAGGTGGGCTTTGGGGAGAGCTAAGCCTTTGTGAGTCAAAATGAGTGGGAGGAGGCCCAAGAATGGATGGTAGTGAGATGGAAGTTTGGTTTGGATTAGGAGGCTGTGAGTGAATGGGCTGAGCAAGAGGAAACCGAAGCTCATCAAACACTACGTCCCGAGAAATGTAAACACGGCCAGTTTCAAGATCTAAGCAACGATAGCCCTTATGAGAATCACTATAACCAACAAACAAGCATTGTTTTGATCGTAGATCTAGCCTGTGCCGATTATAGGGCCGAAAATGAGGCCAACAAGCTGAGCCGAAAACTCCGAGAAGATTGTAATTGGGAGGTTTGGAAAACAACTTCTCGAATGGTGATTTGTGATGAAGTATTGGAGTGGGACGTCGATTTATTAAGTATATGGAAGTATGAAAAGTATCAGCCCAGTAAATTTGAGGAAGAGAGGCATGGGACATTAAAGCTAATCCCGTTTCGACAATGTGTCGATGTTTCCGCTCAACGGCACCATTTTGTTGGTGTGTATGCGGATAGGATAATCGATGGGAAATGCCTTTGTGTTGAAGAACTTTATTTAGAGATTGATACTCCCCACCCCAATCGCTTTGTAAGGAAATGATTTTAGAATTAAAAAGTAATTCAACATGTGTTTGAAATTGAAGGAAAACTTTGACAACATCAGATTTTTTGATTAATGGATACCACCAAGTGTAACGAGTAAAGTCATCTAGAAATGCTACATAGTGACGAAAACCATTTCTAGATACAATAGGGATAGGGCCCCATACATCAGAGTAGATAAGTTGTAAGGACTTGGTGGAATGTTGATGGGAGTCACGAAAGGGTTGTTGAGAGCTTTTAACTTGACAGCATGCTGAGCACTTGTTTAAAGAGTCACGACTTGACAACGGCAGAGAGTGAGTAGATAGTATACGATGAACAAGGAGAAGAGAGGGATGGCCAAGACGGTAATGCCACTGAGAGGTGGAAGTACGCTCGCCAACAAACGCTTGAGGGGTGGAAGTCGAAGCTGGAAAGGAATATAAACCATCAACTGTGGGGCCACGCAGAAGAAGATTTCCCGTCTTTGAATCCTTCACAAGAAAATGAGAACCATGAAACTCGAAGAAGATAGAATTATCACTGCAAACTGTCTAACCGAAATTAAATTTTTGGTGATAGAAGGGACATGTAATAAATTTTTCAAATGAAAGGAGGTAGAAGAAGAAGAAAAAATAGAGTCACCAATGTGTGCTATCGGCAGAGCATTTCCATCACCAACCCGGATGTGTTCATTACCACTATAAGGAGAGGATTGAACATTGAGGTTAGACAGGTCAGAAGTGAGATGGTTTGTAGCAGCAGTATCGGGGTACCAGGACGTGTCCGGGAAAGAAGATGTAGTTGTGTAGTTGGCTGTGAGAGTTTTAGGAGGGTCACTTTGAAGAGCATGATCAAATCTGTAGTAACAGCGAATGGCCAGATGACCAATCTTGCCACAGATTTGACAAGTGGGTTTGTTGTGGGGGAGTGTAGGAGGAGAGGATGAAGAAGAAGGAGCTGAAAGTGAACGGCCTCGACCACGACCACGACCACGATAACCACCTCTAGAGGGGAAACCACGATTGAAGCCGTGACCACGAGAGTTGGATGTATAGTTGGCTGAGAAATTAGTGGAAGTAGGGAGATGGTTGTAGTGAGAGAGACGAGTTTCATGGGTGAGCAAAAGACCATATAATTCTTCTGGAGAGAGTGGCTCAACACGAGCAGTAACAGAGGTTACAAGAGCATCATAGTCACTGTTGAGACCAGCAAGCAGATAAGAGATGAATTCAGGATCGGAAAGAGAATGACCCGAGGCACTCATGGTGTCAGATAGATGTTTTACTTTGCTGAAATACTCAGACACGGAGCTGGAACCTTTTGAAACAGTAGCGAGCTGATAACGCAACTGAATGATGCGAGTATGAGATTTTGATGTAAAGAGTCGCTCTGGAGCAGCCCATACATCACGAGCAGTGGTGTGACCAACAACTTGAGCAATGAGATTATCTGAGAGGGAAGAAATTAGGGAACTGAGAATGAGTTGATCGATTTGGGACCAAGTAAGAAAATCAGGATTGATAGTTTTGTTATCAGGGAGGAGACGAGAAGGAGGTTGGATAAAGCCATCAATGTAATGAAAGAGCTGTTGTCCTTTGAAGTATGGTATCATTTGGGTGCGCCATAGGAGAAAATTATCATTTGTGAGTTTTATGGAAACAAGGTGAGATAGATGAGGAAAGGGGGAAGGAGAGGGTGGGTTCGAAGAGGTCTTTGGAGGAGATGTTTTTTCAGCCATGGTGAGACGCTAGTCTTCGACTGGTGCTCTGATACCATGTAGAATAAAATGTTTCAGTATATTTCGATTCTATAATGAAGTGTTTACAGTGAGCTCTATAAATAGAGCTTATGGTAACGTAAAAGTGGTCCCGCCTTATTACAAGCATGTGGCGTGCATGACACCTATGGCTAGCTATACAAATATGTTATAACAGAAAAGGTTCCTTTGTGTACAAACAGAATCACAAGAATATTACATTAAAGATCCCTCAGGAAAATGGCTTCTAGAAGAGTCTTGATTCCGTTCCTTATTGCTGTCATCGTGTGCTGTTGAGATAGGGCTGTGAGGTACTGAGGAGCTGGAGTTCTTTATCTTGTTGTCATGTCTCACGTCTCTCTCTCGTTTCTCAGATCTCACTGCTCCCTTTGGCGAACCACGTGAACTCCGTCGGTAAATATAATAATCTCAATTCATTTGAAGTAAAGAAGATAGAGAGAGGCTCAATCATACTTAATCATGCCACCAGACAATGTTCCTCTTGCAGGATCTTGCCATGTCTTGAAAAGATCTTAAATCAGCTCCTGTCGATGGGCTTGAGCACAAACCAAACCGGCATACTTTGTGACTTCTGGCCAATCTTGAGATGCCACAACCTGAAAACAAAGATCAAGTTCCATGGTATATTAAATAATAATGATAAAAAAAAAATCTTAAAACAAGTAAAGCATATATGTACAATATAACACAAAATCATAAACAAGCTAAGCATGGTACTAAACTGAATGACATACAGCTGCAATTGAAGGGCATGAATTCTCTCTTGAATGAGGATGGGTAACATCAGCACCAAAGATAATAGTAGGCCGATCATTGACTAAAGGTATACGCCTTGACAGTTTGTCCACTCCCTTCGACGAACCACCGTTTAAAGCTAAGCATGAAACGGTGCGTTTCACAAAAATCTCAATTCTTCCCGCAAGTTTTTGGCATTCTTTTCTTCTCCTGCCCATTCTACAGTGCATCGTTTCATTAACCGAGTTTGCCATGTCATTTTCGTGCGCAAGGGTTGTGCGAACTCGAATGAATGGAGAGTTTTTGTTTCGAACATGTATCTAATAAAATAGAAAAATTTTATACATCATACTACCATCCTACTTTTATTCCACTAAATATGATGTGGCACATTATCACCATTAAATGATAATTTATTGCATACTTTTTTATCATCTAATGGTGATAAATATGTCACATGTTTTAATTTTTATGTTGTGAATACATGTTTTAATTTTGTCGTATTTGATGATTAGGGCGCCTCATATCAGCTGCATGGTGCGTTTGGAAGTTGAACTGAGTTGAGTTGAGATAATTAAATATTGTTAGAATATTATTGTTTATTATTATTATTATTTTGAGATTTGAAAAAGTTGAATTGTTTATTATATTTTGTGTTGGAATTTGAAAAAGTTGTAATGATGAGTTGAAATGAGTTGAGAAGAGTTGAGGTTCCAAACGAAGCCGTTCGGCATCTTTTTTTTATATAGATATATTTGATAATACAATTATTTTTATATTATTTTATTATCATTTATAAATAATTTATTACTATTTATAAATAGTTTATTATCATTTATAAATTATTTTATTACTATTAACAAATAATTTGAAATACTTTTAATATTCAAAAAGAACCTTAAAATGTTTGTACCGGATCAGAATATACATACCCCACTAGAAAAAAACAAGTTAATATGATGCGAAGCCTACTTTTATAAGCTATAGTCAAGCAACACAAACTTAATTTTGGAGAGTTCACCTTAATCCAATGGTCAAAACAATAACGGGATATCTCTTATTAAAAAAACAGTGATATAAATATAAAAGAATTATATAAAAATAAATATACAAACTAACTTGATTTCATATAATTTATTAGATTTATTTTAAAATAAGAATAATTTAATATTCTGATTTATCAAACCACGTGATTTTGTAAGACACCTCTTGTTCAAAAAACTCCTTCCAGCCACTTCTTGTTCCATCCAAAACGATGGATCTTTTTGGCTGTTCATTAAACTTAAGAGTAATTCTACATACAATCATGAAGTGCGTAAATTCCGCGTAATTGCTTTGAAAAAGAGTGGGTCCTACTATTAAAAAATTAATTTTTTTCATGTGGATCCCATGTTTTATTCACTTTTTTAAAAACGATTACGCGACGGTTGCACAATTCACAGTTGTAAATATCTTTTCTCTAAACTTAATGCAAGCCAATAAATTTTACATAATCCAATCCCCTTGTCATTTTTCGAAAATAATCGGGCAGTACTTCAACAACCTTTAATTCCGTCTGGATAATAAAAGTGTTTTATTTTATTTTATTTTATCTCATTAATATAATTTTTTTTTATAAATTTTTACATAAAATATAATAAATAATTCAATATTTTTAAATCTCAAAATAATAATAATATTTTATTCTACTTTTAATTTTCATTTAAAATTATCTCATCCCACTCTTCACCCGAATGAAAAATAAAGCAAGTTTCAAGGAACAAGATTAAACAACTATTATCAACTGAAGACAAATCCACTAGTAATTGTTTTCTTATTTCTTAATTTAAAAGAAGCAAATGAAATGTGCACCATGTTTTTAATTATTAAACCAACAAACGCATTGGCCACCACTACAGTATGCGTCTACCGCAATCCTTTGCGCAACATGCTTTACACGTGATTTTGCAGCCACTCTATCAAGCGCAATTGGATGACTCTAGAGAAATGAGGGTACGTCTCTTTGTGATCATCATGATGAATTAATTGGCAACCTAATAAAATAAATTAAAAAGAAAAAATAATGTCTTAAGTGAGGGTCAAATTGGTCAGAAAAGGAGACTTCACAAGAGAATGAGATTGGATACCAGTTTAAAGTGGGAAAATCAAAGGGAGGGTGAGAAGAGAATGAAGAGGCCGCTCGATATTATTCCACCAAGTTTGATCTGCCAAAGAACAAGAAAGCGAAATGATATTTAATGACATAGAGTGCACAAGTATCACGTGAGTAAATAAAATATTTACACAAAAAAAATTAATTTTTTAATAATAGACTATATTCTTTTCTAACAAAATGCGTAACATTTACACAACGCATTATTGTATCTAACATTGCACAAAAAAAAAAAAAAAAAAAAAATTCTCTTTTAGGTATCATTTCATAATTTTAGGTCGCTTGATAGGAGTGATGATGCTCTGAATTTAGATATTCTTTTATGGAAAATGCTAGGGTGCCTACTAAATATGTCTACCAAATATGCACACTAGTACTAAATGTGCCCACCAAAAATAAAGTTTGAACTTTGAGCAACCTCATTGGTTTGGCCAAATACATTTTCAAAATTTAGTTAATATTACATGAATTTGTATTTGCCTATTTCATTTAAATTCAATCCTCACATTGGATTATCCATTTACTCTTTATATAATAATAAGATATTATTAATTTAATAATTTTTTTTATTGAATTTATTTGATCACATTTTGTAGTTCTCCCAATTAAATGTTAATAATAATTATATTCTAATTAAATTAATTTAATATTTATCACATTTACTAAATATTAAATTAATATTAATAATAATTCTATTATAATTAAATTAATATTAATATTTATCACATTTATTAAATATTAAATTAATATTAATAATATTATAAGTAACTTATCATTATAATTAACTTAATAATTAATATTCTAATGAATATTAACTAATTAATTTATTTTTATCACATTTTATATTTAATAATAATAAATCGAACCAAATTTCTTAATTATAAAAAATACCTACATATTTTGTGAGAAGAGTGAGAATTGAATATTTTAATATTTAGCTAACCTACTGTTCACCTACAAATTTGGAGAATCACTATAGTTGAAGTCTAAAATTTTATAGCAATGTCTAATCCAATGTGTGGTTTTTTAGCATATATTGGTTAAAATTTAACTATTATTGGACTTTGGCCAAGCCAATGAGATACTCAAGGTGCATAATTCTCTTCTTAACATATCACAAGTCGTACTTCCTAGATCTTAACCAAACTTCAAAATATTATATAATTTTTTGAGGAAATCTTTTGAATTATTTTTTTGTCTTTTTGAGTAC
Organism: Juglans mandshurica; assembly: GCA_022457165.1. Classification (NCBI taxonomy): domain Eukaryota; kingdom Viridiplantae; phylum Streptophyta; class Magnoliopsida; order Fagales; family Juglandaceae; genus Juglans; species Juglans mandshurica. The sequence continues at coordinate 4,716,250 of CM039630.1, read as the reverse complement.
GATGTTGGTATATGCGTGCATGAGTGTTGCTAATGGTTTTTGGTTTTTTTGAGAGGGAACGAAGAAGCAGTTGATGGGAGAAAGAACAAATGATAAAATACATTTGATGTATCTACAATAACTAGCAAATTTGGAAATAATTTTGGTGTTCACTATAGCCAAAGTCCAAATATTTAAAGTTTAGCTAATCCATTGTGATCTAATAGCTAAATATATGATGGATTTAGCCATTGAGGATGCTATTAGACTGCTGTTTGAGATGAGCATCAGAGGAAGATACTTTATATTTGGGTAAGTATCAGGGGAGAAGACTCGGAACGACATAACGATAATGCCACACATTTTAAGGCTAGTAAAATCTGCCAGCCCTAATCCTGTTAAATCTGTCAAAACACTTCAACATCAAGGAGAGGATCAACCAAATTTGATAATCCATCCAACACCAGCTTAACCTTCAGAACGCAAACCTCTGGCATACAGAGAATCCCCAAACCAAACCTTCCAATTATTCAAAGAAACTCAAGAAACAAACTCAAGCACATAAAAGACAGATTCATGGACACTTGCGGTATTCATTCAAAATTAAACATTTAACGAATTCAGAGATTGAGATGAGAGTAAAGGAATAGACATCAACTAAAGATTAAAAATTAGAAAAATGCTTGACAGAAGCTTCCCACTTAACACACCCCGTACACCCTCCACCTCAGCAACATTTATATTGTCTATTTTACCCTTATTTCAAACAGATGGCCTTTCTTTCACAGAAATCCTTCAGTGTCCCTCCTTTCTCCGTCAGCGTTCTAGTGAGCACCAAGGTCGAAGATTGTTCAGCCTTCAGTCAGAAAGCCAAGCCACTGAATTCTGATAAACCCTTCCCGTATTTTCTGCTACAGTCGGCTAGGTCCCTTCCATTTTTTCCCTTCCGGCAAGCAGTTAGGGTTTTCGTATTTTCTCCTTTCATTTTCATCTGTGACTTCTGCTATGATTTATGCTACTGTTTTCTCTCTGGTTCCCTTCCATTTTATCCTTTAAGGTTCATATTTGCTCTGTTCTGACACCAAATCAAGAACTAGAACCTAGAGAGGTTGAGAAAGGGCTGTAGATCCGACTCCTCAGGAAGTTCAAATCTCATTTAAAATTCTCCAAGCCGCCCACCCAATCCACAACACCTCAGATCAGATTGAAATGATGCAAATCACACAATAGCTACAAATACAGAGCGGATACAAAACTTAGGGTGCGTGCGTTTGAAACATAAACTACTCTCAACTCATCTCAACTCATCATTACAACTTTTTCAAATCTCAACACAAAATATAATAAACAATTCAACTTTTTCAAATCTCAAAATAATAATAATATTAAAGAATAATATTCTAATAATATTTTATCATCTCAACTCAACTCACTTCAACATCCAAACTCACCCTTATTCTTGCAGGAAAAATTGATTTTGGGTATCCCTTATAAGAACCAACAGTTGCAACCATCTTGAACCTCTAATCAATACCACTTGTCTCTGTCAGTCTAAAGAGAATCGCAACTCCAGTTCAATGCGCAAACCCTCAAACGTCGTCTCTAATAATGCTATGCGGCTGAAGAATAAGTACGAAGAACTACTAACAAGAAGAAAGAAGGACCAGAAATTGTATGCTATAACTTCTGTTCTTTTTTTTATTAATAAAAATTATTCCACATCACCTCCACGTTAGGGGTGTGCTGTGCGGAGTGTGCAAAAATAATAAAGGGCTTCTTTGTAGCAAAACCCTAAAAATTAAAATCAATATGGCAAAAAATGGCATCAGTTTGAAAATTTTCAACCCCACCAAGAGATATAGAGTGACAGTGTGATTTCAGAGAGATTTAAACTAAAATGTTCAGTCGAATTATAGACTAAAATAAGGGCTTCAGCAAGGTAAGTAGAACAATCAGAGAACTTTGAAGACCGATATGATATGAGGTTCTACATCATATTCAGACAAAAGAATTTCATCATTTTGCTTTGCTCTCTTGCCAGAAGCTTGTCCCTAGAAACCATGAATGAAGAAATCACAAAGATAGCTTCATAGAGGCCAATGGAGATACATGAACATCATACATGAAATGTAAGAATCGCCATACTCAAATTATTTTTAAATAATTGAATTTATTTTTAATTATATTATATTATTACATTGGTTGATTCAATTTATTTTCTTCTAAATTATGCAAGAATGTCATGTTTTAGGATTTTTAATCTAGATTTAAAGAGCAAATAAAAAAAAAACAGAAATAGCTAGGTAGCAATAATAATAAAGGAGGTGTAAGGGCATCACTACCCAACACTAAAACATCAAGGAGAGGATCAACCAAATTTGACAATCCATCAAACGTCGGGTTCTGAATGTTAACCTTCAGAACGCAAACTCTGGCATACAAGTTCATAACAGACCATGAATTTTTGTGCCAGCATTCACTTAAATTCCCCGGAAAGTTGTGAATAAAAACTTGAGTATCAATTCATTGCCATGTGAATAAAAATACAGAGAATCCCCAAAGCATTCAATTTATCTGTATAGAAAAATTGGAAGGAAACCTTCTAATTCTTCAAAGAAACTCGAGAAACAAACTTAAAACTCCTGTTATGCATGCGCAAGAATGCAGAAAAAACAGATTCATGAACACTTGTGGTATTCATTCAAAATTAAAATTTAACAAATTCAGAGATTGAGAGAAAAGGAATAAACATCAACTAAGGATTAAAAATTAAAATCAATATGGTCAAAAATGGCATCAGTTTGAAAATTTTCAACTCAATGTCACTTCACCCACCGAGAGATATAGAGTGTGAGGGTGATTTCAGAGAGATTTAGGTGCCGTTTGGATAGTGAGTTGAGATGAGATGAGTTGGGATGAAAGTTGAATAAAATATTATTTTTTAATATTTATTATTGTTTTTAGATTTGAAAAAGTTGAATTGTTTATAATATTTTGTATGTGGATTTGGAAAAATTATAATGATGAGATGAGATAAAACAATTTCACTATCCAAACGGGGCCTTATGGACTTAGAGAGAAAGTGTTCAGTCGAATTATAGACCAAAATAAGGGCTTCAGCAAGGTCAGGAAAACAATCAGAGAACTTTGAAGACCAATATGATATGAGGTTCTACATCATATTCAGACAAAAAATCTCATCATTTTGCTTTGCTCTCTTGCCAGAACCAGCTTATCCCTAGAAACCATGAATGAAGAAATCACATAGATAGCGTCATAGAGGCCCATGGAGATACACGAACATCATATATGAAATGTAAGAATCGCCATACAAGAATTTGCTTTGCTGATTCAGTTAATTAAGTAAACAATATATTATAAAGATTCGCCAGATGAATTAAGTACGAAGGGCTTGAGGCAGGTCAGCAGAGCAATCAGAGAACTTTGAAGACCAATCTGATAAGGATTCTACATGATGTTCAGACATGATAAACTCATCATTTTGCTATGCTTTCCTGCCAGAACATCTTATCCTCAGAAACCATGAAAAAAGAAATCATATTGATAGCAGACAGACCATCACTCTACATGAAAAAACTAAAACTTGAGGACCCCATAATGCAAGCAACACAAATGTCAAACAGCTGTGCAGAAAGCAGGTTCAAACGCAAGATTTGGGCGTTTCTTATTCTCAGAACAGCAGCAGCGAGCAGTCAATCCTAAAAATGAATTACTTCCAAAATAAATGCACAAACGGTGGTTTATACTCAATGCATCTCCTATTAATTCCATTATTTGTGGCATTAACAGAGTAGTACAAGGAGTTTTTCCTTCATCGCACAGCGTAAATACGGTTACTGCCACTCTCAATATAGCACCCTATAAAATCCTTTTCTCGATGTTTCCTTGCCGCTAGACTTGAAGAAGCAAGGGGCTATCTGGTGCACAACTACTGGATAATATATCCAATTTTTCCCAACGAAAACAAGAAGAAAGTAAAAGGAAAAAAAAACAAGGTAAATTAACCGAATTAGCAGGATGTGACGAGATACCTATCAGCAGTCGTACTGAGTTTTAAGGGTTTCTCTTACGATTTCTTCTGTTCTTTCTTGAACTTTATCCTTGACGGCTGAGATGATATGAGCTTATCAATGGCGCTTATATAGGGCGTCGGGGACTCCCCTATGGGGTAACGGGTTTTGATTTCGGTTTAGGGTTTTATAAAAAGAGCAATTCTACATATCTACCTACACTCTTCACACACTATGCACTTCAAATTTTTTTTTTCTTATAAAAAATAATGCTACTATGAGTCTATGCCTCATTTTGACTATATTTAATTTTTTTTTTTTAAAAAAAATTAATAGTTAAAGAAGTAAATATTAGTGTATTGATATTTTTTTAAATGTTTAACACATGTTTGAAATAAAAAGCAAAAAAAAATAAAAATACAATTTGCACTAAGGGCACACTAAGTGAGCAAATTGAAAATGCATAATAGCACTACTATTTATAATATTAGGTCTATATTAGCCTTTAGGATTAGGAGCCAAATAAACATTAACGTTTAAATACTAAAAATATAAAAATAAAAATAAGAAATAGTTTTAATAGCTTATAATCATTTACAAACCTAAATTTTAAACAAAACAAAATAAGGACCAAATAAAAATAAAGATATTTAGAAATAGGATAATGCTATAGCCACCGTTCGTTTCCCGTTTTTGCTTCTCGCTTGACGTGGGCATGCCATGGTGGCATGCATTTTTTTCCCCTCACTTACCGTTTTGACTTCCCGCTTCAGAGTCATTTCATTTTTCCTTCCCCCACCATTTTGTCTTCATTTCCCTTTTTTTTTTTCTTTCCATTCCGTCTTCCCCCTCAAATCCAAAGCCAATCATCGAGGGAAATATAACCCCAACAGTTGATGTCGTTGCCCAGACATAGCCTCTCCCTCTCTACCGTAAAGCAACCCATACCTCCAAACCAAAACACACCCAAGCCCCACGTTCGACAGTGCTTGTAACAAGCCGAATTCCTTTGTTTTAGCTCCACAAAAACAAAGCACAACTCCTTCCCCTATGCACAAAGAAATCAACAATAAATTTGGGAATATTAATTACTATCTCAAGAGTAAACCAAATGAAGAAAGAACAAGCCCAATAATAGCTAGAGCTTCCCTAGCAGTGTCATTATCGATATTTACAGCTGCTAATGTGAATATCCAGAAAGGTGCCATACAAAACAAAATAAAACGTCGCTATATGAACATACATGTTTCCAAATCCAAGTCTCTCCATGTTCCACCCAAACACACAAAAGCTACAGAATAGTGATAGATACGCTTGAGAGATATCATCCCATAAATCAAGAATTCCTCCACTCCATTTTGGTTTGTTCTCAATGATTCACTGTTCATCTCTTGCTATAAAAGATAATCGTTTCTCCCATGATTTCAATCTAATCTGATCTGGCTTTTCACATGTGGTAATTTGAACCTATGCTTCTCTTTGGTGGGATGGACAAAGGCTTGAAGACCAAATGGGTTTCTCTGAATACAAAAATAGAGGCTTGGCTTGAAGATGAAATGTGAACTGGTTTGCATAATGGGTTTCTCTGGAGGCTTGAAGATGAAATGCGAAGACGAAGACAAAATTTGAAATGGGTTCCTCTGGTTGAGACGAAGCTTGAAGACGAATTTTTTAAAACAAAATTTCCAAATTTTGTTGAAGACGAATGAGGTTATACTTTTTTCGAAGTCAAAATTTGAAATGGATTCATCTGGCTTAAGATGAAGCTTGAAGACGAATGATGCTTTACTTTTTTAATTTTTAAAGGCTTATAACGTGGCATGCCACGTATAGCGGTAAGAGGGAGCGGGACAACTGATTAGTGGGCATAGCATTTTTCTTGGAGATAAGATATAAAAATAAAAATAAAAAAAGTCACGGCTTATCTTGTATAGTACACTTCTACAAATAATTTCCAAATTTAACGCTCCCAAAACAATTGGAAGAAATAATTGGATTCACATTGTGAGGATACTATGTTAACAAAAAGAAAAATTACACATAGAAGGCTTGTGTGATCTACTTAATCAATATGTAATTTATTATTTTTATCATTATATCTTAATATTTAAATATGTATGCGTTTAAATTCATATATAGGGAATGAAATAGAGCAACTCACACATTAACAAAGAACATTACAAATGACGGATGAACAAATATGGATAAAAGAGAGACCAAATGTTATTTTGATGAGAGAAATGGCATGTATGAATTGATTTTATATTGTGTGAATGGAAGGAATTTTATTTTTAAAAAATATATGTGTATGTTTGAATAGAATGATAAAAATAAAAAATTACATATTAATTAAGTGGAAATATATGATGTAAGACTTCATTGTAACATTTTTTTTTAAATAATATTTTACCAATAATTTGCCAAAAAATTACAAAATTGTTCTCTTTATCCCATCTCAAACTCATAACTGGTGGCTGCTTATTTGTCTAATGTTCTCTAGCCTGAGAAAAGAAAGGATGGCGGTATGTGTTTTGATGGTCCACCATCATGTTCATTTTCAAGCATTTGCCATAAAATAAATAGTACTAACCTCTACTGAATCCTGCATCTTAAGATGAAATAATAAATATTTGTTGTAAGTTTCAAATCATTTGTTTTTTAAAAAAGTTGGATAAATTTAGAATCTACATAAAAAAAATTTTAATAATTAATATACTTTTATTTCAAGATGAGTAGGAGAGATTTGCTTGTCATAAGAGTGTTTCTAACCTATAATCAATCATGCATGTTTGAGCTCAAATTATCAAGAAGAGTAATACTACTCATTATCCTCTCATCATCTTATAATGTGGTATTACATTAGAGATTATTTATTATATTTTACCTGTAAACTTATCATGTAATGTTATATCATGGAATAATGAGAGAATGATGAGAAAATAGATTATTGAATATATTTTTTCTATGAAGAAACCGTAAGTTCCCTAACCTCAACCCCGACTCAGAAAACCCACCAATTATTTATCAGATTCGAGAAACAGGCAGGTTTGGGGTACAAGACAAAACACAAAATTCTCATATTATCTCATATCATCATTATACATTTTTTAAATTCTCATACAAAATATAATAAACAATTCAATTTTTTCAAATATCAATATACCTTTTTTAAATCTCAAAACAATAATAATATTAAAACATAATATTTTAAACTTAAAAACAAAATACAAAATTCTCATCTCACCCCCAAACCTCCCCTAACTTCAAATTGCGAAAACATGGGCTGGATCTCATCTCAAATGCTAGGGATTTGGTTTGTTAAAAACAGAGGAAATTTTGGAACGGCTACAGACTCGGAAAGGTCCTCTGGCGCGGGGTTTCAGGTGAGTTTAGTTTGGCTTCAGCAAACAAGCAGAAGCTTTGGAGATCCAGAGATAAGAGGGTGAACCAAACAAAAAGACTTTTTGTCAGCATAAAATGGTCGAACAAGCCCCCTTTTCCTTTTTTATATTGTTCTGCAACAAAATAGATTTGGGTTTAGATTTCAAAGTACTTGAAGATAATTTGATTAGTAATTACCACTAAAATGCTCACAACAAACAGTCTCTAAATATAAAAACTGCTTCTGTTTTACATATCTCTGTTCAGTTCTGCTCAAGAACTCCCACCTCCATCAACGTCTATCAAGATATTTAACCGTGGATGTAAAGGAATGGCACTTGAGTCACTTGAAAGAAGTGCCAAAATCTGATGCTTCAAATAGAAATTGTTGGGATCAAAGGGTGGCTAACAAAAGCAAGCTTCTCTAGACCAAAAACTGGCAGGATCAGATGGCTTTGATAAACTAGATCTCGACAACTGTATTGATTTAAGAATAATGCTAGAGTTCCTGCTGGGCTCCTCTATTTTTTTATATGTTTTTTTTTTTTTTTTTTAGTTTTATATAGATTTTTTCAATAATTTTAAATATTTTTAAAAAATAAAAAATTTATAAAATTATTGAAAAACAATTTTTTAATTATGAAGTAAAATATTAAAATATTTTTTAATATTTTTTATTTTACTTCGTAATTAAGGAAGTATTTTTAAATATATATATATTTTTTTACTTTTTGGTTAAGAAAGTATTTTTTAATGATGTTTTAAATTTATTTTATTTTTTTAAAATATTGAAAAGTATTAAAAACATTTATATAAAAAATAACTTAAAAAAACACATGAAAAAACACTATGTTAGAGACAGTGAGAGCTCCCAGCGAGCCCCAGTGATGGCTCTAGCATCATCCTATATGAATAATATTCATAATATTATTAAACAATATTTTCTTAATCATGAAGTAAACAGAAAAGAATACTTTTTCATCTCGTAACATAGGCGTTGAAAAGTCGAACAAACTGAAATGCCTAACCTTTGAATGTTCCTCATATTATTAACCAAGTGGATCTCAAAAGAATACTTTGTTCCTCAAATTTGACGAATCTACCATCTCGTAAACAGAAAAGAACTGAAGTGTTGATGTCTAACCTTGTTAGAGGTTTAGCAGCAACTTGAACATAACCTATATAAATATATTTATATCCCAAATTTTTATATTCAGTAATATCTTTTTCTTTGAAAAGAAAATATATTTTTTGGGATTTAGATATACTATAAGTTTGTTTGACTGTTCGAATATTCAAAGATTTTGAAAAAGTATTTTTAAACCAAGTGGTTTTGTAAATTGAATTTGGATCAATCTCTGGGATCTTACACGATCTCAGAGCAGGAGATATCTCTTCACTAAAAGAACAATCTTCTTCATTAACAATATCAGAAGGCAAAGTCGACCTGGAACTAACTGAAAAATTACTTCTCCACATTCTAAAGTATTTGTTCAAAATCTACAAGGTGGATTTTATCTCAGTCTCCTGAGAACTTACCATTTGGGAGGTTACCCCAACTGAACCACTATCTGTCCTATAATTTTTTATTTTACTTTGTGATTGAGGAAGTATTTTTTAATAATTTTTTTTAACTTTTTGATTAAAAAAATATTTTTAATGATGTTCTAAATTTATTTTATATTATAAAAATATTAGAAAATATTAAAAAAATTTATATAAAAAATAACTTGAAAAAAAATACATGTAAATAATAAATGAGAAATGATATACATCTGCCGCACACCTGCGCACACTTCACATCACATTTTTTTTTTTTTACATTCAATACGTTGAGTGTGTGCCGGTGTAGGCAGATGTAAATATTTTTTCATAATAAATACATGTTGCAGCCCAGCAAGAGCTGTAGCACTACACTTATTTAAAAATAGTTTTGAAGACCAGCTCGCAAGTCGCACCACACTTCACAAAAAGGTTTTTTTTTTTTTTTTTTTGGCCCAGCACGTTCATGTTAGGTCATGTTAGGTGTGCTGGGCTGATTCGCACAGTAAGCAGATTTTTTCCTTATTTAATGGGCATGTGCCATTTTAGCCTACCTAAACCTCTACCTGGATGGCTCTTTTATGAAGTTGCAGACTGAGGGGCCGAGATCAGTCTTAACGGCTACTTGCGCTGTAATACTGTTTCGCATCAGTATCCAACTTTCTCGTTGCTTCTTGGAAACCAAGCTAAGTTTACTTGCACAAGTTGCATAGGACAAGCAAAAAGCTTCATATACTTGGGAAATGCCCCCACCACACCTCGTTTGTATCTGTCATTTCTCTTTTCCTTTTTTACATATATTCCTCTCGTCCAACTCCGATTTCACTCTCTCCGCGCATGACTCTGTGCTTTCCTTTTCTTTATCTTTCCACGAAGCTGAGTGAGAATTATAAAAAAGAGGTGTTATTCCCCAAAGTCCAAACCCTTCGTTACGTTTTGACACATTGGTCGGAGGTTCTGGTTCAACCCCCTATCATCTTTCTAACCCACCTCTTTTCCAAAAGCTTCAATCTTCCCCATACTTGCTTGCACCGACAGATCCAATCCCCATCCACCACATCTCTATCTTTCTGATACAGACCCTTATATTCTTATTAAACACACATTTCTCTCCCTTTTTCTCTTTTCTCTTTCTTTCGGTGCTTTCAAGAAGCAGTGTACCAATGAAGATGGGTCTGGGTCTGGGTCTGGGTCTGGGTTCGGTTCTGGTTCCTCTACTCACTCTCTCCCTCTTGGTTTCCATTTCCAGTAAGCTCACTTTTTTCTCTCAAAATCTCATATATGGTTTTGTGGCTTTACTGCATTTGTTGTGTTCTCTAACTAGTGTTGCTTACAGGCGCAGAGATCTCAGGCAAAGTGGGGGTAAACTACGGACAGCTCGGGAATAATCTTCCATCACCGTCACGGTCGGCAGAGTTGATCAAATCCCTCAAAGCTAAGCGAGTGAAAATCTACGATGCCAATCCAGAAATCCTCAAAGCCCTAAAAAACACAGACATTCAAGTCTCGATCATGGTCCCCAACCAGCTCATTACCAACATCTCCCACAACCAAACCCTCGCCGACCAGTGGGTCCTATCCAACGTCGTGCCCTTTTACCCGGATACCATGATCCGGTACCTCCTCGTTGGAAACGAAATCCTTAGCTCCTACTCGGACACCCAAACCTGGTACGATCTCGTCCCCGCCATGCGCAAAATCAAGAACTCCCTCAGAGCCCATGGAATTCGTAAGATCAAGGTTGGGACTCCATCCGCCATGGACGTTCTCGAGTCGTCATTTCCACCTTCCAACGGTACGTTCCGGTCCGACATCGCTGCTCGGGTCATAAAACCCATGTTGCAGTTCTTGAACCGAACCAAATCCTTCTTCTTCCTGGATGTGTACCCCTACTTCCCTTGGTCTTCGGACCCCGTCAATATCAAACTAGACTATGCTCTGTTCGAGTCCAAGAATACCACGTACTTGGATCCGGTTTCGGGATTGACCTACACCAACCTCTTCGACCAAATGGTGGACGCTGTGACTTTCGGTATGAAGAGACTCGGTTACCCGGATATTCGTATCTGGATCGCCGAAACGGGTTGGCCCAACGGCGGTGACTATGACCAGATTGGTTGCAATATCTACAACGCTGCAACTTACAATCGCAACGTAGTAAAGAAATTTACATCGGACCCTCCAATCGGGACGCCGGCTCGTCCGGGTAAGGTGCTGCCGTCTTTCATATTCGCTCTGTACAACGAGAACCAGAAACCAGGTGCGGGTACGGAGCGGCATTTTGGGTTGCTGAATCCGGACGGGTCGAACGTGTACGAGATGGACCTGTCAGGAGAGACGCCGGAGTCGGAATACAAGCCATTACCGAAGCCGACGAACAACGAAGTGTACAAGGGAAAAATATGGTGTATGGTGGCAAAGGGAGCAAATAAGAGCGAGGTGGGGTCGGCGTTATCGTACGCATGCTCGCAGGGAAACAAAACCTGCGACCCGATCCAACCGAGGGGAAGGTGTTACAAACCCGATTCGTTGTTTTGGCATGCGAGCTACGCGTTTAGTTCTTATTGGGCTCAGTTCAAGAAGGTGGGTGGGTCCTGCTACTTCAATGGGCTCGCCACTCAAACAATCAAGGATCCAAGTAAGTTACCACTGTACCCTTTTAATTTACCATTTCTCTTTATCTTTATATATATATATATATATATTTCTATTTCTATTTCAGTTTCCTCCTCTCAATACCAGTCTATATCATTAGAATATATAAAAATTGATAGCAATAGAAAATTAGATTTATGAATTAATAACAGAATACAAAAATAGAAGTAACTAATTATTATTATTATTGAAACCGAGTGTTGGAACAAAGTCCAAAAATAGTGACATCTGATTATTTGTTTAATAAAAATGATATCTCAGGTTATGGATCGTGCAAGTTTCCAGGTGTGACACTGATATGAAGGAGAAAGAGATAGAGAGAGAGAGAGAGTCAATACAACCCCCAGTTTTCAGGGCTTTTGCTTGCATCTCTTCGGCCGGCCGGCTTGCCTCTACTATTTATGATTTTATTTATTTATTTACAATTAACCTTATTTCCGGTTCCTTCCGGATAGAACTTAGATAACACCCAAATAAGGATTCATTAGTTTGGACCCCCTCAAATCACTCTTCAGATTTTGATTCCATTCATCACTCGCTCTCTCTCTCTCTCTCGAGTACTTTGTTCTGTACTTTTTACTAGTTTTTGGGGCATTTTTCATTTGATGATGAGACCTACCTCCTGCAACCTTCCAACGGCTATATTTTTTGTGGGATAGTTAACGGCTACTTTTGTTTCCTTTTATTTGGTTGTTTGGGTTTATTTATAGTCATGACTTTTGCGGTACCTCTATTGTGGATAATGATTTCATTCTGCTCATCTATTTAATTTGTTACCATAAATTACAACAATCGGTAATTAACATCGAGATTTTCAATTTATACCATAGGTTATACAAATAGGGAAAACAAATTTAACAAGGCATATTAGTAATGATCAAATCTTAATATATACTATAAATTGTCAAAATTTGATACTTTAAGGATACATTTTGCAAAACTGATAATAATTGGAGATGTTAAGCGTATCTTCCCTTTATAATAAATCATTTTTATAGAGAGTATCTAAAAATTTCTCCCAAAATTGGGAAATCAAAAACATTTTTATCGAAATATTATTAATAGCGCAAATATTGCCAAATTTAAGTTTTAAACATCTCGTGTATATATATAATTAGGTTCTTCAATGTGGTTTGATTAAGAGAAATGATATTTGTAAAGTGAGTAAATAAAAATACAGGACGATTGTGCAGAATTTATACACTTTATAATTAATTGTACTTAATATTACCCATTTATTTGTGAGATAAAAAGTATATATGTTTTTCTAAAATGTTGTTACATGTGTACAAGGAGACCGATGTAAAAATAGAAACGCTTTAGAACAGTCGGGCTGTTAATAGGGAAAGAGCAGCCCTCCATTCAAATATTGACACGTAGGAAAAAATACAATAAATTCCTTAGGCTTCACCACATAGAATCACAATAGGCAAGACGTTGCATCGCCAGTCGTCTCTTTGCACCTCCGTCCAAGACGAAGATATTACCTACCTCCAGTCGCCGAACACAGAAAGTATGAAGAAAAATCTAAGTTTGAACTCCAACTATTTTCTGAAACCAGATTAAGAAAATATGAAGCAGAACAACCCCCATCCCCGCGAACCCAAACAACACCCTACAATCTCAGCTTTTTCATACCAAAAAAAAAAAACCCTTTTACATGTACAAATACAAAATAAATTACCGGAAACTGATAATCAAATAAGAAAATATGCACTCTGTTCTTATATTTGATCCAACTACATCCAGGTTTCTTTCTCATTCTTCTTCTTAATTTGGCCACATCCTTCCATTTCCCCAGTGCAGGAAAGAGTTGGCAGGCGTGAGTTAAGTCGACACGATTGGGCACTGCACATAAGGATATGATTTTGCTACGACTTGAGGATCCAAGATGGTGCCTAAAACTGTGAGATGGGGGAGGTGGGTTGCGGGTGAGGGGTTTCGAATCGCGGGGGGGAGTTCGCATCAGGGGGTAGGGAACGCCAGTGCAAGGTGGTGGGGGGAGGTCGACACCGTTGCGAGAGAGGGGGAGCAGAGTAGAATCGTGTGGGGGGGGGGGGGGGGGGAGATTTATGTTATCTAATGTGATGTGGTTCAGTGCTGATAAAATGGAAGTCATGTGTGGCATGTTTTTATTGGAGGGCTGTTATTTGAAGAAAAATAAATTGACCGATTATAAGTATTTCTCATGTAAAAAATTGGTTTCATTGATATTATTAGACTTTTGTTGTATCTTTAAATATAATTTCTTTGCACAGCCAACAAGCAATCATTGAATCATCATCTCATCAAAGAATTCCTTGTGTAAGTGAGTCATTTCCTTCGCTGAGGGATAATGTGTTTTGTCATTTCTTTCGTTTGGAAGTTAAGGCGGTGGGTATGTTTTTACAAATTACATCAAGGAAGTAGAATTACATTCACAACGGAAGGAATACAGAGCTCATTTTTACTATGGCAGAAGAACTACAACAACTATGGGAAGGATTCACTTTGACAGATGAAAAGAAAGTGGAGGTTTCTTTCACAGATGAAGAAACAAAAAGGTTAGAAGTTAGGGGCCAAAATTGCTTGATACTACACATTCTTCTGGACCGAACCATCAATAAGGAAGCCTTCAAATCAACTTTAACCAAAATTTGGAATCCAGAGGGATGGGTAGTTTTTAATGAGATAGGGCACAACAAATTTCTTGTAGAATTTCAGAAAATTTTGGACAAAGAGAGGGTCCTTAAAGGTAGACCTTGGTCTTTTGACAAAAACCTTATCTGTATGCATAATTTTTCGACTACCATACCTCCTACTGAGATGGTTTTTACACACGATCCTTTTTGGATCCAATTACATGGCATGCCTTTGGCTGCTATGACTTTAGAAGGTGGGGAACGTATAGGTTCCACAGTAAGGGAAGTTTTGACAGTAGAGGTAGATGAAAATGGAGTTGGCTGGGGCAAGTTTCTCAGAGTTAGAATCAATCTGGACATCACCAAACCCTTAGCTAGAGGAAGAATGATCAAAATTGATGGGATACTAAGGTGGATTGAAATCAAATGTGAAAGACTTCATCTATTTTGTTTCCAGTGTGGAGTTATTATACATGTGGATAGAAGCTGTGCAATAGAGAAAGCAAGGAATAATTTAACTGGTATATCAAAGGCAAAGGCACAATATGGTCACTGGTTAAGGGCTTCAACAAACATTTTTAATGGTACTGGAGATAAAAGATTTAGAGGGATTGCCAATAATTTACAGAACAAAGCACCTCAAGCTATGAAAGAAGGGGTTGCTAATAAAGAAATCAGTACTCTACAGCCTCAACTTTTTTATCAGGATGATTCTCTTTTGACTCAAAATCCAAGGCACTTTGCTGACATAGAATTCAATCACATACAGATGTATAACAAACTGGATGAGTCCCTCATATGGAGATAGCTCAACAAACCTCTACTGAAGCTAAGGCTTTCAACTTGAAAGAAAAAGAAAAAGATACAGAAAATTCCAAATTGGAAGAAAGGAAAGAGGAGCCTAGCAGAACCTTGAAGTTTGCTTATGGAGTATAGATCAATAGCTCAAATCCAGGTATTCAATCTGAATCTTCAAAACTTATTTTAACTGAAGTTGTCAAATCTGCTATTAATAAAGTTAGTTGGAAAAGAAGAGCAAGAGGATTAGATTTATCAAGAGCAGTGTAATGGAATCTTTAGATAACATCCCAACTATTTTTACTAATGGAAAAAGAAACCAACCAGAAACAGAAAGCAATGTTCAGGTTACTGCATCCAATAAACACAAAGATGAGCTTTTTCCTGTGAAGAGTTTAAATCAGGAACCTATGGTGGAGGCTGTTGAGCAGCCCCACCAACAAAAATGAGATGCATAAGTTAGAACTGTTGAGGGCTTGAGAACCCTCGAACAATTAGAGAGCTTCATTTCATGGTGAAGCAAAAGTGCCCACACATAGTCTTTCTCATTGAGACTAAATGCAAAAGGGAAAAAAATAAGAAATACATTAGGTTTTTATAGAAGTTTTATAGTGGATAGCAAGGGTTTAAGTGGAGGCCTTGTTTTTTTGTGGAGTTCTAATATACATATAGAAATGGAGTCTTGTACCAACTACCATATTTCAGTTTCTGTTATTGATCCAGACCATGGTAAAAGTTGGTTACTCACTGGTTTCTATGGGAATCCCAACACTGCAAAAAGAGAAGCAAGTTGGCATTTGCTAAGGATGATAAAACCAACTGATAACAAACCTTGGTTATGCATGGGTGATTACAATGAAATCCTTCAACAAAATGAGAAAGTTGGTGGTGACTCAAGAAAATTTTCCCAAATGGAATCCTTTAGACAGGTTCTACAACAAACTGATTTGAGGGACATGGGATATAGAGGTCCTAAATTCACATAGGTTAACAATAGAGAGGGAGAAGCTTTTATCAAGGAAAGATTGGATCGAGTTTGTGCCAATTCCCAATGCATCAGCTTGTATCAAGACATGATTGTTAACACAGTAGCAGCTTGTAACTAAGATCATCACTTCCTTTTTATAAATATGAATACTTAGAACCAATTTACTAGAAGAAAGACAAGAGTATTTAGATATAAATATTATTGGGGACAAAAACCAAAATGCAATAAGTTAGTTTCAGAAGTTTGGAATGCAAATCTTACCACAGAGAAAACTATTGCAGTAGTGTCACATAACTTGATCAGATGCAAGAATTTATTAAGTAACTGGAGTAGGAATCAGGAACAACAGAACAAGAGATTGGTTGAAGCAAGAACAGCCAGAATGCATCACCTACAAGAGAGCAACATATGTTCCAATTTAGAAGAGATAAAGCAAATTTAGAAAGAGGTGAACTTGAAATTAGAGGAAGAGGAAATCAGATGGAGACAGAGATAAACTAAGATGGCTTAAAGAGGGTGACAAAAATACTAAATTTTTTCACACATGTGCTTCTCAAAGGCGCAAATCAAACTTTATTAGAAGCATTTATGGGGAAAATGGCCAGATTCAAAACTCTCCTCAAGGAATCTTTCAAACATTTCAGGATTACTTCAACAAGATGTTTACCACCTCAAATCCTACTGCTCAGACAAAATGTTTACAACATTTGAATCCTTTGATTACAGAAGAGATGAACAACAAACTTGATAGAACATTTTCTTTCTCTGAAGTTAAAGAAGCAGTTTTTAGCATGAACCCAATGAGTTCACCTGGTCTAGATAGATTTTCAGCAGGATTTTTTCAGCAACACTAGCAAATACTAGGCAATGATCTTTCTAAGGTAGTTACTTTGGCTTTGAATACCAACAATTGGGATAGCTCTATTAATGACACATATATTGTTCTAATTCCCAAAGTAAAAAACCTAACACAAGTTTCAGAATTTCGTCCAATCAACTTGTGTAATGTTACATACAAGATTATAGCCAAGATCCTAGCAAACAGATTGAAAAATATTCTGCTTGAGATTATATCCCCAACTCAAAGTGCATTTATACAAGGGAGGCAAATTTCTTATAATGTGGCAGTTGCTTATGAGGCTTTGCATTCGATGCACTGTAGACTGAAAGGATTAGATGGATATATGGCTTTAAAGATGGATATGAGTAAGGCATATGATAGATTGAAATGGAGCTTTATAGAGGCAGTAATGGAAAAGTTGGGTTTTAACAAAAAATGGATAGATCTCATTCTTAGATGTGTTAAAACAGTTTCTTATTCCCTCTTAATCAATGGTACTCCTCAACCAAAATTCTTGCCCACAAGAGGAATTAGATAAGGTGATATCTATTCATAATCTGCTCTGAAGCTCTCAGTCAATTACTCTTCAAGGCTGAAAATGAAAAAATAATTTATGGACTTCCTATGGCAAGAAGACAGCTTACTTTAAGTTATCTATTCTTTGCAGATGATTGTTTCTTATTATGTCAAGCTTCATCAATACAATGGAGTAGAATGCTTAATTTGTTAGGACTATATGAATCAACTTCTGGCCAAAGAATGAACAAAGAAAAATCAACCATTTTCTTCAGTAAAAATACAAGAGACTCAACAAAGAATAGCATTCTAAGTGTTGCAGGGGTAAGATCCACCACTTCTTATGAGACCTATCTAGGTTTACCAGCATTGATAGGTAGGTCCAGAATTAAAGCATTAAAGTACATTTTAGACAAGGTGAGAGGCAAACTTAGTAATTGGAAACTAAAATTCTTTTCTAAGGCAGGTAAGGAAATTTTGCTTAAGTCAGTGATACAAACAATTCCTACCTACTCAATGGGAGTTTTCAAATTGCCTAAAGGATTGCTACAAGATCTCAATAAATTGATGAAAGATTACTGGTGGGGACAGATTAACCAAGAAAGGAAGATAAGCTGGGTTAATTGGCAGCAGATGAGAAGATCCAAAGCTGATGGGGGATTGGGTTTTAGAAACTATGAAAACTTTAATCTTGCTTTGTTGGCAAAGCAAAGTTGGAGGATTCTTAAAAATCCTAATTCCTTAGCAGCAACTGTACTAAAAACTAAATATTTCTCCAATACCAGTTTTTTCAATGCAAAATTGGGAAACAACCCTTCGTATATTTGGAGAAGTATCCTTTCAGCCAGGCCACTGCTACAAGAAGGAACTTCATGGAGAATTGGAGATGGTAAATCAGTTAGAATATGGAGAGATCAATGGCTTCCACTACCCACATCATACAAACCTCAAACTGGTATGAATATCTTGGGACCAGAAGCAAAAGTTGAGGATCTTATTCAAAAAGAAACAATGACCTGAGATTTTAACTTAATGAAGGCAACATTTTCTCAGAAAGAAGCTGCTTTTAGAAGCCAGATTCCACTTATAAACTGCAACAGAAAAGATTTACTAAGGTGGAGATGCACAGGCAATGGGTTGTTCACAGTGAGGAGTGCTTATCATCTTCAAGGGGAAATTCAAAACAAACAAAATGGACAGTGCTCACAAGCTACTCAGAATCAAGAAGATTGGACCAAGATTTGGAAGCTACCAATCACCCAAGCAGCCAAGAACTTCATGTGAAGAGCTTGCCTCAATATACTACCTACTAAAGCTAATCTATGCAGGAAAAGAATTTTGGAAGACCCGACATGTCCAATTTGTCTAAGAGGACCAGAAACAATTGAGCACATATTATGGGAATGTCCTTCGACTACAGACATCTTGGGGCATGTTCAAGAAAAATTAAAAAAACAAAGACTCATTACAACAGCTTCAAAAATCTAGTGGAAGATATGTTCAGCAAGCTTAATAAAGAGGAAATGACAGAATTTTCTTTTAATCATAAACAACATATGGCGGAGAAGGAATCAATTCATTTTTAAAAATATAATGATTGATCCTAACATCATAATTCATAGGAACCAACTGTTAATACAAGACTTAGTCTCACCAGTACTTAGAGCCAGCAGTCAGCAAACAACGTCAACTTCAACTGAAATCACATGGATGCCACCACCTGCAGGTTATTTGTAAAATCAATTGGGATGTAGCAGCTGATAAACAATATTGCAAAATAGGAATTGACATAATGGTGAGAGATGAACAAGGCTACTTCTTGGCTACAATGATAAAAAATCAAACATCAGATCCTAAGTCACAACTAGCATAAGCAATGACAGCTCTCACAACTATCAGGTTTGGCATTGATCTGGGAATGAGGAAGGTTAATGAAAGGTGACTCAAAAAGAGTAGTGGAGGCAACCTAACAGACAGAGGAAGATGATAGTTATTTTGGTTTGATCATATCTGAAATCAGAGCTAGTTTTATTTATTTCGATGATTGTAATATTAAACATACTTATCAGGTGCAAATGTGCTAGCTCATACACTAGGCAAGAGTGAACTGTTGATAGCAGATTATATAGTGGATATGGAGGTACCTCCATGATTATTAAAAAAAAAACAAGCAATCATTGATGCTTGAAAAGTCTTTGATAGATTTATATATTTCTTATTTATTTATATTAACCTTTGAAAGAAAGAGGGGTCTTTTGTCTTTACCCAATCTCAATTGGTTAGGACATGATGATTGATGACTACACTTGGAATCTTTGGTACCATTCTTCTCTTCTCATTTCCAAAAGTTATTAACAAAATGTAGAGATAAGGAGGTATATATATTTCAAATAATAAATCGAATAAAAAGACAAAAATGTCGGGTCCCACGCACCATTGGATTTGACCCCTCTCCTAATGGAGGGACCAGTGTTGACTGCTAAATCTTCATCATAATTTTTTGGACCAACAAATGAATTATTAACCCACCCTCACTTTATCCTCGCGACATTCATTCTTATCTTTTAAATATTTAATATTTTCTTAATTAATAATTAATAATAATTTGATCGAATTCTATTTATTAACGTGAGAACGGATTCATTCAGAGTTCTAAAATCCCAAGTATTAATGTATATACGAGTTTTTAATCAATTATTTATTTAATAAAAAATATAGTTTGATTTTTCTCCCCACATATTTTCTATTAAGATTTTGTTTGTTTTTAAAGATAAATTAAGATGAGATAAATTAAGATTAAATTTAAAAAATTAAATAAAATATTGTTAAAATATATTTTTTAATATTATTTTTATTTTAAAATTAAAAAAAATAAATTATTCATTTTATTTTACGTAAAAATTTAAAAAATTTATAATAATAAAATAAAAATTTTCAAAATTTTAAATTTTAATATTAAAAACAAACCAGCCTTAAAAAGTCACAAGATATTTTATTTATTTATAAGGAAAAGATATTTTTTCCAAATTGAATTGGGATAATATCTATCTCCTATTCTCGGACCTCCCTCCCACGCTCTGTAAAGGCCACAGGACCCTATCCATTTAAAAAAAAAAAAAAAACTCAGCCCACCAAACTCCACCAAACTCCCACACTTCGCACCACTTCTCAATTCTTTGGGGCTCCCTCCCACGCACTGTTTGTTGATGGACTATTGTCTCTCGCACCATAGCACCCTCTCCCCCGCCACTTTCTCTTCTCCATACCCTCCTCCCTCGCTTCGTCATCCCCTTACTTCCTCTCCCAGAACTGCCTTAAACTTTCCCAACAATCACCTCCTCTCCTGGCGTGCCGCTTCCGGTCTCTCTATCAGGCCGGCCGGGAGGACCTTTCCCGTAATCGCCAGCGCCGGGGCCAGCCACTGCGAACCAAGTAGCAGCCTCAACTCCCCGCTCGAGCCCCGGTCCCAGCCAGGGAAGTTCTTGAGCAGTGTGTTGCAGAATCACCGCCAATTGTTCCACGTCGCCGTCGCGGAGGAGTTGAAGCTCCTGGCCAATGATCGCGACGGTGCCGTTTCCCGCATGCTGCTCACCGTTGGCTCCAATGAAGCCTGCCTTCACAGGTTTGTTCCTTGGTATCTATGTTTAATTGTCTGTTTATATCTTCATATGTAACTACATATCTGTCTTTGTGCATGTATGTATGTATGTAGGGACGTGCCACCGCTCCCAACTCCCGCTCGTAGCTACCGTTAGGCAATTTTTTTTTTTTTTTGTTTTGTTTTTTTACATGTATTTTTTAATGCTTTTAAATAATTTTAAAAAAAATAAAAAAATGACAATATTATTAAAAAGGGCTTTGTTAGATACAAGCGACTTCGTGCACCATATCGCGTACCGATAATTTTTTTTATTTAAAAAAAAGTGAAAATATTTTTTTAAAAGAAGAAGAAAATCTCATATATCATAAAAATTATTTTCATCTTTAATTCACATTATTTCGTTAAACATATATATTATATATCAATATTGGTGCACAAATTGGTACACAAACTTACTTGCAATTAGATTTTTCCTTTTCTTATTTTATATGTGTTTTGTTTAAGTAATTTTTTATATAGATCTTTTATTATTTTAAAATATTTTAAAAAAACGATAAATTTAAAACATCATTAAGAAAATACTTTCTTAATCAGAAAGTAAAAAAATATATATTAAAAAATATTTTCTTAATCATGAAGTAAAATAAAAAATTATAAAAAATATTTTTAAAAAAATAAAATAAATTTAGAACATCATTAAAAACACTTCCTTAAATAGAAAGTAAAAAAAAATCATTAAAAAATACTTAAAAAATATTTTTTTATTTTACTTCGTGATTAAGAAAATATTTTTTAATAATATTCTGAATTTTTTATTTTTTAAAAATATTTAAAATTATAAAAAAAATCTATATAAAAAATAACTTAAAAAAGAACACATAAAAAATACACTACTAATCTCCGGCGGGAGTCCCCAGCTGGAGATATAACATTTTCCTTTTTTTATCCATCGCTAAAGTTTGATTTTGAAAGAGACAAAAGAATAAGCTTGTGAAACCCTTACTCAGTCATAGGTGATTAAGTAGTGTATTGATTAGTTGTTTCTATCCAACGTTATACTTCTTGGCATTTTTAAAGTTTGATAGTTTCTTGAGAGAGAATAGAGGCAGTTCTCAGGGTCTCAGGGTGTTACCTATGAGAAGTAGGACTCTGTTTTAGCCACTTGCATCATCCCGTTCATGTAATGTCCCAAGATTGCTTTATATTTGCGTGTTGTTATTACATCTTCAAAAAATCTCTGGCACCTATATATGCTCCTCTCTTGAACGGGTATTGCTTTCTGTCAGTCAAAGGAGTTTAATATTGGAAAATCCATCAACTTTCTATGCTCTTATAATGCCTATATTCAGTCTAAGATGCGAGTTCAAAGCTTTTTTGGATTTACAAGGACAAATAACACAGATTTTATTGGATTAATGAGGATGAGATGTCATGATTTATTTTATTGCCGAACCACAAAAAGTTGGCCTCATATTCATAATGTTCAACTTTACTGATGTCTGCCTACTAATCAGTACTTTCTATGTTAGCATGATTTGACGACTTCAACCATTCAATATCATTTCCATAAAATGTGAAAAAGGTATTTAAAATGTATTTAGAATGTGTTTACTTAATAAAAAAAGGTATTTAGAATGTATTGATAACAAAACAGAAATTGAGACCAAATGGTTCTCTTTCACAGTGCAGCATCAAAGTGTTGTGAAAAACGATGAAAAAATTTGAAAGTAAACAAGAAAAGAACAATCACACAACACAAGATTTACGTGGTTAGGCAACTTGCCTACTTCCACGGAGCTGCAAAGGATTTATTTCTTAAGGAATCACAATGTATAGTGTTTGGGGCAACTACTGTGCTTTATTGTACGACCACAATAATTAAAAATTACACTTATATAGGGTACACGGTGGAAAACCCTAATTACACAAATCTGCGTTATTCGCTCGAGCGGCGTGTCAAGCATGCATCGAGTTAACCTGTTTACTGGCCATTTGCTCGAGCCATCTGTTGAGCAGCTCACGAGTGAACTCTCTGTCTGAACTCCTTTCGAGCGCCATGTCGAGGGAGTGTCAAACGAACTCTGTATCGCATCCGCTCGAGCTCCCTGTCGAGCAGATCACGCACAAACTCTCTGTGTTGCATCTCCGCTCAAGCGCCTGAATGCTCCGCTCAAGCAGACTAAGCCAGGCTCCACAATACTCAACACAAAAGTGGTTATATGGTGGCAAGTTCCATTGATTACAAGGATGCGTATGAATCCTATATAGCACAATAATTGGATTTGTAGTATACAGTGTTTGATACCTGTTGAGAATGAGTTTCATTGAATTGATTGTGCCATTGCATGTGCTAGCTATGGTCAATGTGAGTAGGGTTACATCTTATAGCCATGCACATGGGCAATCGCTACAAAAGCATTGCCCACCAATGGGCTCTTGCTTCACAAAACTTCTAGACAAACTAGCAAGGATGAACCATTATTGGAAACTTTGAGGACTGAAACTGTCATTGGAATTTTTATTGTAGATATTATCAGATTAAATGTATTTCTTTATTTCTTAGTTTTTTATGAAATATATCTGAATGACAGGAGGGTTGCACAACTAAAGGAACATGAGTGCCAACTCGCCGTTGAGGATGTCATGTACATGCTAATTTTTTATAGATTCTCTGAGATCAAAGTCCCCTTAGTTCCAAGACTCTCTAGATGCGTTTATAATAGCAGACTTGAGATTTTGCCTTCAAGGGACTGGGAGCTGGAGTCCATTCACAGCTTGGAGGTTTTGGAGATTGTCAGGGAACATGTCACCACTATCATTGGCTTGAGAGCAGATTCTAGTGTCACAGACTATTGGGCAACAACTAAGATCACACGACTCATGCTTGGCCGAGTATATGTGGCCTCTGTCTTGTATGGATACTTTTTGAAGTCTGCCTCATTGAGGCACCACTTGGAGCAAAGTCTAGCTTTGGCAAACCAGGACCACCATCTCGGATGTAGGACCTCCAATCAGTTCCAAGAGCTGTGTGCTTATGGAGTGAAAAACCTTGTCTTTGACACTGTCAGTAACAAACAATCTGTGTCATATGGTCAAGGGTCGACTAACCAGGGAATGAAAGGTGAACCGTTGAAATGTTATGTGATGGGGTTAGATCCGGAGACATTGCAGAGATGTGCAAAACTGAAGTCCAAGGAGGCTGTCCATTTGGTTGAGAATCATAGCTGTGCACTTTTTGGGGACGGGAAGACTGGTTTGGTTGAGAATGATGAGGTGATCTTGACTTCATTTTCAAGTCTGAAGAGGTTGGTTTTGGAGGCTGTCGCATTTGGTTCATTCCTTTGGGACACAGAAGAATACATTGACACTGTGTATAAGCTCAAGGAGAATAATTAGTTGAACGGAGAGTTTATTATGAAGCAAGTAATTCCCATTGTAAATAGTAGTTCCGCAATGTAGTTACTCACTCTGGTTTGCTATTTCTCGAGAATTTTCTGATGTATAAAGTATATAGTACATGGTATTGTAAAAATAGATCTTATAAAGAGTTTTAATGAAGCATTTGAATCATGTTGCTCAAGTATTTTTTGTTTTTTTAATTGCTATAGGAATTGTTTCCAGTTTCAAAATATTTCTCAATTTTCGTGGGATATGAAATCGGAGAGTCGACAATATCTTTCAGTATTTCTTACAGAAACAAAAAGAGGAGAACACAATATTACGTAGCTATTGAGTTGTCTAACTAGGGATGAGTTTACACAGAGAGTACTGCATATGATATACTTGGAAGTCAAAACAAGAAGCTGAAAACAGAGATATATGCAAGCTTAGTTTTGTAACTCTAATTCTTTCTAGCATTAATCATCATAGAGTTCCGAAGAAAGGCGTGGAGTGAGGACGACTTCGAGAGGAGTTGCCCTGGGCAAGGTAATGCCTAAGCCTTCAGTCATGTCTACCGGCATGTTTTGTGGTGTTGTTAACTCAAATCCCTGAAGCAAGCGAGCTAATGTAAGATGTGATACTTGCAAGGCAAATGTGTACCCCGGGCAAGATCGTCTTCCAGACCCAAATGGTGTGAACTCAAAATGCTGGCCTGAAGCATCTATATTTGCATGGCTTGTAAGAAACCTTTCTGGCAAAAATTCATCCGGGTCGTGCCAAACCCTTGGGTCTCGATGCAACTTCCACAAATTTACAAACACACGAGTTCCCTTGGGAACGTAATAGCCACAAACATGACAATCTTCCATTGCCTCATGGGGAACTGACAGCGGGCCTGGTGGGTATAAGCGCAAGGTTTCCTTGACTATGGCTTGGAGGTAAACCAAATCTTTAATATCGTAATCTTCTACCCATCTATCCCTTCCAATTTTGAGGTCTAACTCTTCTTGGGCACGCTTCAAAACATCTTTGTTATTCAATAACAAGGACAGAAGCCATGTCAAGTTAATTGATGTTGTGTCTGAGCCAGCTATGATGAGATTCTACAACATGAAATTGGAACTGTAGTTAGAAGCAGCATTTCTTTCGAGTGGACTGCAATTTGTAAATAAAACAAAAAAACAAAAAACTACATTTTAAGTGTAATGTTATTACAGCACGTGTCAAAGACATGTCAAAAGGTGTACTTGGAACTAATTCAGAACACTTGAATCTTTAGTGGTGGCCCGGCAATCGGCTTTCGCGTGCATCTAGTCATGTATTCTGTTACAAAAGGGGAAAAAAGGGATATTGTGCTCCTTTTCTTTGATAGATTGATGTTGAAACCAGTACGATATTAGTCTTCTCTATGGCTAAGGTCTACTCTTTCAGTGGTTGCTCTGTTAATGTAATGTTTGTGAAGAGAAAGTAGTTCCTGTCAACTGCCAAAGTTTTGTTTTTCGTTCTTACAGTTGTGAAGCCTAAAGCTTCTATTCTACAATGGATCGATCCTAAAACAGCAATATTATGGCTTTGGCGGCATATTGCGATTATTAATTAAGGCTTATGCGAAAGAAAATGTTACAAAACGTACCGATACCGTAGCCTTGATGATGGTTTCACGAGTATAGCCAAACATGGATTCTTCCTTAATTACTGACAGCATGATATCGATGAAGTCCGGCTTGTCGCTTGCTTCACTTTTCAGTTTCCTCAGGCTATGTTCTTCAATCCAACTTCCTATTAGAGTGTCCAAATCCCTTCCAATACGCTTCATAGATTTCAGTTGACCCCCAAAATCAATCCATCCTAAAATCGGAATCAGATCAGAAACGACAGGCCCCCCAGATACATACATATATTCTTTGATGATTTTCCATATGCGTTTTGCCTCTCCATCGTCTGCAACATTAATGGCGTGGGGAAAATATCTCTTCCCTGCAATCATTTTAGTTATTATGTTGAAGGATAGGCGTTCAATCCATTCACTAATCACCACCTTGACAGGGCTGTGATTGTTGCTCTTTGAAAGAGAGTACAAATCCTTGACCAAAATATCCACCTCGGAGACTTGCGTATTCTTTAGTGTGTCGAGCCGGCGTGCAGAGAGGAGTTCCACCATGACTAGCTTTCGCATCTCACGCCAAAATGTACCGTAAGGCGCAAACCCAAATCCTGCATAGTTGTAGCCTAAGTACGTTCCATGGGTTGACTTCGGACGTGCTCCAAGAACTTTGTCATTCGTAGTGAAACACTCCTTGACTGCCTCGTGATTGCTAATCACAAGTGCAATTTTCGGGCCAAACCTGATCGTGAACATGGGGCCATGTCTGTCAGCCATGGCTGCCAAGGTTCGGGCAACTGGGTTTTTGCCACCTAGTTGATGAAGGTGACCTACAATGGGCAAGGCACCCGGTGCTTCTGGGGCTAACATAGCCTTTGTTTTCTGAACACCAATTCTCAACCTCCATATATTGTACAACACCACCAATACTAAAAACCCTGCAATTGCAAGTAGATGAGAAGTGATTTCCATGACTTCCCTCAAACTTTCCAGAGAACTGAAACTATGACAAGACTTTTCCAACCCCAGTTTTGCGGTTTCTTTAATGGCGACAAAAGGAGATAAACAAAGGGAAGAAAATTGATCAGTAGGTTAATTCCTGAGGTGGTGGTGCCCTTTGAGTGGTTGTAGTGTCTCTCAAAGTCGTAATATTGACCGACTTTAATTTGGGTTCTTAATTGTATCTATCTTCAATAATGCATCTTATCTTTTTGAGAGACAAGCTTCGAACCGGTTCCGGTATCAAGAGGATATTTACACCCTCCAATAACCGATCAACACGTCATTATTTTAATAAGAAAAAAATAGAACCGATGACATTCAAACAATCAATAAAGCTGCTTGCACACGGGAGGGGTACCCCCCGCGTACCCGTGGGTCCACGTCAGATTAAGTGAAACGGTGCGTTCGGCAAAACTTCACCTAATGTGACCTCGTTCGTTTTCCCAGATCCTCAGAAACCCAAATCAACATTCGTGAACCCTCACCTCGTTTTCCCTCACCTCAGTAACGGCTTAGCAAGGTACGTAACCATGGAACCCTGCAAGGAAGACAGCAAGCTTCGCAAGCAAGCTACGAAGACTATTCACGCAGGGAGGTACGATGGGTGGTCATCATCTTTGGCTGAAACAAGCTTCCCCACCGACGTGCAGGAAGACGAAACACGAAGGGAGGTTCAGGTTGTTCTCATCTTCTATATCACATCTTCTTCGTATGCCCTAAACCGAATCAGCTAATTCGTAGTGTTTCTTTGATGGGCGATTTCTTTGTTCCCATAATCACCAACTAGGGTTTGGCTATGAGGAGGTTTACACGGAAACAAAAACCCTAACCCTAAAGTTTTACATTTGAAATTCTTTTAGATTCTAAATATCATTTCATTTAGATTCGAAATTGCCAGCTGATTTCGAAATTTGTTTAGATTTGAAACCTCTCAAATTCGAAATTGCATCGGTATATACTCTGTTTTTTTTTCTTGATTGTTTCCTTTCATTTCTTCTTCTCCCTTCAGTTTGACATAGGTGAAGCAATGATTTCAAGTTTAATTGGCATGTGGAGACTTCAGTACTAATTGATAAGCATTTGTTTCTTCATTGCTACTGCTGTGGGTTTTATTGTTTTGTATAGGAATAGATGAGTGTTCCCTTGAAAAGTCCTATTATACTTGTGCTAACATTCACATAGCATCTGAATTTTCCTTTGTGATATTGATTGAAAGTGTTTCCTGAAACAAATAAGCATAACTCATGTGTGTAGTAATTATTAACCTATAGTGTATCTCCAATCTCCAGAAACCGTACCCTCACCCTAACCATAACTTGTGTAATCATGTGGTATTGAATGAGAGGCTATATTTAGGCAGCCAAGTGTTATGGACAATTGCAACGATATGCATTAGTTATGCAGTCCAAACATGAAGTTTATGGAACTCTATATGCATTAGTTATGGAACTCTAAATGCATTAGTTATGCAGTCCAAACATGAAGTTTAAAATTGATACTATGAGTATATTATAATTAGCATCTGCTTCTTTCTTGTTGTCTTAGATCATGTTGTTAGTATATATGTGGTCAACTCTAAATGGTGGGATGGGGCTATGTTGTGTTTGAGTTAAGGTGGGATGAAATTGCATTTTAATCTTTTTTGCTTACTGTATTTATGGTAGCAAGCAACTAAAATGGTGATTAATTATTCACTTGGTTGTTCTATTTTTCTGAAAATTGTATTGGATTAAATTTAAGAATATGTTATCATCCACCACGGGCTCTTCTTCATCTGTTGGTAAACGAAGTATGGGTCAACCATTATGTTTTTGTGAAGTTGAAGCCCAAGTGAGATACTCATCTACTACAAGAAATCCAGGACGACCCTTCTTAGGGTGTCCTAAGTACAACACAAAGGTAACTACATTCATGTTAATAAAATTCCATATATTATATGAATCTAACATGTTTCCAAAATATGTTTAAAATGATTAGGGATTACCATATTGTAAGTATTTCAAGTGGGTAGAGGAGGATGAATACAAGAAGTCCGATCTTCGAGAAATTCACAATGAACTATTAAGAACCAAGAAAGAGCTGAAGAAAATACTGGATGATATCGAAAAGAGCAAGATTGATCTATGTAAAAGAGCTGATGAGATTGAGATGAAAGAGATGGAGCTATCCCATAGAAATGAGGAGGTTGTGAACAAGGAGATGGCGCTTGTTGTACGCGAAACTGAATTAAGACGTTCACGCACACTACTCCGGGTGTATTGGGCATTTACATTTGTTGTAGCATGTTATTTGTGTTGTCGTCGATAAGTGACTTCGGATTAGTATGATTGTGTAGATTAAGACACTCAGAATATTTTCAAAGTGTAAGTCATTTTTGTATTTTTATTTTTACGTTAATGAGTTGTGGAAGAAACTGGATGTAGCTACCGTGTTTGATATTTTTATGTTAATGAGTACTGGATGAAGCTACTGTGTTTGATATTTTTATGTTAATGACTTGTAGTTATTAAGCAACATTTAACTACGAGTCAAGCAGGACAGTAGGACAGTGTTTCAGTTACTAAGCAAGGAAAAAAACATGTATTTTATCTCAAAACCATTGGTCACTTGCTATAAGATAATCTGCCCTGAAGTCCAAGACCGCATGTCAATTATGCTGGTCATGTTTCTCCATAGCCTAACAGGAAGTCCACATTGATAGCTAGACATAAATATAAATACATAATCTTTCCATTAACCTATGCCATTTACAAAGTGACATTCACGGAAGCTGAAGATACAAAAAGTATTGGTCGCCAAAAATTTATGCAGCATGAGAAACAATTATATAGTCCGAGCAGAGCAGATGCAAGTTCCAAATGTTAACTATAACAGCCCG
Source organism: Juglans mandshurica (assembly GCA_022457165.1). Lineage (NCBI taxonomy): Eukaryota > Viridiplantae > Streptophyta > Magnoliopsida > Fagales > Juglandaceae > Juglans > Juglans mandshurica. The sequence goes on along the minus strand of CM039630.1, from coordinate 4,686,433 downwards.
CAAAATGAACCATGTGGTTCTTCGTATCATCCCCACTTCAAAATGTGTGGCAAGTGCTTTCAAGGTTTTTTCTTAGGGAAAGAAGCAAAACAACAATGCTCAGTTGTAGACCATGTACTTGGGCGTCACATTAAACTTCTGGTATCCCTTGATGACTTTGTTCACGGCATCAAGGAAGTCTTTCTCTGTCAACTTCATCAAAAAATACAATACAAGCCTTTTTTGAATGTGCCATCTGCAGCAGAAAAAGACTTGTTAGATGAGAATACTTGCAATAATATGTGAATGAAGCAAGCATTCGAGCACCCTCCCCAACATATTTCTGAACAAGCTCACTCCCAATAATATGTGAATGAAGCAAGCATCAGTAATGCATGCATGCCAACCACCTGAAACTCTTTCTTAACAAAGAAATAAATAAGATAATCTTATAACAAGAGATTATCTTGTCCTTTAAATTTCCAATCCAATTATTGCTGCTAATTGGATTGCTAGAATTAAGAGATCAGCATATATAAAAGATGGAACACTGCCTTCATCTTGCCCTTTAAATTTCCAATCCAATTATTTCAGATGGCCTCGACATGAAAATATCAGTCAGAACAGTCTTGGATTGCAAAGAAGCCGCAAGCAATTTCATACCCTACAAACAAACCATGAAAAGGAAACAAATAATAAATTAGATTATAAATAATAATATTAAAAATAATAATATTAGAAAAGAAAAAAATTAAGCAAGCTGGGATGGATAGATGAGTGGTGCCTTCCAGTCTGCCATAATACCTCATCTGTGCCAAACTCAACCACTTTCTCCTCAATAGCCCCAACTTCCTTGGCATTTAAATCATTAAGAAGAGAGATAAAAGATGTGGTGAACATGGGCTTCACCTTGTTACTGGCATGATAGTATGAGTTAAATTGTTACTGGCATGATAGTATGAATTAAACATATTCAAGATGGCATCTTGTCTGCTCAAATCCGACTCCAAAGAATCCCCATAAAATCCTGTTCTAGCACGCTTGCAAGGGATAAAATATGAAACAGAAATTTCAAAAAGGCACCATAAACACATATTTATAAAAAATCCATTGTTTATCAGATCAACATCACAATGACTTGATACAGCTAATCCAGTGTCAGATTCCTTGATACCTATAAAAATTAATGTGCAGATCAACATCACAATTTTTTTCATTTATATATTTTAAGTAAGCCATAAGACACCAAACAGAAAGAAAACAAGAGAAGGCACACAGATCAAGTTGTGACACACAAACAATGTTATAAGATAATCATAAGCTAACAACTAAACAATGAAATACAGCAAGCAGATAAGTTGACATATCCATCCAGGTCCCATAATATTGGCCAGTTGTAATTACATGGCTCATATCCATCCATGGTCCCATTTTACAAAAAGTGATTACAAAAAACCCATATCCATTCAGTGATTACATGGCTCAACAGCCCCATATCCAATTTAATTTCAACAAAAATGTTTAAATACCCAACCACATAAACTATATATCCAAATATTATGTAAATTAGTTCTTTTGTCCACCCAACCATGGTTGAATCAGTTGTGATCCATCCAACCCAATCGACATCGGTTGTGATCCATCCAAATCAAATTGCATCTGTAAGGATTAATATGCAAGTATTAGTGTCATTTCAATCTTACTAATTGAATCTAAAAAGTCAAGAAATATTACACTTTCTTGACTCCCAACCACTGTTTCTCTCAGCTGGGATCCACCAATTACATTAACTAATCTGTCTTGAACATGCTGGTCATAAATAACAAAAATCAATACATAAATATAAGAACTCAAATATTAATATAAAAAAATGATATAGTTGCAAGTAACCAACATTGGATATATCTATCTCTGATGGGCCAAATAAATTCCTGCATGTGTTTGGCACTGGTGTATCTCCTTCATCTCTCTAATAAACAAGTAGAATTGGCCATTTGTTAGTTTTTGCATAAATAAAATAACCCACATAAACATGTATATTTAAAATTGAATAAAGTGCACCTGTTTACGTTTCCGGTTTATTGGTGCTTTTTTCGTCTTTCCTTTAACTTTCCGCATTTCTTTCTCCATCCTGGATGCTCTTCTGAGAGATGGGGGTCTACCTTTCCCTCTAACAACTACTGGACTGAGTACTTGCTTTGAACTATCCAGTATGTTTGTCTCATTTGTCGTGCAATCAACATTGGAACCAGTATTGGTCAACGATGGGGGTTCTTCATTCTCACTATATAAGTCAATCATAGCATATAACTTTTGTGTGGCATCATCAGTATGTTTTTTTGATCCCGCTGCATGAGTAATCATTTTGTAACAGATTTTCAATAGACTTGAATATCTGCTAGCATCTGGCCGTTGATCGCCTGCGTCATAACTGCTATGGATTAATGTGTATCTTCTTTTGATGTCCTTCCTCCATCTATCTAAAATGTACTTCTCTGGTAGGGATTTTATCCCGTTACATTTAAATACAGCCAAGATGTGCTTGCATAATATACCCCTCATCTGAAATAAACCACAAGAGCACTTTGCATCTACATCTTCTTGACTAAAGTCCACAAAATACTTAACCAACTTAGTAAACTCCTCCACACGAACTTCATCCTCTACCAGATAGGTCTTTACTGCACCATCCCTTTTAAGTAACTCTGGATCCAGATCGATAATGCCGGTAAGTTGCAGCTGAACTTCCCTAAATTTGGCATTTGTGTACAACTCTTGGAATTTTTTTTCGATTGGAGATCTAGATATGCATGGAATGGTAACGCTAAATGAGTGGAAGTCCGCGCTATTTTCATTCTCAATTTTTTTTTTCAATGCACTATCAAATTGGTCGACAAACTCTTTTAAGTTTGTCTTAGCATGAACATAACCGTCGAAAAAAGCATTCATGCTTTCGCTGCGCTGCGTCGTACTCATTCCAGCCCAAAAACACTCTTTCAAGAAGACCGGCACCCAATGCTCACGCTCAGTGTATAAACTTTTCAGCCAGGCATTCTCATGTAAATTGTAAGTGGTAATTAACTGATCCCAAGATTTCTCAAACTCTTCAACACTTTGGGTGTCATAAACACATTTCAACAATGCATTTTTCATCCCACTTTTGTAGGAAGCATAGGAGGAAAGCTTTTCAGGAACTTTTTTCAGTATATGCCACAAACAAAGTCGATGTCGGCTTTCTGGAAAGACAACAGCAATTGCATTTTTCATCGCTCTGTCCTGATCGGTGATAATAGCTTTCGGAGTTATACCACCCATACACTTTAACCAGGTCTGGAATAACCACACAAAAGTTTCCGTATCCTCACTAGAAATCAATCCTGCTCCCAACAGAATTGATTGCCCATGGTGGTTTACACCAACAAATGGTGCAAATGTCATCCCATATCTATTCGTCAGGTATGTAGTGTCGAATGTGACCACATCACCAAAGTATTGGTAGGCTTCTCTACTACGGGGGTCTGCCCAGAAGACATTTTTTAACCTCCCTTCATCATCCAAATCCATCAGTGCAAAGAAACCGGGATTTTTGCACTGCATCCTACAAAAATACTCTTGAAGTGCTCCAGCACCACCTTTCCCAAGTCGTAGATGTCTTGCCTTATCGATATAATTCCGACAATCTTTTTCCAAAAATGGAAGGTTCTCAAATCCACCAGCGCCAACGACGAGAGATCCAAAACTCTTATTCATTCGGATGCCAGCTTCATCGTTGATATCTAAGACTCTTTTTACGGAGTCACTCACTTCTCTATTACATCGAAAGAAGCGAGATTTCTTTGGACTCAGGCCGTGGTTATGGATATTATGAATTGTTGTTAATCGGAACTTTCCATCAACTTTTAAGGCATTAATCTTTGCCTTACATTCTGTTTTTCCTGTCGGACGTGGTCTGGCGACATTCAACGTCCTATTCCGAGCCTTCCCACCACGGGCACAACCAAGGGTGAGATATCGAACAGTCTCATCATCCCCCTTCTCAGTCCTTCTTGTCATCACCCCAAACCCACATTTCTTAGCATACTGCTTATAATAATTCATTAACTCTTCAAAAGAATTAAATTCCATCCCCGACTGTGGCTCCTCAATCGTATCACCATCAACTACATCCTCTAACTGAGATATCCCGGCAATGCCATCCTCAACTACATCCCCTATGTTTTCAACTCTTCTACTTGTAACGGAGCTTGTAGTCATAAGAGGAGTCGGGTAACTAGCATTCTGCAAAAAGAGCGAAAAATCAGTAACTAAATCAATTAGAAGAGTCGGATTTGTATTCCATGCCTATAATGGATCTGGCCCTGTCATATATGTCAGTGCTATTTGATGGATTCAGCTAAAATCATTCTTATTTGCTTGGAAATTATGTATATTGTGTGACCAAAAGTTGTTGTGGGAACATGTCCTCTCCATTCAAATCCGTGCCATTTAGTAAAATCCGTGCTATATGTCATATTTGCAAGGCAGTATGGAGGACACACCCTCCACATTGTTGATATGGCAAGATTTGATTTGCTAGAGAATAAATGTTAAACTTCTGTTGCAAATTAAAACATGTCATATGAGGTGTGGAGGATGTCTTCCACATTGGCTTTCAAGCAGAAAAACTCTTATTGCATTCTCAAATGTCTGAACAATATGCATGCTTTGATACACATGAAGTATGAAATGTACTGGTTTTTTCCGTTTTGTTAAGGTTTTCCACTAGTGACTTGTTGTTCCCTATTCCTTGATCTTTAAGCATACGACTTTTTATTACTTTGTGAATAATATCAGTAGTTTAAATACTTAGTTTTGCTAATACTAGAATGGTAGCTTACTTCTTTACAAGAAAGGAGAAGTTAAGAGAAATTCTTTAAAATGTGCAAAGTTCGTTTTCTGAATGCAAATCTACACCCCAAATGGGATTATTATATTTAAAACTCTTTCCTATCCACTGCATATGTGCTAGGTTTTTATTTCTCCCTTCAATTGAGCAATTTGATGGAATAGATGATTTTACCCTTTCACATATTATGCGGTGAGCCCTTATAAAAGAGAACATGTTTGAGAAAAGAGAATGTGTTTGAGCTGAATAAAAGTTTTCCCGTCTTTTGTACAGAGCTCCGCCAAGATACAGTTTTGAAGTGAGGTCGTTTTCATTAGGAATTCTCTGATTATGTCTAAATGTCAGTTTAAGTGCTATCAACTATGATTTTTGTTATCTTTCAGTTTTCTGGAAGGCTTCAGTGATAGTTAAGAGAAATTTTAATCTTTTATGAAGGCTACTGATTTTAGATTTAAAATGTGCAAATGTATACAAGTTATTATGTATTTTGGAAATAAATATCAACTCAACATAGTCTTACAAATATAAATATAACATACCGCGATTGGGAGATTTGAGTTACATGGTATTAGCATCGATGGGTGTTCTTCCCCTTTTTCCATGTTGAACCCGTTGATTGAACTGCATGATTCCACAAGAGGAATTAAAACTGGCCATACAACTAGTCCATCCTGAATGAAAAACTCTAAAATAAACAAAACTTTCCTAAAATAAACAAAACTGCTAGAGTGAATCGTGTGAGACACTAGATTTTCATGTTGACTGGATGGTCATTCTATTTTCTTTTACAAATGCATATGACAATTAATTTCACTACTTGTTTCTATTTCCAAGCTAATATTGCAAATGTTATAAACACCATTCAGGACCAGCTGCGTTTGCTTTCTTCCTCTCCAAATCAACATGAAATATATATTTATATGCATCCTCACGCTCAAAAGCACTAGCTTGTACGTGAAAAACATCACAAATAAAACAAATAAAATGTGGCTCTCGCTTTTACTTCACAGTCCAGGTGCAAAAATTATTTGTCCATTTTTGCTTGCATTTCAGTAGGAAAAAGAACTGCAGTGAGAACAAAACCCATAGCCAAAAGAGGGAAAAATAAAATTACACACCTTCAATGTAAAGAACTGCAATGGGAAAAAAAACCATCCATTTTGTTTCTATAAACAATAATCCAGGTTGACAAACCTCGCTCAAGAATCAAAGAGTGGAAAATACAATCAAACCTCTCAGTCTACCCTTTGTTCAAAGATATAAAAAAATAGAAGCATAAAACAGAGAAAAATAAAATCAAACCTTAGTCTACCCACGACAGCACTCTCTCAAACACAGAAATCGACCACCGACGCAGATGAAGGCTCGACGGCACAACGACCCAGTTTCTTCTGGGATGGGTTCGACGACGGCAAGTAGACAATCGATGAACAATGCACTGGGTTGCTGTTTTTCTTCTTCTTTTCGTTTAGATCTAGTTTTCGCGCTCGTGATGGCATTTCACTTGTCTGAATCAATTTTTGTTTTTTTTTTTTTTTTTAATGCCACGTAATAGCCGGTTACGCAAAAGGTACGCTTGCCGTGTACCTGTAGCACTATTGTTCAAACAATAGCAGTACTACTCTGCCGTTGCAGATACCAGCTGTCCAGTACAAATTGTATTTTTTTTTTTAATTTTAAATATTTTTTAAATATGTTTAAATTTTTTTTTAAATATAAATATACTAATAATCATTTAAAAAAAAATTAAATAGCTTAAAATGAGTACATAAACTGAAGGGCATAATAACATTATTCTTCAAATAATCGTGTGCTCTTCTTTCTCTGCGCGCTCTCTCTTTCTTTTTTTCTTTTTTTTTTCTACTGACAAGATTTTTCTCTCAGTTTCTTGATAGAGAAATTCTTTTTTTCTCTCTTTTCTTTTAATTAAATTCTCAGCATCTACACGAAAAAGAAGAATCAAATTACACAATAATACAAAGAACATTTTTTTCTCGGACCAAATAAACAAACACAGAGAGAACTTTTCTTTCTCAAAATCCAGAAATAGTACTTGGGACTGATGAAATTCATTAAACTAACGAAATGACTGATGTGTCAGCCATATATTGGATGGTGTTAAATGGAAGTTAACACCATTCATGTTGATTGCTAAAAGGAATAATATTAAAAACGTTGTATGACTTTATTTAATCTGTTTAAGGTAATTTTCATTTCGTGTCATTCACTTCAAAATGACATGAGTGTTATTCTAAGGGGTGTGATCACCAAACGGTGTACCCCTTGGAATTATATTCTCTAACATGGTGATGGTTCCCATGAGGGATGATGTTTAAGGAAGTGTTAATAGACACAACCTTTTGATTTAGTCAAAAGGTTGTATATGATTGGTAAAGTGTCAAGAGACACAACCTTTTGACTTAATCAAAAGGTTGTGTCACTCCTTAAGGTTGTGGCCTTTGGGTTACCATTGGTTTACCAATGGTTGTACCCTTTTCACAATAGGATGTGTCACTCCTTATAGTTGTGACCTTTGGGTTACCATTGGTTAACCAATGGATGTGCCCTTTACCAACCGGTGCATGATGGCCTATAAATAGGGGTCATTGGTGCACAAACAAACTCACTCAATTCCCTTTGTTCATCACCAACTTGTGGGACAAATACCCTCACGGGAGTGTCACCATATTGTTGTAATTACGCTTCTATTTGTTGTTTGATTTCTCTACAGTGGTATCAGAGCCTGGTCATGTCAGAGGGAATTTTATCACGCATAACAAAGACGATAAATAGGCAAGTGCTTGGTTTGGCAACCACACTTGCATATTTTAATCATCTTCGTTTGCTTGAAAATCCGAGAGAGAAACTTTTTCAGATCACGGTGGGGGGTTTAGAATATACTGGTAATCTTCAAAATTTAGTAAATTGTTACTATTTTGAAGAAAATTATTGGTATTATTTTACACAAAGGAATAGTGAATTAAATAGTCCATTTATACACAAAGTCACTGTTTCGGCCGGCCGCCGGAGCCTCTCACCGCCGCCGGACTTCGTCGACCTCGGGAGCACGTCGGAGTCGTCGTCGCCGGCCACTAACTGGTCGGACGGGAGTGAAGACACAAGCTTCACGGACGCTGGAACGCCTCTGCGCGAGGTTGAAGACGACCCAGGACGAAACGGTACCGTTTCGTCCAACGGTTGTCTAATTCGAATTTGGGAGGGGCTAAACGACAGTGTCGTTCAGCCCGTAGATCCAAACGACAACGTCGTTTTGTCCAACGGTAAGGAATTTGAAATTCCACCTGGACTAAACGACATTGTCGTTCAGCCTAAGGAGCAAAACGACAACGTCGTTTTCGGCACTGAAGAGCCACAACAGACACCTCCAAACGGCACCGTTTCACGACCTTCGAGCCGAGCCGCAAGTCGAGTCGCAAGCCGATCTCCGAGCCGAGCTGATCTTCGAGCCGTTGACCGAGCCGTCTTCAGAAGCCGATCTCCAGAACCCGGCTTGAACCGGCTGAACCGGTTCACCCGGTTTCCTGAACCGGTTCAGGGCAGGATTTTTCAATCGGGCCGTTCGAGAGCATTTCAAACCTGATTTCGTCCGTTCAAAAGCCGTTGTGCTCCAAATTTCAAGCCAAAATATTACAAGGCTCCTGTTGGTCGAAATTATCACCAGAAATTCTTTGATAAAGGTGAAACATCAAGGAAAGGTCGTGGATATCCTCGATCGGGGCGTCATTTTCATTATTCTCCTTATATAAAATATAATAGGAGAATTTCTAGGCTGCCACCTTGGATTAAATCCAAGGGTTATTATTACTAATTAAGTTTGTAATAATTTTTTATTTTTCACAGTTGAACTATTGTATTTAAATAGTACACATTTATTATTTCTACATTCTTCTTGTTGATTAATTTTTTTAAGGTTTATTATTCATGGCACCGAAGAAAAGTATTGATCCCTCGTGGATAGAAAAATTGAATGGAAGAAATTTCCGGGCCTGGAAAAGGCATATAACTTTTCTTCTAACCCATTAAAAGACCTTATATACATTAACAACACCAAAGCCATGGGGAGAAAATGTAGAAAATGATGAAAGTGAAAGTGGAAGCAGCGTTTCAAATGTAGATAAATGGATAGAACACAATGCATGGGCAAAAGCTTTAATTTTGCATTGCATGAGTGATCACATTATTCCTTTATTTGAAGACTATGAAACTGCTAAAGAAATTATGGATGCAGTTGAAGCAAAGTATGGTTTAAGGTCGGATACTTATATACAGTTATTATTGGATAAGTATAACCGGACTTGTATGAAAGAGAATGATGATATTGGCGATCATGTACTTCAAATGGAGTTGATGGCGAAAGAATTAAATGATGCCGGTCATCCTCTCACTGATAAAATGCAAGTTACAACCATACTAAATAGTCTTCCTTCATCTTGGGATCACATTATTACTTCTTTAACACACAGTGGAAATGAAGTAACAATGATATCGCTTCCAGTACTTTTAGTACTTGAAGGAGAAAGGATGAAAAGAAGGAATAAAGATGGTGAATCATCCAATTTATTAATGGCTCAAGATAAGCGTTCTACACAGAATAAGATGAAGCCAAAACAGTTCAAGAAAAAGAAATGGTTAAAAAGAAAACAAAACAAACCATTTTCTGGAAACTGTTTTAAGTGTGGAAAGAAGGGTCATTACAAATCACAATGTCCTAACAAAGGAAAAGCACAAGAAAGCAAGGAAATTGTGATGACGATCTCTGAAGTAATGCTAGTGGAACCAGTGACAGATTCATGGTGGGTTGACTCTGCAGCGACAAGACATATATGTAGGAACAAAGAAATGTTTGTCAAACTTGAAGATAAACAAATCGGAGAGCACAAAGTCTATATGGGCAACAATACATATTGCGATGTCTTGGGGCAAGGTACATGTAAATTCAAAGTGAATGGTTCCGTTATTTTACTTAGTGATGTTCTATATGTACCTAGTATTCGTAGGAATTTAGTATCAGTGCCTGTACTAGATCAGAAAGGCTACACAGTTGAGTTTAAGTCTGGAACCGTTGTAATAAGTAAGGGAAATGTGTCAGTGAAAGGCGTGAAAGATCACAATATGTATGTATTGAATGTTGATATTAATAAAGTACCTATTTCTGAGTATTTGAATGTGTCTACAGATTGTGCATATTTATGTCATTTAAGATTAGGTCATATAAATAAAAATAAGATGATCAGAATGTATAAAAGTGGATTAATACCACAAATAAACTCAGATAATTTTGATATATGTGAACCATGTATCAAAGGAAAAATGAGTAGTAAATCTTTTTCAAAAAGTTGGAAATCAACGGATTTACTAGAAATTATACATTCTGATGTGTGTGGACCTTTTAAAACAAAAACTCATAGAGGAATGGAGTACTTTATTACTTTCACTGATGATTATTCAAGATATGGGCATATCTACTTACTCAAGCATAAATCTGAAGCAATTGAGAAATTTAAAGAATTTAAATTAGAAGTAGAAACCCAGTTGGGTAGACCCATTAAAAGTTTGAATAGTGATAGAGGAGGAGAATTTGAAGCTTTAGACAATTTCTGCAAATTGAATGGTATAAGACATATTTATACTATGCCATATAAACCTCAACAAAATGGCATTGCAGAAAGGAGAAATAGAACTCTATTGGATATGGTGCGATCGATGATGGCATATGCTGATCTACCAATACATTTTTGGGGTGAAGCATTATCGACTGCTACATATATATTAAATAGAGTTGAAACTAAAGCAAAACCTCTTACACCTTACGAATTATGGACGGGACATAAACCAGACTTAAGCAAGCTCAAAGTGTGGGGTTGTAAGGCACAAGTGCTTATCCCAAGGCCACTAAGGGAAAAATTAAAAAGTAAAACCTGGGAATGCAGGTTTATTGGGTATGTAGAAAACGGAAGTGGCTACAGATTTTATCATTCTGAAAAAGGATTGATAGAAAGTAGGGATGCCGTTTTCTTGGAAAATACAAACCTTGTTACTCCTGTTGATCAAATAGATTTATTAAATAATTTAGAGAATCAACGGATCTCCACAGAATCTGACAATGAAAATAATGATATTATTCAAATCCAGAATAATAAAAGAAAGTCAGATGAAAATCAATCTTCAGGTATTGATGTTGGAGACAGTGGGAGTAAAAGATCCAGAAGACTATCAATATTATTTCAAGATCATTATGCACTAAATACCAGTTTGGAAAATTTAGATAATGATCCTGAAAATTTTTCTGAGGCAGTCAATAGTATTGATTCAGATAAATGGCTTGAGGCCATGAAAGATGAAATAGAATCAATAAACAAAAATAATGTTTGGGAGTTAACAGATCTTCCAAAAGATAGAAAAGCTATTGGTTGTAAATGGGTTCTCAGAAGAAAATTTAAAGTTGATGGCAGTTTGGAAAGGTACAAAGCAAGGTTAGTGGCCAAGGGATATACTCAACAACCAGGTTTAGATTTTGTGGATACATATTCGCCTGTGGCGAAGTTCACATCTGTAAGGATCATCATGTCCATTGTTGCCAGGATGAATTTGGAATTACATCAGTTAGATGTAAAAACAGCTTTTCTCAATGGTGAATTAAAAGAGGATATCTTTATGATTCAACCAGAAGGATTCCAAATTAAAGGACATGAAGAGAAAGTCTACAGGTTGAGAAGGTCACTGTACGGACTTAAGCAATCTTCAAGACAGTGGTACTTGAAATTTCACCAAGCCATTTTGGAAATGGGATATGAAATGAGTCCACTAGATCACTGTGTATACATGTGGAAAAATGATAATAAATTAACATTATTATCATTGTATGTTGATGATATATTATTGGCAAGTAATTGTCTAGATATGATGCATGCAACAAAGGAATTCTTGAAATCTAAATTTGAAATGAAAGACATAGGTGAAGCCGCTTATGTTCTTGGTATAAGAATCTCTAGGAATAGAAATTCAAATCTATTATATTTAGATCAAGAAAAATATCTAGAAAAAGTGCTTAAAAGATTTGGTATGGAAGATTGTAAATCTTTAAGTACGCCTGTTTGCAAAGCTCATATTTTAAATAAAAATATGTGCCCAAAAGATGATGAGGAAATAAATGAAATGCTTAAAGTTCCCTATGCTCAAGCTGTGGGAAGCCTCATGTATGCAATGACAAGTACCAGACCAGATATTTGTCATGCAGTTGGATTGGTAAGTAGATTTCAATCCAATCCAGGTAAAGAACATTGGCAAGCAGTGAAGCGTATATTGAGATATTTACAAGGTACCAAAAATTTGAAATTGTGCTTTGGAAACAGTGATCTAGAATTAATCGGCTATAGTGATGCTGATTTTGGAAGTGATGTAGATGATAGAAAATCTATAACTGGATATATATTTCTATTTGGTGGAACAGCAGTTTCTTGGTTAAGTAAGAAACAGGGCTGTGTTGCTAAGTCCACTATGGAAGCAGAATATATTGCTTGTAGTACTGCAGTGAGTAATGCGGTGTGGATAAAACGCTTTGTTGAAAGCTTAAATTTGGGTATATCCACAGAACCAATCAATGTGTTTTGTGATAATCAGTCTGCCATTTCTTTGATAAAAAGTGGAACACAGAGTTCCAAGGGAAAACACATTGATGTGCATTATCACTATATTTTAGATATAGTGGAAAGAGGTGAGGTCAAGGTTAATTTTGTTTCCTCGACCGAAATGGTAGCAGATCCAATGACCAAAGGTTTATCTCTGGAGAAATTCAGAGAACATGTGACTAGAATGGGATTGAAAGAAACCTAGGTGAAGAAATCTCATGGTCAATATGCATAACTCAACAAATTCTAGGGACGCCTAGAAAAATGGAGTTATGAAGATACCCAAAAATGAAAATTTTGGTCATTTGTAAAGTCACTGATAAGGTGATCAAGAAAAACCTCAGGAATGGCCTTAGGGTGAGTACTTGATAAAATTTTAGTGCAGATTGATTAATCAAGTAAAAGATTGATCATGGTAAAGTCGCTGATAAGGTGATTAAGGAAAGACTCAAGTGAGTAAGTACTTAACGAAAATTCAGTGCCATTCACTAAAGTTTTAGTGAAATGTGATTTGATTATCCAAGTAAATGGTTAATCATTTGCAAAGTCGTTGATAAGGTGATTAGGGAAAAACCTCAGGAATAGCCACTAGAGGAAGTACTTAACGAAAATTCAACGCAGGTCGATACATGTGTTATGTATTCGGCTGAAGTCGTCAATTGTGACAGAGGTATGGATTATTGATCCAGTCACGGAGAATTGATGCCGTTCACTAAAAATTTTTTTTTTAGTGAAATGTAGTCACCCCTAATATGTGATCAGTCGGAGCACATATGGTAAAGGGTGCGGTCAGATAAGGTAATGACAAAAACGTGCGCACGTAGAGGCTTGTCATGCTCTGACGCCGATCTGCAAGAGTAGCAGATGAGAGTTGAGTAGTGGAAAGCTTATATTGGTACCTAGGTAAAATACTCAACTGGATCATCACCGTTTTGTGTGATCAAGTGGGAGATGTTATTCTAAGGGGTGTGATCACCAAACGGTGTACCCCTTGGAATTATATTCTCTAACATGGTGATGGTTCCCATGAGGGGTGATGTTTAAGGAAGTGTTAATAGACACAACCTTTTGATTTAGTCAAAAGGTTGTATGTGATTGGTAAAGTGTCAAGAGACACAACCTTTTGACTTAATCAAAAGGTTGTGTCACTCCTTAAGGTTGTGGCCTTTGGGTTACCATTGGTTTACCAATGGTTGTACCCTTTTCACAATAGGATGTGTCACTCCTTATGGTTGTGACCTTTGGGTTACCATTGGTTAACCAATGGATGTGCCCTTTACCAACCGGTGCATGATGGCCTATAAATAGGGGTCATTGGTGCACAAACAAACTCACTCAATTCCCTTTGTTCATCACCAACTTGTGGGACAAATACCCTCACGGGAGTGTCACCATATTATTGTAATTACACTTCTATTTGTTGTTTGATTTCTCTACAATGAGTACTACATAATTAACTGGTGATGATCATGATCATGACTAACTACCTAGATAGGATAGCAAGGCAACGTCAGATCAGAAGTTTCAAATACCACTTGATTATTCAAAGTAATTCTTAGTAAATAATTATTAATAGAGCTCCATTCGAAGGCGGGGCTTGAGTACAAGTTGCAGAGGATCGGCCTTCGGCAATGCAAGTCCCAGTCCTTCACGCATATCCACCTTCATATCTCCCATGGTTGTCATCTCAAATCCTTGAAGCAAACGAGCCAGAGCCAGGTAAATTACTTGCAACCCAAAATTACCTCCGGGGCATGACCTTCTACCATAACTAAACGGAGCGTACTCGAACTGCTGTCCCACAACATTAGCATCACTACTGCTACCATTTGCATGATCATGATGAGACGTTTTCATAAACCTCTCGGGTCGAAATTCAGTTGCGTTTGGCCACACTCGCGGGTCCCTATGCAGCTTCCATATATTAATGATCATGCGAGTGCCCTTGGAAACATGATAGCCTCCGAGTGTGCAGTCTTCCATGGCCTCGCGAATTCCTGTGACGGGACCAGCTGGGTTTACTCGTAGGGTTTCCTTAACAATGGCTTGCAGGTAGTTTAAGTTCTTGATATCAGATTCTTGCACCCATTTATCTTTCCCTACCTGGATGTCTATCTCTTCTTGGGCAGCCTTTAGCACTGTAGGGTTGTTTAACAGCAAGGAGAGTGCCCATGTTAGTGTAACAGCTGTGCTTCCTGCGCCTGTTAGGATGAGAATCTGCAACAACAAAATACAAAAACAATCCTGCTTATTTACATTGTACTTGAAATGGTTTGAGCTAGAAATATGGAATCAGATGAAATCTAGAATATCTATGTACTTTTTCGTAACAAAATGATCATGTGTATGCAATCATTTCAGGTCAATTTGGAGCAAAGCATAATAATATATACAGGTCTCAGATGCATAAATTTTACTTAGACTTAAAGTGTACACTATTATTAAATAGCGTGAAAAACTAACTTTTTCTCGATAAAATCTATTTTTTTATAAAAAGTTTGCATAAAGTTTATGTAATTGAAACTTATTATCCCTACTATTACTATAAAAACAAAAGACCAAATTGATGCATGGATAAATCATGGTCCGCCCACAATATAAATAAATCTTGAATTTTCTCTGTAATGGATACATATATATTGAATTACAGGATCCGGGATTTATTTCTCACCAACCTTAACAGTCTTATTAATACTATAGAAATAATCTACCCATCAGCTGGTTTACCACCCTACACCCCCCGTAAATCGGATTCACTAACAGCTGAACCGGTTTTGTCGTAACCCCTTCATCTCCCCTCAGTGCCTTGCGTATGGAAAATTTGATGAAAAAATAAAGTGAAAATCAAATTAACCCAAAATTGAGATAGAGACAGAGCTTGAGAAGAGAGGACTTGGTGAGAGAGCTCGATGAGAGAGAGAACTCAAGGAGAGAGAGAGAGAGGGGGTGGGGGTTTGGTGAGAGAACTTGAGAAGAGAGAGAGAGAAAGAGTTCCATGAGAGAGAACTTGAGGAGAGACAGAGAGGTCAAAGAGTGAGAGAGCTTGATGAGAGATAGAGGGGGTTCAATGGGAGAGTTCGATGATGGGTTTGGTGATAGAGTTTGTTAAGAGAGATTGAAATCAGATAATACTAGTGATGGGTCTAACATTAAAGTGAAAAAAAAAAAAAAAAAAAAAAAAGCCCGCATCAGGTATGGAATGAATAGTTAATATATAAAATATGTCTAAAGCTTTATTTGTTTTTACAATTAATCTCAATTAATCTAATAATTATAATTTTTTAAAATTTTAAAATAAAATTAAAAAAAATCAATTTTTTCAAATTTAAAAATAAAATAAAATATTATTTTATTTAATTTTAATCTCAACTTATTTTAACTTACACCTTTTTAACTTCTGACAGGACTACACTATCTCCTATCTCCTACCACTATCTCCTATCTCCTACCACTGTCTCCGAAAACCGAGCTGGACAACAATATCACCTAACATTCATCTAGTATTCATGTATTTAAAAGTTTTAATTTTTTTTATTATTTTTTTTAATATCCTTAAATATTAAAAAAATATATAATTTTATTAATAATCACATCCTTAATTATTATGTAAAAATAATAGTAAATGAATTGCAAAAGATAATAAATCTATCGTTATTCTTATAATATTGTTGTACTCTAAGTTCTGATAGCTATAAATTTATGTACGTATAGATATAATGTTTATTACGTACGAGATCTAGCTATTAACGTTGTAAAAAAAAAAAACAAAAATAGAAATGCTATTTTATGCTAAATAATCTGATAATTCATAAATGTCAACAAACATAATGACATATATATAATTTACATACAAAAAAATATATTCTGGATTAAAATTTATAGTAAATATTAATTAATTCAGAATAAGCATTTTTTTTTCTTGTTGATATCTATTTAGCTAGTCATGTATTAATTATTAACGTTATTGCAAATATATTTTCTTGACCTTGAGCGAATATTTTCTAGAGTAACTTTTATTCAAGAAGTATTGCGTAGAGTCTAATAAATTTTAGAATAATACTCCTTGATTATCTTAAACTTATTCTTCAGATGACTTCTTGATGATGTGATGCCACGTAATTTATTAAAAAATTAAAAATATAAACATAAAAAAAAATAATAAAAGGAACCTAAAGTTGTAATTTGACTAATTATTTTATATTTTCAAATGTTCTTTTAGTTTATATATAATCTTTTTATGATTTTAATAAACCAATTGGTGATACCCCCATCAAGAACGTCACCTGCGCAGTAATTAATTAATTTCAGATGCACACTAACAGTACTCTAATTCTTACTAATAATTAATTAACTACATAAGAATTAACGGAACAACAAATTAACACACCATTGTCGTCGCCCTGATGATAGTATCACGTGTATGGCCCGAAATCACAGCATCCTCCGGAAGGCTTGAAAGCATAGCATCCATTAAATCACTCTGATGATCACTATCAGTACTATCACGTTCCCGTTTCTGTCGGAGATGTTCAGCAAGCCAAACATCAAGCACAGAGTCAATTTTCTTAGCAGTTTTTTTCATGGAACTAACATGGCCTTGGAAGTCCATCCATTCAAGATATGGAATGGCGTCAGACAACACAAAAACTCCGCTCAGATACAAAACCTCTTTTATGCCACTTCTGATAAGATTCGCCTCGCTGTTCTTTTCTACATATTCACCAGAGGAGAATCGCTTCCCAACAAGTACCTTGAGGATGATGTTGAAAGCCATTTCCTCAAGCCGATCGCTGATATTCACCACCTTGTTGTTTGTAGCCAGCGAGTGCACGTCTTTTATCAGCGACTCTACTTCTGAGGATCGGAGAGGCTTCCGCATTTCAACCGCATGGTTTGAAAGAAGTTCTTGGATGGATATCTTCCTCACGTCACGCCAGTATTGCCCATAAGGAGCGAGCGCAAAAATAGCGTTGTTGTAGCCTAAGTATTTTCCTACTGCAAGATTTGCCCTCGTAGCAAAAATCCTGTCGTTGGTAGCCAAGCACTCCTTCACCATCTCGGCACTGCTCACCACCAAGAGCCGGTGTTGGTGACCAAGCCTGAGCGAGAATAATGAGCCAAATCTATCGGCCAAGCCCCCAAGAATTCGAGCAACTGGCTCTTGATCTTGGCCAATAAGAAGATGAAGGTGCCCTATCAAGGGCAATGCCCCTGGAGGTTCAGGGACTGGTCCAAGGCTTTCTTTGGCATCGCGCTTCTTCTTGCTGGCCTGTGATGCAAGTTTTAAGACACTACTGATGATCACTAGCAAAGCTAAAAGCTGAACAAGTGTTTGGACATGATCAGAGGAAAACTCCATGGTCATGAATATGATCGAGCTGGAGATTTTTTGGGATGAGTTGGTACAAGACTGCAATTGTTATTTATAGTGGAAAGTGGAAACCATTTGTACACGTCATTTCCTCTCGGCTCTCATACGTGGAATAAAAAGTAGAAATATAAAATAGAAACAAAAAAAAGTGATATTATTTATGAAAAATATAATCACACCGTATTTTTTATAATCTTTTATATAATTATATTTTAAATTAGAAATATTTTTATAAAATTAATTATAAATATATTTTTATAACTTGAATCATGTAATTAAAGTGGAATTTTCAGGGTCGTGACTCGTCACCAATCTCAGCTGATGCAGCAGCCGTTCGATCATGATACAGTATTTGTACTATGATTTGACATTATTAGATCAGGCTGTACGCAACATGCCAGAACATGTGAAAATTATGCGGATGCATTTCCACCACATTTTTCTCGAGTGGTGTAAATTGGTTCGTACAAAAATCCCCGTGCATGATTGTTACGTGGTTCATCATTCATGAATCATGAGAAGACTAGAATTACGAATTGTTTCAATAATTTTCAGCAAGAAATAAGTACGCAAGTTCCAAGATCATTTGCAGCAGCTCGCTAATCTGAGGAGAGGTTTGCCCACCTCAATTCATTCACTTTATTTTCTCTGATCGTTATAATTTTTTTAAATATTATAATTTTTTTATATTTTATAATTAACACCATATATTTAAATACCTATTATATATATTTAAATATTATTAATTTCATATATCAAAATAATCAATTTTATCAATAAATATTAATATGTATTAAAAAATATTTTATATCATCAACTTAATATAAATTTCATATATCAAACTCATCTTAATATAAATTTCACAAAATTAAAATTAATAGGTAGGAGAGAGAAAAAACATTAAAAATAATATTTAGAATGTGAATAGTATTTTTTTAAATTTGAATAAATATTATTCATAATTATGTAAAAATTTAAAGATACATAAATTAATATAGATGAATTTAAAAATATATTATTTAAATATAAAAATAAAGATAAAAATGAATAAGTGATTACTAGTACTCTGAGTCTGAAAAGATCTCAATGATCTCATAAGGAGCCAAAACTCAAAGACTGGCCTATTAAATCAATTTCAATAAATATAAAGAAAATTGAAGCAAGGACCTCGTACGTGAATCATGTGACACAAACACTTGGTGGAGATTCACAGTGAATAGTAGAGAGAGTTATGTGAGATCCATTTAAATTAAGTTTAAAATGTATTTTGATGTTAAGATGAGAATATTTTTTATGAAAATTTGAAAAAAAATGTGAGTCTCACGTATAAAAATGTATTAAGTTAAAAAAGATTGTGAGTCTCATATATAAGGAAGTTTTGAGTTGAGATAAGTTTAGTAATTTGAGAGTTGAGTATTTAGATATTAGACTCAGCTTAAAATTAGATTGAGCTCAGTTGAGCTCAACTGAATTTTACAACCAAACGCAGCCTAAATAACTTAGGCTCGTTGAAGAATAAAATGATATGAGAATTTTGTAAATAGTAATAAGATAGTTTGTGAATAATAGTGAGATAGTTTGAGTTAAATATTTTTTAGATTTTGAAAAAAGAGATTAGAAATTTTTATAAAAAATATTATAAATTTAAAATATTGTAAGATTAATATAGTTTTATAATATTATTTTTATTTAAGAATTGAAAAAGTTAGAATTATTTTTAATTTTTTATTAAAAATTTTAAAATAATTTATATTTCAATTATATTTAAAAATAAAATGAAATGAGATTATATAAAAATTGTATGCATCAGCCCATGCCGCAAACCTGCCGAAAGGAAAGACATTAGTTTTATAACATTAACATCAACCATGGATATAATTACTCTCCATTTGTCTCTTATTAATGTGAACATATATGCATGCAACACATGGTGATCAGCAACATTTTCATGATGTCTCAATCCTGCCACCTTCAATTTGTCTTTATCCTCCCAGCCGCCAACAACAGTTAACATCGTCAGCTTGTACTGGCCCGCCGGTTCAAAACTTGTGCACGCACGTGATCTTTGCCGACCTGATGTTATGACCTGATGATCAGCAAAATTATTACTCACTAAACCCCACGGTCTTCATGGCATACCAGACTATAGAAACAAAGTATTATTACTCTAATCAAAATCGTGATCTTTTCCATAACAGAAGAGGAAAATAAAAAAAACAAAAAACTTACTCAATTTGACGAATTCAAAAAAACATGAAAACAGCAGGAGGAAAATTGAAGATGATCCTATTGAACACTTTCGCATTAGATTAGCTATTGAATTTGTCAAAATAATAATATAATGTTTTATTTTTTTCATATTTTATAATTATACTAATCATATGTTAATTAATAATTTAATTTGATTCTTACATTATTATTACAAGACGGTTAGAGATTAAACGTGAATAAAAAAGACCATTGGAGATTAAAAGTGAATAAAAAATAGATTTGATGAATGAACAGTAGCTCTTCAAATTTGAAGAAACATATCCATTTACTATAGCTCAAAGTTTCACACTTATCTCTTTGGTTAATCCAATGCAGCTCTATTTTGATTAAATTCATCATATTTTATATTTGGCTAAGCTTTTGATGAAGCTAATGTCAATGCTCTTATGATTTCATAACTACACGTTTAAATTAAGATATTTTACTGAATTATAAAAAATGATAGAAAAAACTGAATAAAATTTTTTAAAAAAACATATTCAAATTGTTTTAATATAATTTTATTTTAAAGTTTGTAAAAGTTATATCAATTTTTGTATTTTGTTTTGAAATTCGTAAAAATTGTATTGATTTTTGTATTTGGATAATAATTAAGTAATTGATTAGATGAAAATTTTGAAATTGAAAAATATTTTGTATTTGAATGATATTTGAGGATAGAATTGCAAAAAATGACCCGGTTTGGATACACAAAACTATCTCATCATTACAATTTTCTCAAACTCCTACACAAAATATAATAAACAATTCAACTTTTTCAAATCCCAAAATAAAAATTATATTTTAATAATATTTTATTCAACTTTCAACAAAATATCTCATTTCATCTCATCTGAACTGCATAACCAAACGAAGCATTAACATTTTTGATAATTCTATATCTTATTTAGGGTTGGGTGGCAGTGCCACCTCGCCGTCCACAAGCCATACACATAGGTGGGGGCGGGGGGTGATATGGGCCTAGGCCCGCCCCCACTACACCCCAGCTCACACATACAATCCAGCCGATAATTATAATTATATGGGTAGTGCTACAGGAATCGATAATTCGATTGAAGAATTCAACGGATAAGTGCAAATGCACTTTTTTATTTTTTTATTTTTTTCTTTAATCATTTTTTATATGTCTTTAAACATTTTTAAAAAATTAAAAAAAAATTCAATTCATTAATATTCACTTTCTTAACTATTAAGTAAAAAATATTAAAAAGAAAAAAGTCAATTGATTACTTTTATCGGTTCAACTAATATTTTCCTAATTATATATATAAGCGTTGATAAATAACGTTGTCCCCTCTCTCTCTTTCCTATTCAGTTGTTCACCCTTCTCCCATACTCTCTCTCTCTCCTCCTCTTCCTCGGCTCCTCTTCCACTTTTTTGAAGAACTTGATGTTCGTAATCGCGCCGCCGTGGAAACCCACAACCATGAGTGGCCACCACCATGGTTCGTTATTTGGTTAGATATGTTTAATTAGTTTTAGTTAGGATTTTTTTAATTTATTGTTTTCAAATTTGTTGCGGATTTTTTTTTGTGTTATCCGGTTGTCTACGTTGTGGATGGATGGTGGAGGGGAAGGGAGGGGGGGGGGGGGGGGGGGACAAACCAGGGCTTGCCCCCTCCCTCGGCACCCGAATGGGGGGGCCTTGTCCCTGAGATGCGGTGGCAGATTCTTGGGGTAGAAAATAAAAAATAAAATAAGACAGGGTGCGAGAATGGGGCAACACTGGCCAGGAGTGCGTGTAGGACCCCTAAATTCCTAATCCCATCTTTGTGTCAAACCAGCACAGCCCACAATTGGAACCATCACATTTTTCCAGTACTATATGTTCGGGATTTGTTCTCTCTTTCTAGCTCATTATTTTCTAGAGTAATGCTAGAGAGAAGTCATTATAGCAGTGCACACTTTTCACTCACTGCGTGACTGCTTCTAGTTGATTGTTTCCAACACTCACTTGGGGAGATGTGTGGTCTAGATGATGCCACATTATGTGTGCAAAATGGATGCTCCCAATAGTAGCTTCTATCTATATTTATTCTATTTTCTATGAGAGTTGGCTCTTCTCTTTGTATTATAAGATCTGTACTCGTCCTTTGCCAGTAACATATATACAAGATTTCTCTTATCTTTTTAAAACTACAATCTCAAATCCAAACGTTCTAAACCACGTGATAGAGGGATGGAGGCTTGGAGCGACTTTCTGTGGAACAATTCACTGGACGCAAGTTAGACTAATGGGCAGTATTTCAATTAATAACCATTTTAAGAAAAACATTATGGAGAGGTTTGGATTCAAAACCCACCTCAACTCATCTCATCTCATCATTACAATTTTTTTAAATTTCCACACAAAATATCATAAACAATTCAACTTTTTCAAATCCCAAAACAACTTTCCCAAATTCTCACACAAAATATAATAAATAATTTAATTTTTATTCTATTATTCACAAACCATCTCAACCCATCTTAACTCATCTCTGAATCCAAACATCTCCAGTGTGTCAAGTCATTTAAAAAAAAAAAAAGAACTACTGGATTTTTTTTTTCCAATGTGTCTAATATCTTAACATTTATCGATGTGCATTTTAAAATCGAGATCATAAAGTGATCATCAAACGTGCATTTTACAACCGAGATAATTAAGTGTAAAAGTACCACAAGTACCAACACAGATATACTTCAGTTTCTACTGCTGATGATCTCTAGCATCCATAGAGTTCAGAAGAAAGGCGTGGAGTGAGGAGAACTTGAAGGGGAGTTGTCTTTGGCATGGTAACGCCTAAGCCTTCGGTCATGTCCACAAAAATGTTCTCTGGTGTTGTTAACTCAAATCCCTGAAGCAAGCGAGCTAGTGCCAAGTGTGATACTTGCATGGCAAATGTGTTCCCAGGGCAAGATCTTCTACCTAACCCAAATGGTGTGAACTCAAAATGTTGTCCTAAAGCATCAATGTGTGCATGGCTTGTGAGAAACCTTTCTGGCGAAAATCCATCAGGGTCCTCCCAAACTCTCGGGTCTCGATGCAACTTCCACACATTTACTAACAGCCGAGTTCCCTTTGGAACATAATATCCACAAACTTGACAATCTTCCAGCGCCTCATGTGGAACTGCTAGAGGGGCTGGTGGGTATAAACGCAATGATTCTTTGACTATGGCTTGGAGGTAAACCATATCTTTGATATCGTAATCTTCCACCCATCTATCCTTTCCAACTTTGAGATCCAGCTCTTCTTGAACACGCTTTAAAGCATGTTCATTGTTCAACAATAGAGATAGCAGCCATATCAAGTTAACAGATGTTGTTTCCGTGCCAGCCAAGATAAAAGTCTACACATGATATTTAGACCATATTTAGAAGAAGAATTTTTGCAAATGAAACGACATTAATTATTAGAAACGACATTAATTATTAGAATATTGACAATGTGTAATCGTTTTAGTTACCAGAGATTCAAAATTATCTTGTTAAGATCTACTCTCTCAGTTTTGCTATGTTTAATAATGTTTGTGAAGAGATCAAACTAGTCCCTGTCAATTGCCAAACCCATGTTCTTGACAGTTGACACGGCCTAATGTTACAGTGTACCAAGATAAAGCTTCTATTATGCAATGCATCGATCCTAAAACAGTAATATTCTGGTTTTACCATATTACTATTATCAAGGCTTATGCGAAAGAAATTAATGTTGCTAAACGTACCGATACTGTAGCCTTGATAATGGTTTCACGAGTATGGCCAAACATGGATTCGCCCTCAATTACTGACAGCATTATGTCGATGAAGTCCTGCTTGTCGCTTGCCTCTCTTTCCAGCCTCTTCAAGGTGTGTTCTTCAATCCAACTTCCTATTAAAGTGTCCAATTCCCTTCCAAGACGCTTCACAGATTTCACTTTACCTCCAAAATCAATCCATCCCAGAAATGGAAGTAGATCAAAAATGACAGGCGCCCCAACTACATACATAAATTCTTTGATAATTTTCCGTGCACGTTTTGCCTCTTCGTCTTCTCCGTCACTGGCATGACCAAAATATCTCTTCCCCGCTATTATTTTAGTAATTATGTTCAAGGTTAAGCGTTCAATCCATTCGCTAATCACCACCTTAACAGGGCTGTGATTGTTGCTCTGGCAAAGAGAGTAGAGATCTTTGACCAAAGTATCCACTTCGGAGATTTGCACATTCTTTAGTGTCTCGAGCCGGTGGGTAGAGAGGAGTTCCATCATGGCTAGCTTTCTCATCTCTCGCAAATATGCGCCGTAAGGTGCAAAACCCAGTCCTGCGTTGTTGTAACCCAGGTACTTTGATTGAGTAGATTTCGGACGTCCTGCTAAAACCTTGTCGTTTGTAGTGAAGCATTCCTTGACTGCCTCGTGATTGCAAATCACAACTGCACTTTTCGAGCCAAACCTGATCTTGAAGACGGGCCCATGTCTGTCAGCCATGGCTGCCAAGGTTCGGCAAGTGGGTTTTTGCCACGTAGTTGATGAAGGTGACCTATAATTGGCAAGGCACCCGATGGTTCTGGGGCTAACATACCTTTTGTTTTCTGAACGCCAATTCTCAACCTCCATAGATTGTACAATAACAGCGGAACTAAAAGCCCTGCAATTGCAAGTAGATGAGAGGTGATTTCCATGAATGTTCCAACCCCAGTTTGGTGGTTTCTTTAGTGGTGACAGAAGGAGATAAACATTAGGAAGAAAATTGGCCAGCTGATAAAAAGGCTGGATATCCAGGTGGTGGTTGCCCCAGCGATGACTTTTTTGTTACCTTCGAGTCATTGTAGTGGCGACTTTGCTTGGGTTCTTGTGTCAATAATCTTTTGGCGAGATCACACGTGATAAAAATTCATTTTTATGAAAAGAAATTTGTCTAATCGTGGCACTTTCTCTTTTTTTTTTAGCATTATTATTTTTTTTTTTGTAAGGTCAGGTTTGGAGTCAAAGACGAGATGCAAACTTTTTATCTGATGTTATTTTATCTGATGTCATTTTATTTTTAAATATAATTTAAATATAAAATTTTTAAATAAATATTTATAACATTTTCAAACTTTTAAATAAAAAAAATATAAAACAATTTTAATTTTTTCAAATTTCTAAATAAAAATAATATTCTAATAATATTTTAACTTAATAATATTTTTTATTCAATTTTTTCTCTCTCATTTTTTAAAATTAAAAAAATATTCAACTTAAATTATCTCATTATTATTTACAAATTATTTTATTACTATTTATAAAATTCTCATTTTATTTCAATTTTCAAACTATCGCTTAAGGTTATTTTATTAATTAGCGTTATACATGGAATTTAATAATTCTTCCGACGTTCCCCTCCCCCCCCGGGCCTCTGCCCACTTTTTTTTTTTTACCAGATTGAATAAGGGGGAATCGTCGATCTCGAACTTTTCGGCGACCAAACGTACCTCACCACAGTATTCTCCAGCCGTCGATCTGCAAGACCATCGAATGCTACACCAAAAGGAGTGGCGTGTTGCCACACGCGGGTTGAAGGTTGGCGTGTGACTACACGCACCACAACGAGAGCTTTTTGCCGACGCCATGCGCGACATTTCTGGGGCTTGCGACTCTGGGACTTTTTAGATCTACCGTCAGTCTTCCTCTCAGAGTGGCGCATATCCTGCACGCGCCACTACAGCCCCTACGCTTGTGTTTTTTTTTTTTCAGTCCAAGTTTTTTTTTTGTTTGTAGATCTGGTTTTTCTGGTTCTTCTATGTAATTTGCAGTTCTATTGTCTGGTTTTTTAGGTAAAAATACTAAGGAATAAGCTATTAGATTTAGTGTCCATAGCAGCAGAGTCTCGTTCCTCCTTTGGAAGGAGTCTGAGAGATAGTAATCCTCCTCTTTGGGAGGATGAAGATAGTACTTCTCTTCTTTTAAAAGATGGGTCGTTTATTTCTGTAAGAGATAGTATTATCTTAACTTCTCTTCTCTGTTAGGAGAGAGTTTATAGAAGTTAAGATAATACCCGTCACAAAGAGATTTATGTGTAGGGTGCCCCAGAGTGATGAGTAGTTTGACTTGTAGTCAGAATTTTTATCTGTATTAATAAGTCATAACTGTAACTTTAGTTTCATTAAATAAAATGAAATCTATTTCCATTAAAAAAAAAAAATCTTCCCACGTATGACACAACGCGCTAGGCCCGAGACTATTGGATTATCTTTTGACAAAAAAGAAAAAGAAGCTTTAATTTGTCGGCCATCATTCTCTATTCACGGTCACAATCTTCCCGTCCCTTCCCTTTGGAAACACTGCACTCGCTCGGAGATAAGTCAATCAAATATTAAAAAATGAATTTTACTATATCAAGTCACTTTTAAATATTTTTTATTCATTTTACTGACGTAATTAATTAAAATATTTATTTTATATTAGTAGAGTGAACAAAAAATATATATATAAAAATGACTGCGCAAAAAATTTTTATTATCAAATAAGAAATATATGAATTTGCAGCAACCAACAAATTAACCCTTAAAGACAAATTAAATTTAAAAAAGGGTACTCAAAATGGAAGATTTGTTTTCACCTTCTTTTTTTAAACCATTGGACAATTTTTTAAAGATATATCACGTTATCTGTCAGTTGCCTTATCGAATTGGCGAGCCCCTTTATACGCATTAGAGCCATAGCCTTGGTCATGACTTGCACTGTTTGCAGCCTTTGGGTGGTTTTTGAAGACGAGAAACAGAGTCTCTTGAGCAAAGGCAGTGAGCGGTGACTTTCAAATTAATGGATGGTGTAAAATTTGAGAAAATCTGCTCAGCCCCTGGTCTCCCACCGCACTCCACACACTCTCCAACATGGCAAACCGGGTCTAATTCCACGTCACGGTTCTTTCATCCAACACAAACGTGAATTAAATCTCCTCTCAGCTCTCTTCTTCTCTATCTCTTCGAAGTTGTTCTAACCCAAGAAGCGCTTCCTCCCCGTTATACACTCTTCTCTCTCTCAACATCGTTGGCATCAACTCAGCTCATCCCCTCCGTGAGCCCCTCTCCCCCCCCCCCCCCCCCCCCCGGCGCCCCAATTGCTTGGCACTTGAATATAGGGCAAACTCGACCCATAGTAGTGAATCTAGGGCAAGCGGCAAGCTTGAATCGATGGCAAACTCGACCCCCATTCGTGTGTCTCTGCGTCCAGAAATAAACCTTCAAATGTGTCACTGGTTGCTTCTCCATCATGTGTCCCTTAGACAGCATTCAAACCTTCCCGTGCGGCATCGTTCGATAAGTTTCCTTCCGATGCTTTGTTGATCTTCCCGATGCTTCATCTTATGTCATCATTCATTTGGCTTGCCCAAGTTCGGCGTTTGTTAAGCAAGCCACTTGAAGATGAAAGTAGCTAGGAGATTTATTGTCGCAAATATCATATGAAATTGGGAAAAAGACATTTTGCCATGCTCACAACTGCAGACAGTGATACAAAAGTTTTGTGTGCTTATGTTGAATATTTGTAATTAATTATTTTCCTGGGAGCAATTAGCTTGATCCCCATCAAGTAGATGCGGTGGAATAATTGTTGAACTGATTTTGTGTGTAATTTTCCTGTTTGGAGGTTGTTTTTCGTGAATTATCTTTAGATCCTTTGATATTTGTTCTTGCCCATCATGTGTTTGACAGAAATACTGAACCAAACAGCTTGAGATTATTTGTTCTTGCCCATCATCAAACTTTGACTATCAAAGATTGACTTCCGTTCATGCAATACATGTAAATAATTTAACCACAACAAAAGCATGCAATCATTTTTTAATGAGTTAGACGTATATAAACCCGATAGGGAGTATTTGAAAAACATAATTTGAAAGCTATTGAAAGTCCTCACTTTTTAAAACAAGACAATTGGTAAACTTTCTTCATTTAAGCTATTTAAGCAATGCTCACCGCGCCTTGTTTTGTTTTATGGTGCAGGAGATGAAGATACAATGTGACGAAAAGAGGTCCTTCAATGGAGAAGCTGAGGCCATTTCAGAATCTGTGTTGTTTTCATTTAATTTTTATTGTGGAGTAGTTGGTAGTAATGGAATTTGTAGCTTGTTGTAATACTCTATTTTGGCATGAGTTTTATATTCTAGCCCCGTGTTTGCCACTATATGCCAAAACATGATATTTGTATGATTGGTAAGTAAAAGTAATGGTAGGAGACTCCAGATTAGATTTTGATGCTTGCTAGTTTTTGGTCGTTGCACTTTATTTGTTGTTTGACCATGATTTGTTGTTCAGTCATGGTTTCTTTTGCAATGATTAACCAAATTTAACTTGTGCTTAATATATTCAAAAAGGCATGAGAAATCCATGAGACCTCCTTTAGTACATTACAATCATAATCTCAGTCACATCTTGAGCTTTGCATTCTTATAAAGCAATAGAGAGAGAAAAAAAAGGGGTACTAAATTCATCTTCAGCAATTTCCTAATTATTCTAAAAGCTCTTGGTGAAACAAACCCAATTTAAGTAAATGAATGAAATAAATAATTACGTATCCTATATAAAACCTCAACCAACGTGGAGTTTTAGCACCTGAATCATCTTGGTATGGTGGGAGAGGTAAAACAAAATGTATTCAATCACTTTCAGCACCTAGCATAAGCAATACATTACAAAAAAAATTACATTCATCAAATCTGTAGAAGTAATCCAAAACGTGTACAAGAAAAATTACATCCATCAACTCTTAACATTCAAAACTACATTTATCAACTGGCAAATAATTCTCCAACTCATCTGCAACCCATAATTTGCCTACACATTCACATCCATCTATTCTTAAAATCAAAATAATTACACCAAGGTTTGATACAATAATTCTCAAACTACTACAAACAGCAAAATACCAAGTTTGGATATAACCCAATGCCAAACAGAATACACTACAAATTCAATTATCTCAAAATTCTTCAACTTCCAATTTGCCACCTGCAGTGACATAGTTCCATAAAATATGCATTATCAAGTGAGCATCAATCCTCTCATTGGAAAGCAAGCCTTTGAACTTCTAGTGTCTTTGCATGTTGAAGCTTCATTGTTTATACATGTATCAACAAAGGGAAAAAAAATAGTCAAGACAATAATACATACACTAACTGCTACGTATATATCTGTAGCTACAATCCGCTAAAAAAAAACTCATATTTACTAATATATAAACACTAATAGTTATGCAAACTCACAAGGACTGATTCACACCAAGTTCAAAGTGGCATGCATGACATATCATGAAAACTACTTTAACAACCAATGCCACCAAAGTTTCTCTTTATTAGTGATAACATATTTCTTAAACAAAAAATACAATTGATATTTTGGTTTCAGCCCTGCTTCACCATCAAATTCCAGTGTTGATATTTAGGAAGAAAAAAATGACTATAAATCCTTTTGCTACAGCTAGCAAAGATAACAATTAACATCAAAGTATTTGAAAATGTGTCTAGTTATAATATGGGGCCTAATGCTCACCCTTCCCCCTTCACCCATCACGCTATTTAACTCAAATCCAATTATTGGTGACTAACACTCACCCCCTTCAATTGCAAATGCAAAAATAAAGATATAAGTAATAGAAATAATAGAGATTTCCTTTTGTGCCTAAGCAAAGGCTAATATTGTGGCATCCAACATATCATTTATCCCGGTCACTTCTCTCTTTTCCTGTTGGGGGGGGGGTTGATCTACTTCTGCTAATTAAATTGACAAAAATAAAAATAAATTGGCCAAGTTTGAAGGGAATTGTTAAGGTTTTGAAGCAACATTGAGGTCATCAAAACCCCACAAACTTACAGATCAACCAATGCCATGATTTCTGGACTCGCACAACAATGCCATGTCTAGTTGCAGTCTTTAACGTTACAGACAAATATATAATGAACACAAATCACAGATTAACCAAAAGCCCCACAAAAATTGCAAAAAAATCTCCAAGCTTTCCGGTTATTTATGCAAACTCACAGATCAAACAAAAACCCCACAAAACACACTTTACTACTTTAGTACCACACAAAACACAAATCAAAAAACAAAAACAAACTCACAGATCCATTAAATACAAAAACACTCAATATACTAGAAATGGAGAGACCTCATTTCAAAAATAAAAATAAAAATCCTTTCTTTCATTTCTTACCGGCCTTGTTGGTAGAGTACCAGGAGACTGATCGTGGGTATCGGCAGTAAGATCAACTAGTTGGGCGGAAGAGACCATGAGGGAGAAAAATGCTGAAAAGAAAATGGGGGGAGAACAACGTGGGAGGGGGGGTTATTTCAAAATGGTTCCTGGGCAAATAAAATGCGGAGAAATTGAAACCAAAACCCACGTTTTGTTGTTAAAAAAAAAAAAAAAAGCCACGTCGGCTGGAGTGCGGAGGTTGCGTGAACAGTAGAGGTTGAGTAGTAGTACTCGTAAAATTTATATGATAAAATTTAATTTATAAAATTTAAATTTAAAATTAAAATTTATTTTTTTAATAAAATTTTATTATTTACATATTTTATTAAATTAAAAATTTCTTTTATAATTTACTTATTGAATTTGAAGTGTGCGAACGAGTGCAAAGAGTGTGTTTTTTTTTTTTTTTTAATACATGTGAGGGCATATTTTAAGAGAAATGATATTTGTAATCATAGAGTACGCAAGTAGAGTGCACAAATATTGCGCACTCATTTTAAAAAAATAAGTAAATATGATATTCATATAAAAAAATTAATTTTTTAATAACAAATCTTATTCTTTTTCTAAAAAAATGCATAATATTTACACAATGTATATAATATTACTCGCATTTTAATAAGTTGTGTGGCACTGCCACTTAATATAGGTTATGATGACCGGTAGTGCCATGTTATTCCTTAAATTAGTTTTATAAAAAAAAAATTATTTATTATCTACTACACATAATATATAATTTTTTATTTTTATTATTTTATTTAAATACACTTATTGATATATAAATATATATTTTAAATAGAAGGACAAAAATATAAATCATATGTTTTTTTTAAAGGGAAAGTGTTATCATTTATTAGAGAAACTTACTTCTATGATCGGATACATGTAGAGATATCACCATATCAATTATTACCTCATAAACTAATTAATATATTTAAAACCCTAAAGATATATTATTTTCTTTTGTGACTGATCTCATCTTTATTACTGTTGATACTCTTTTAAAAAAAAAAAAAAACATCTCAGAGATAACATTCAACCTAAATAAAATTCAACCTCACGTTTCATACAAAAAGAACGTTTGGGTATCAAATATATCTCAACACTTTTTAAGTATTCTTGTATCGATGAAAATACTCCACATGCCAAATACAGTGAACCATCTTCGTACCAAAGTCTCTCCACTATAATATTTATTATTATTATATATAAATAAAATCATCATTCAAAAAAATCAATCATTGATGGGACCTACACTTTTTTCAATTATGAGTGATGCTAGAAGCCACCGCTGGCTCTAGCATGTGTTTTTCTATATGTTTTTTTTATAATTATTTTTATATAGATGTTTTTAACAATTTTAAATATTTTAAAAAAATAAAATAAAATAAATTTATAATATTATTAAAAAACACTTTCTTAATTATGAAGTAAAAAAATTATTAAAAAATACTTTCTTAATCACGAAGTAAAATAAAAAAATAATATTTTTTTTACTTCATAATTAAGAAAGTATTTTTTAATAATATTATAATTTTTTTATTTATTTTTTAATATTTAAAATTGTTAAAAACATCTATATAAAAATAATTGTAAGAAAAATACATAAAAAAACACATGATAGAGCCAGCGGTGACTCCCAACGGGAGCCACCAGCGGTGGCTCTATCATTTTCCTTCAATTATCTATCCAAAAGTCACGTCCACCAGGTCTATGTTCATACAAGTGTCTAATTGCTATTAACGTTGGAAAAGCAAAGGGTGGTCTAAAGGAGGCGTTAAAAATTGAACTCAACATGTATTTGATTGAATGATATTTTATTTTGAACTAATGTTTTTATATTCTGCACTATGCCTTAAATTACTAAGTGAAATCAATCATTTTTATAAAATATATATTATTTTATAATATTTATCACTATTAAATATAATAAAAAATAAAATCACTATAATATTTATACTATAATATTTATCACTATTATATATAAATAAAATCATCATTAAAAAAAATCAATCATTAAAAAAAATCAATCATTGATGGGACCCACATATTTTTCAATTATATATCCAAAAGTCAACAACTCAACATAGGCGGGAGCGGGCCCGCCCCCACTGCCCCGCCCCGCCCAGCTTCCGCCCCCGCGTGGGCGGCGGGCTACCCCGCTCCGCCCATGCGGGGGCGGGGCCCCCCGCCCCATATAGAGAGAGCCTAGCAGGGGCGGGGGGCTCGATGACCCCAACAGGGCCCCGCCTCGCCCCCCACCCCCGCTTCACATATAAATTTTATTTATTTATTTATATATATAAATAAATATATTGTATATAGATATATACAATTTATAAAAGACTTAAAATTATATTCAAGTCATTTAATTGTCTTGGCCTCCTAAGCCAACATTTACATATGAGGCCAAGGTAATACAATAGTCATCCTTAAGCAATGTGAGACTTAGTACTAAGTCTCACATTGCTTAAGGATGACTATTGTATTACCTTGGCCTCATATGTAAAGGTTGGCCTAGGAGGCCAAATCAATCCAAAATCTAACTCTAATAAATTTAGGTTTTTTTTATATTTATTTAATTTATTATTTAAATTATATTATAATTTGGATCTAAAAATATTTTTCTAGACCAAAATTTTTTTTTTTAAACACAATGTGGTGCCTAGGCGGGGGTGGGGCAAATGAGATTTTTTCCCCAACACCCAGACCATGCGGGTATTTAACTCAACATACTTCATACATCTAAACAACTCAAAATATTATCAATAGGACTCATAAATTCACTTCAATTTCTATAACTATTCACAAACATTCTTTAACACTTATAATGTATTTTCACTACCTAAACAACGTAAAGACAAACGTTAGACTTGGACCAACTCTTTGTTTTTTTTAACAAAACAATAAAATAGATGCGAAACGGAGCGCCCCCCGAACTTCCGCTCGCCGCAAAACAGCATCCTTTTTAGGCTAGCTGGATCTTGATCGATCGAAGCAACTTTTGACTTTCCGTTGAGGACTCACGGGAACTTTCTGGTCCCTGATCCAAAAATGGCTGCCAATTTCTGGACATCCTCTCACTAGTACATTTCCAACATACCCTCTTTTCATTTTATTTACTGTGTTTTCTGTGTTTTAGATTTATTTTTGTTGTTTATTCCGTTCTTCTTTCGGGTTTCTGAATTCGGGTATGTTTTGTGTTTTTCAAGCAAACAGCTTTTGGATCAGGAAGATGTGGATGTGCTGCACCCACTCGACAAAGACAAAGGCATCACTCTTGAGGATTTCAAGCTTATTAAGATGCACATGGCCAATTGTATGATCTCTCTCTCTCTCTCTCTCTCTCTCAAACGCACACTTTATGTTGGATTTCACTCCATTATTTTTCTTTTGTTTTGATGGATTTCAGCTTCTTTAAGTAATTCTCTGTGCTTTTCCCCTTCTTTCTTTTAATTGCAGAAAATTTTGATCGTTCGTGCTTGAATTATTAGTTTATACTTTAATGCCCTTTGTCTGGACAAAGTTTATCTCAGTATACTACGGTCTTTTCGTATATAGTGGATCGTTTTTTTCCCACCAAGAACTGCATCAAGACTGACTGCTGAAAATTGCATCTGCTAAGACTGCTATAACGGAAAATTGAAATCATAATTAGGGTAGTGATTAAACATGACAAGAGATTGTTAACTAAATCAATAGAAAGTTGACTGTGTTTTATTGAGAATTGTTGCTTTCCTGGTGCAGTGCCCCTTGATATGATAGGTTTCTAAAAGAATTGAGACTACGAGACAAGATGCATACATTTTTTAGTATATGCTTATCAACTTGTCACTTGGAGTTACATATGCTATTAGAGATATTAGGGGAAATGGTATTTTTTGTTCTCCCTCTCTCTCATGTGCACATGTGTGTTTTATTGTAATTGGATTTTGCTGTTATCACCTTGTAATTTATTGGTTCATACCGTCTCTTGCAGTTCTTGATTTTATGGATTTCTTTGTCGATTGTGAATTTGTTGAATCATAGAATTATAACTCCCTGTATTTCTTGAACGTCCCTTGAAATGCGCATATGTGCTCCTGCTAATAATGTTGCTTTAATATCTACATTATTTTAAAAGTTCACTTTTTTATTGGCTTGTTTTCAGATATATGGAAATTGGCTCAATATTTTAAAGTGAGGCAAAGGTTTGAACTTAATCTTTTAATCTTACTGAAACCATTACCTATATGTTCATAATTTATGCTCTTTTAAAAAAATACAAGTAGAACTGCCTTTTCTTTTCCCCTGCTTAGATGGTTCTTGAAGTCTTGATTCACATATAACTTGTACAATTTTTGCCTGGTAGTAAGATGACCTGTGAAACACGATGCATGGCTAATTTAAGTAAACACCAATGTCAACATTCAGATAGAAAATAATAGTGTTTAGAATTGATCAAAGCTTGTTTTGACTGATGGGGAAAATAAGGGTTACTGACTCATTTGAACCTCTCTAGTCTTGATGTCATGCTACGGCCTCGTTTGGATGTTTGAGATGAGATGACAAATCTGTGAATAGTAGTGAAATGGTTTGAATTAAGAAATTTTATGGGGTTTTGGGAAAGGAGAAAAAAAGTTGAATAAAAATATTATAAAGTTAAAATATTGTTAGAATATAATTTTTTAATATAATTTTTGTTTTGGGATTTGAAAAAATTAATTTTTTTTTTTTTTTTTGTGTTTTGTTTGGAAGTTTGGGAAAGTTGTAATGATTAGATTACCGATAAAAAAAAAAAGGTAATGATTAGATGAAAATTTGAAATTAAAAAGTATTTGTGTTTGAGTGATGCATGCTTAGATGTTGAGATGAGATGAGTTGAGATTTCTCATCTCACCTCAACATCCAAACGGGGCCCACTTCTGAAATTTATTCACATATTCTCAACTTTATTGACTTATAAGCAAGTACCTCCTACCACTACTGATGCTAGAATTTGTTAATACAAATGGAACAAAATTATTTTGTTTTGAAGAATTTTTTTTTGATAAGTAAGAGATAAATATTATTGATATGAATGAAATAGTCATGACCCATGTACACAAGAAGTATACAAAAGAACACCTAGATACATTCTAAGAATTTTTGTTTCTAAGAATTGTGGGGTGATTAGGTACTATTGTATCCTTCAGGGCCTCATGATAACAGTTAATTCTCAGTAATTTTGTTTTGTTAACTTTACAAAATCGGTGTAGAAAGGTAGATTAGACTATTTTCACCACTCAGTTAAATCTCTAATATACTGGTCAAATGTTTCAGGGTGGTAGCTACTGCAGTAGCATATATGAGACGCGTTTACACCAGGTACCCAAGCAATTACCTGATGATGAAAAATAAGCTCAATTAGTGACGACAAGCTCCTGGCTTTTTGTTTGCTTTTCATCCAAGTAACAACTATCATTTGAATTTGTGATACCAGTTGATAATTGGGTATTGCCAGTTCATTATATTTTTTGATTCTGGTTAATAGCCTAAATACTGACTTTTTTACATAACCAAAACTTTTTACAATCCACTTTTTCCTATCCTTTAAAATATATCATCAAAACTCACTTTTTCTATTTTACATACTGACTTTTACAATATACCATATATCAACTTATTTATTTTTTCTTTATATCATTTAAATATTATACTTTTTAATATATTTTATTCATTTCAAATAAAGTAAAAAGTAGAAAGTAGATAAAGAAATTAATAAAGAGTAAAAAGTAGAGAGATAAATGAATTAAATATTTATACAAGTGTGAATAGTGTTCCATAGATGTAGAGATGGTACTGTAGCAAACTGGATATTAGTTATAAAATACATAATCCGGGCTATATTGAGCTATTTCCTTCAAATTTTACAAAAACATGGGTTTTACATAACCCATTGGGGAATGCTCTGCGCTTCTTTTTTTTTTTTTTTTTGCTTTCTGTAACTATACTCTACTTTGTGTACTGTACATGTCTCTTCATTACAAACTGTATGTAGTAATCCTCCATCAGTGGCTATACACAGCATAAAATAAATTAATGGGGCAATGCTGGTTTTGCAACTTGTTCACAGCCTAAGTGTGAAGCAATAGTTGCACGCTTATAAAGATGTAAGAGAAATGATACTTGCAGTCGTGAGTATGCAAACGCCGTGTAATCACTTTAAAAAAAGTGAATAAATATGGGACCCACATAAAAAGAAATTAATTTTTTAATAGTGGACCCCACTCTTTTTCAAAGCGACTGCACAACGTTTGCGCATTCAACGACTGTATGTAGCATTACTCAAGATGTAAATACTTCATTCTGGTGTATCATATGGACAAATACATGGTCTCTCTGGGTCCCATTGAATTTCATTTAGAATAGCAGAATTACAATGTTCATGTTGATTCTTAGTACAAGTGAAAGGATAAACTGAGTTTGAGAACCTGCTACATGTGGTTTTGTTTGACCAAATTTGGGAGAGAGTTTTTGCTCGGTGGTGGCTTATCATGTCCTTCTCTCCTGCTAAATTGCTCTTAAATATTTGGAAGGACATTCTTTTCTGAGTATTTTCTTTTTCTCAAGACTTTTTTTACTCAGTTTTGCATACAAGCACTTGGATTGCTTTATATGTTGTCATTTGGGTATCCTCTTATAAGAAAGCAGATTCAGACACCTTTTACACCCTGTTGCGTGGCTGCTTGGTAAGCTTAACTGCCTTTTGTTCTCACAGAAAGAGTATGACAGAATATGATCCACGCCTTGTTGCTCCAACCTGCTTGTACCTAGCGTCTAAAGCAGAAGAAAGCACAGTGCAGGCCAGGCTTCTTGTGTTTTTCCACAAGAAATTATGTAATTACTTGATACTGAACTTAATAGTTAAATCACTGGAATTCCTACCAAATTCAATGGTTGACATTTAGGCAGTGCGTGAAGTTCTTAGAACCCACCTTTTCTGTTTCACAGGTGCTGATGAAAAGTATAGGTATGATAGGTATGAGATCAAGGACATCCTTGAAATGGAAATGAAGATTTTAGAAGCACTAAATTATTATTTAGTTGTATTCCATCCTTACCGAGCATTGTCTCAGTAAGTATTTCATCCCCTTTATCAGGTATATTTAGCTAATTCAGGTTGGTTGTAAGATGTTTGGTTTTTTTTTGAATTAATCTTTTAAGTTTAGACTGTAACTGATCAGTGGTCAGCTCCATCAACTTGATGAATTACTTGATTGCTTGAATGTCAGTCTTGGTTTTGACTTGGTGTTTTACCTTATTTAAGCTGTAACCACCAGATTTTCAGTTTCCTTTTCATATTTATCTGATTCTAGGCACTTATAAAAAAAACAATTGTCTGATACTAGACATTTTGGTTGGAATGTTAATGCAGTTTGTCTTCATATTCTTTGGTACTGCTAGTTGATATCAAACTTTAAATGACACTTCTAAATTAGGCACAATCCTATGTCCCTATCTCATTCCTGATAACTGTTGATTTCTTGTAATATATTACTTCTACAGTTGTATAGTCCTAGATCTGGGATTTGTATGCTTGCATTCACTTATTGTTACTTATATTATTATGAGTGTGATTGCAAACTCGGATTTAATTAATCCCGGGCTACCTTAGGTTACTGCCAGAGAGGAAGAGAAGAAAAGTCTACTTTGGTTCCGATGATGCCAATAATGATCTTTGTGTCTGATTTTTTAGACTAGATTGCTCCTTTATCAAAGCTAGTCGTTTGATCTTCTCGATGAGATATCTTCCTCAGTGACAATTGTTCATCCTTTTCTCCTTGCTTTGGTAGGTTGCTTCAGGATGCAGGTCTGAATGATATAAATATGACCCAATTAACTTGGTAAGAGTCAAATTTCCAGCATAGTCAAATTTCTGAGGTGATTGTTGGGACACGTCACCGTGCCCATCTATTCTTTCGTGCCTATCTATTCTTTGTTTTTCTTAATATTTAGGATAAATAAGGTTTTAATATTCATGTTATGTATGTTCCAATTATTTATTTATTTTCTTGCCATTCCCTCATGCATTGCACAAAAGTATAATTGAGATGGGTTCTTAGTTTTCGCTATAGCCACAAGAAATTTAAATAAATTTTTTTAAAAGGAAGTTTAGTTTGAACTCAATTAGGATTTTTTTAGAGAGAGAGAATATAGCATTGGGAAAAAAGGAAAACCTTATTTAAGTAGGAGCCATTGGGAAAAAATAAAAGAAAAGAAAAGAAAAAAGGAAGGCTCAATTCGGACCTTGGTGGAAAAAAACCCTAGCAAGAGCCTCTCACATTAAAAGCAGGACAAAAGAAGAAGAATTCAGGCCTTGGGATCCTTTGCCGATACAGTAATCTTGGTATTTCATGGATATGCTGTATGATTTTGTCCAAAGCTGTGTTGTCAATCTGTCTTTTTCGTATTTCAATCAATGTTGGATAATTCTGATGGGACATTGACCTTCCTGCCACTATGGCTCACCATACAAGTTTTTTAAAACAGACTATGCCATGTCACTTATTTTTGAGTAACGCTAGATATAGTCATGGATTGTGCAAGTGCCACGCACTCCTTTTGATAAAGAGTGGGGCCCACCATTAAAAAATTAAAATTTTCATGTGGGTCCCATATATACTCACTTTTTTCAAAATGAGTATGTGGCGATTGCGCACTATATGACTGCAAATATTATTTCTCTTTATTTTTACCTATTTTTCATCTATCTTAATGGTTATAATTGGATGAGGACATTATTTGTCAATATTTGGTAGTTGAAGAGTACAATGTGTCATTTGCTTAGAGCGTAAAGTGTAAAACATCTATTTGTTGAAGGATGGAAAGTTTATTTTTTCCAAGATAATTGCTTGTTCCTTTCAAATAATAAAAGTGCGAGAAGTGCTTGACAAAGCTGCTTGTGTTAAACATAGCTGTAGCTCCACATTCTCCTCTTGCTGTACTCATGCCATGTTTTTCTTTTTCTACCTGCAATCAATTCCGGAGAGTTATTTTGCTTCTTTTTTTACAATATGTTAGCATCTATTGATTTACAAGAACATTTTTTTTTAATCGGTGGTAGCAGATATTGATTTACAAGAACATAAATGTGATGTAGCCCTGATGTGTTAAAATTAGCAGGGGACTTGTGAATGACACCTACAAGATGGACCTTATTCTTGTACATCCTCCGCATCTGATTGCTTTAGCATGCATTTATATTGCTAGTGTACTCAGGGAAAAGGATACCACTGCATGGTTTGAAGAGCTTCGTGTTGATATGAATGCGGTAATTTTTCCAAAGCTAATTCTTACTCTTGTCATGGTTTTCTGTCACCTCTTATTCCAATTAATATGATTAAAACCATAAATTGGCACCCTTTTTGGGAAGGATGTAAAAAGGTGGAACACATTCTAATTAAAAAACGAAAAACAATAATACATGATCATATTTCAGGTGACATGTCTAACTGCCAACTGCCATCTTGAACTTTTAGTTGATTTGCCTCAAAGTCAAAGGCCAAATTGCTTATTATGGAGCATCTTCAAGTAGCCTGTACCCTTTTTAAGCACCAAAACTTCGTTAGTATGCCCTTTTCCATGGGTTAAGAGTGTCATAGCTAAATTGCAGAATCCTTTTTAATATATATTGACCGATAAAAAGACTTTGTAATATATTTACTTTTTTGTATTATTTTCTTTTTCTCTCATTTCATGGGCTATAGGAGACATGCCAAATACCGTGAATAGAAATTGAATGTAGTGCCAAGATCTTTTGGATCAATTGGCAACACCTTGATTTCTCACTAAGAGAACCAAGGATCAAATCCCTCCCTCCCCAATGTATGTTTCTGATAGGATTGATCCTAGAGGAGTAAAGTGTCATGAAAATTTATCAAGTACAAGTGACAGGTAGGTAATAGTGTCATGAAAATTGCCCATTATTGAAATGCTTCATGAGAACTACCTGTCATTACGTGCCTTGCATGTGTGACCATGTAATTTTATTAACTGCAATAAATTTCCATTGAAGTTATTGTTATGGATTTGCAGCTCATAAAAAGTCCTGATGTGTTCTACTCCCTAAACTATTAATGTGCAAGTTTTTGACAGGTAAAAAATATTTCCACGGAGATATTAGACTTCTATGAGAACCACAGAATGATCACGGACGACAGAGTCATTGCTGCTCTCAGCAAGCTAAATTTGAAGGCATAAACGGTTTGTAACTCTGCCTCCTGCAGGACAATAATGCTATTTCTCTTGCTATGACGAAGATAGAGTTTCTGGTCTATCCCAAAAGAAGTAGATGATTGTATTGTTTATGGTATTGGGAACCTATCAACGTGCTCTTTAGCCAAGCAAAAGGAGGGAGAAGAGGTTGTATTACAATATGTAGGAGGAGACATATCCTGTGAGATCAGATAATTATGTTTCTAAGAGATGATTAATGTAACGAAGTTCACTTTAACAAGCTAGTTGATCAATCAGTCTCTATGCAAATATGTACCGATTTTATGTAAATTTGGTTTATTTAAAGCTACACACTTACAGATTGACAACATAACTAATTGTCTGGATTTATAATGTGTTTGTAATATGTTATATGTACTTATATATAATATATACATGAAACCATGGTCTTCTCTAGGGTAGGTTTGGGAGGTGAGATGAGAATTTTGTGTTTTGTTTTAGTGTTTAAAATATTATGTTTTAGTATTATTATTGTATTGAGATTTGAAAAATTTAAATTGTTTATTATATTTTATATGGGGATTTGAAAAATGTGTAATGATGAGATGAGATGAGAATTTTGTGTTTTGTTTTGGTTACCAAACCTGCCCTTAATCTTAGTGGGATCGAAACTGGCAGAACATATTGGAGATAGAACAGCGTTACCAGTTAAAGGAAGCATTTACTTGGAGACAAGTGACTGAACCATGACAGACTACTTGCCTTGAAGATGCAAAGTTTCTCAATATAACAATT
Source organism: Juglans mandshurica (assembly GCA_022457165.1). Lineage (NCBI taxonomy): Eukaryota > Viridiplantae > Streptophyta > Magnoliopsida > Fagales > Juglandaceae > Juglans > Juglans mandshurica. The sequence continues at coordinate 4,645,090 of CM039630.1, read as the reverse complement.
AAATAAACTATAAGAAGATATTCCAAATGCATTATTATGTCAAAAAATAAGTGCTTGAAAAACTCAACCATTACAAAGCAGTTAGGCAGCCTGGTTTTTCTGAAGTTTTCAAGGGTCTTGTAGCTAAAATGGCAAGCAATGTTCTGAAGTGTAACTTGTCTCCAACCGCGCCACTGTGATAAACGTAGGGTCATGATGTGTGATAAATTTCTGGCAGCACTGTTCATTGTGCTGGCAATCTAGCCACTGGTCGCTGTTTTTTCTCTTATTTGTAGTTCCGAGATGAAATATAATGAAGACGTAGGTAAATCTCACTGGCTGGTATGACCTCACAGACCGGGTCTTCAACCAAAAATTCTGTCACAATTCGGTCTATGATTGAAATGGTACATGAAATGACTTAGCATGTTGATACCAAAAATCAAGCTTTCAGCGTAAAAAGAGTTGGGACTAAAGATCATGAACAAAAATACAAACTCTCAAGCCTCCAACAGCTACAGAGCTTTAAGGAGTAAATCTACGTTGAGCAATGGCGCATTTGACTTCAACATGAAATTTAATACCATTTCTATCATCTTAACCTCCCAGGTGAGCTCTTGCATCCGCTGTATGTATGGATTACAAAAGCATTTCTCGATTAATCTTCCATAAACTCTGCAGCTACCATATGAATTTTCCACAACCTTTCACGTTTCAAATGATTCAAGAAAGCCTCCAACTTCTCTATTTATTTTTTTCCTTTCTTCTTGGCCTGCTTTTTCTCTGTGAAACATAAGTGCAACACATTACAAGCTAGATTTGTGGGAAGATCTTATATTTAAAAACAATATTTGCGAGGGAACAAAAAACAGAGTAAAAAATTATCACCTAATTTCCTCTTTGCTTCAGATTTCGCAAAGAACTCCCTCCATTCATCAGTCAGAACAAAAACTGGGTCATCGTCCTCTTCCTCTTTTAATTCTTCATAGTTATGCTCTTGTAACATCCTATTTCAACACCACCATGAAAGACCAATTTGGATAAGAAAAAGCAAATGGAAAATATTGTTGTAACTAGTAGGAATCTTTTTGATGCAGAACAATAGAACTAATAATGAATGTGTTTATGCTGATGGCAGAGCTTGTGAATCACTTTTTTCTATTAGACATCAACAAATAAACAAAAAGACATTAGATATTCAAGGATCCAGCTAGTACCATTGCCACAATTGACTTCTTTTGCCAGTCGAGGAATTGGTTCTCCTTCATATTTAGACAAGAAAACTGGCTTGGGCTACATGGAATATGTTCTAATTGACAAACAAGTTCCAAAGGTATTCTCTCATTTAGACAAACAAGTCTGAACATTTATAGCACGTTTTATTGAACAATGGTCTTAGTTTTGCAGCACCACGGATAATGAAAAGATGCAAAGTGCCAAACTTTCGTAATCATGGCAACCAAAGCAAGCATGAAAATTCAATTGAGAAACAAGTCCTCATTAGTCATATAAGTTCAAAAATCAAAGGTCTTGTACAGGAAACAAAACAAATTCCATTGTTTGCGAGAGAACTTCCAACAAGGGCTTCTAAAAAAATTCAACAAATTACCTCTTTTTTCCACTTGATCTAGGCGCTAACATTTTTCTCTCAATGAACTATCTCTAACTCAACTCTTTTTCCCTCCCTTCAATATGTGTAATAACCACTTGAATCAGGATGTCCAAATACTACCTAAATCAATTCCCAACCCAACCATCTAAAATATAAACGAAAGAATTTAAGCTCACTTAACTGAGCTCAACTTATCTAATTTTCTATGAAATACAAATATTCTACCTACTTTAGCCTAATTTCAAAAGCCCAATTAACTCCCAAACATACTGATATGCCATTCTATTAAGATCTTTCGTCTGGTACTCTCAATATTTTGAGAGCAAAAGGCCTTGACATGACAAATAAATGAACGAATCGTATCAAAGAGTAGAGAATAACTGGATTAGAGCAACTTACGGAGTGGCAAAATCATAAGCTTCTTCACGCCCAGAAGCACACCTATTCAAATCGTTTGGGAGAGGAACGGGACCAGAAGGTTCTGGGTTTCGAGGAAAAGTATTAAAACTGGGGCATATATGGCGGCGACCGTGATGATGGAGGTGGTGGTGGTGGTGATGGTGGTGGAGGTGGAGGTGGTGATGGTGGCCGTGAGGACAGAAACATAAAGAATGGAAATGGCAGTGATTATGGTGGTGGTGGTGGGCAGGATGAAGAGGAAAGCATGGCCTCCAAGCCTTAGATCCATGAGTAGGATCCATGGATCGGATTGTGAAGCAAGTAAATTACTAGGTTTTATAAAGACCTGTGCTCTCAGCTCTGTAAACTGCGTTTGAACAATGAAAACCAAACCTCTGCGCTTTAAAAGAGAAGAAAGAGCAGCCAGATTCTTAAATCCCCTATATTATAAAAGATTAGTATTTTATACGAGGGATTTTTAAAGGACATGACATATTCATTATATAATAAAGTGAAAATACCCTTTATAAGATGAAAAATCTTTTTCACAGCCTACTGTTGGTGGAAGCCCCAGCACATCTAACGTGCTGGGTTGAAAAAAAAAAAAAAAAAAAAAAACCTATGTGAGATGTGTGGAGAGTGCAACGCACAGTAGGTTGATCTCTAGCATTGTTCTTATAAAAAGAATGGTCAGCCACGATAGGGTGCACACTTTGCAGTTTGAACTTTGCACAACCTACTTGGTTGCACTGTTGGTAATTTTTTTTTCTTTTTTTAAAAATTAAAATGTGCATTTTCATTTTACTATTTTCTTCTTAAAGAACATCGGATTCAAAAACACTGTTGAGAATCTCTTTGTAAATGCTTCTTTCCGATCTCCGATTTTGTGTTCTCAGGCTTCCATTGCCGCTTTGTATTGGGCTTGAATTCTTTTGTAGAGAGATATGGAGGTTTTCATAGCATGAAGAGGAAGCAGCTGCAAGCGCAATAGGCAGTGCTCTTGAATTCTTTCCCAACAATAGATTTTCTCACCTTTTTTTTTCAACTTTCATTTTTTTTACCATAGTGGATTTTGCCTAAAATATGGTGTTATACATAGGAGAAAGGAGAACTCATAAATAAAGGTTAGTTGTGCTCAAAGGACTTGGGGGAAATAGGCAGTACAAACCAGACGGGTTGAAGCCCAGAATGTGGAGAAAGCTTCTGCAGTTGACAATGAAAGTGAAAGTCTTGCAGATAAGAAAGAATGTGAAGATGATGTGAAAGTCTTGCATATCAGAAAGAATGCGAAAAATCAGAGGAGGCTCTCAAAGAAGGACTCGGGCTGAGAGATAATCGAAGAAGACTGATGGTTGAGAGCCTGAGAGATGTGCATTTAGTGAACCCGGTCCAGTGTGTTTAGTGAATCCGGTCCACAAGTCAGGTGTGTTATGGCTACTGCCAATAATAGGCCGATATAAAGATTTTTCGTTATATAAAAAATAATAAATCTTCACAACCTCCTCACACTCCACACTCCATATTTTTTTTAATTTTTATTATTTTTTTCTTTTATCAAATATTTATTATATTAATAATGAATAGAAAATTTGAAATAATTTAAAAAGAATAAACTCAAAAAATATTTTTAAAAAAATCTTAAAAAATTTAAAAATTTTAAAAAAATGTGGAGTGTGGAGTGTGGTGGAAGTTGTGTAGCAAAACTTTATAAAAAAAAAAAGTGAAAATACCATAGTATCTATCTTTCAACAAAATTTAATAATATTTTTTTTTAACTTTTGAAAATACCTTCTTTTTCAACTGTTTGCATCTTATGTAGGTTTTCTTTTTTTAAAATTTTATGTGCAGTCACTTTTGCATACTCTATTAATATAATTAATTACGTTTTTTTTTAATATAAAATAATTATTTTAGTCAATTACATTAATAGAGTGCGTAAAAAATATACAAAAATGACTGCATGTAACAAAACTTTTTATTTTTTTAATAAAATTAAGAAATATGATAAGAGGATGTCGATGACACACTTTAAGAATAATCGTATAAATAAAAACAAATTAAAAAATAAAATATAAGAAATATAATTTAAAGATGAGAAAAGATATTTGTAATTGTAAATTTTACAATCGTCGCGTAATCGTTTTGAAAAAAATGAATAAAACATGGAACCCACATGAAAAAAATTAATTTTTTAATAGTGAACCTCATTCTTTTTCAAAGCGATTACGCAATGGTTACACATTTTACGGTTGTATGTAGAATTACTTTAAAATATAGGACCTACATAAAAAAAATTAATTTTTTAATAGTAGACCCCACTCTTTTTCAAAGTGATTACGCGACGTTTACGCACTTCACAGTTATATATAGAATTACTCATATATGTGTGTATGTGTTTTTTAATATTTTATTTTGTGTATATAAACAATAATTTTCCTTCCATTGTAAAAGCCCACGTGCATATTACGTTTCTTTATATTTTGGAGCATCTCTCTCGTCGTCTAATCAAAACTCAAACAACACTTAAACACAACAATAACAATTGATAGACTTCACATTCTGTTATGTTACAAACATTACATAAGAGATTGAGACTGTGAATATGAGATAAGTAATGCTATGTGCAGTTGTTTTGAAAAAGAGAAGGGTTCATTATTAAAAAATTAATTTCTTTTCATGTAGGTCTCATATTTATTTACTTTTTTCAAAGCGACTGCACGACGTTTGCACACTCACGACTGTAAGTATCATTTCTCAAGATATCTACAACAACTTCTAAAAGAAAAAGGTTAGCTCCTAGTGTGGTTGTTATAATTCACGTGATTTGATATAGTATGTCATATTGTAAAATTATTTTATTATAAAAAAATATAATGTACCACATGAAGTTACGTCAATTTTTATTTAAAAAAAATTTATGACTGCAACACTTCTCTATAACTTTAGTCTTTTTTCAAGTTTTGATTATTTTTAGTTTTATAATTTTATCTAAGATATTTTCGTTAATAATTTAAAAGAAAATATATTTGCAACCGTGAATTGTACAACTGCCGCATAATCACTTTGAAAAAAATGAATAAAACATGGGACCCATATGAAAAAATTAATTTTTTAATAGTAGATCCCATTATTTTTCAAAGCGATTATGCGGTATATACGTACTTCATAATTGTATGTAAAGTTACTCATAATTTGATTTTAGTCAAAAAAAATGAAATTTATATATGAAATTTGTATGCATTCACACTTTCCGAGTACACTGTGATTTGTGATCAAATAAATGAGTACTAATCACTTTGGTTGCCAAAGATTATGGAGGGAACACCTATCATCCTGATTCATACAATATAAAGACTAGAACACCAGGAGACCATGCAATGCCAATGCAACGGAAGCATTGACCAAAGGCTGCTCCCTGCTCCTTTCATGTATTTAATTATTTCATAAAATGCAACCCACCTTTACCTGTCATTGACTAATATTCATTCTCTATCTTTACATTTGGGTGGTTGGTGGAGTGATATATGGGATTAAAGCAGCCTCGAATTCTTGTCAAGTTTCAAGTAAGAGACATATAAATGTAGGGAAATGCTTTTCCCACGCATAAGGTGGTCACCGATGGTGGCCACCGATTGAATTTTTTTTATTTTTATTTTTTTTACTTAATTGTTAAGTAAGGATTTTAAAATGAATTTCTATTTTTATTTTTTTTTAAATATTTAATGAATTTAAAAAATGTTTGAAAAAAAATAAAAAAAAAAATAAAAAATTTCTTTTACCTATTTGGTGGCTATTTCGGTGGACTCCCTAAGTGGTTTTTACCACTATAATATTTTATTTTATATTTTAATTTTTCTTTTTACTTAATGATTAAGAAATTATTTTTTAATAATATTATAGTTTTTTTTATTTTTTAAAAAATATTTAAAAGTATATAAAAATATATGTAAAAAAAATTTAAAAAAATAAAGATGAATTATACCTAACTGTAGTTCCAGCGGGAGTTGTGAGCAGTGGACATAGCACCATCCAATTAATAAATATTGTAGGATCCACTTCATATATTTATCTATTTCTCATTTAATACCGAAATTTTTTATGTTAAAACTTACACCATATCATTTATAGATGTTAAGTAAATTTATCAAATAACATTAAATACACCCCATAAGTGTTGTGGAATGGACCTTTTATGCGCTAACGCTCTCGTTTAAATTTGAGGAAATTTTCTGTCAAAATTAGAAATTATCATTAATAGCTGAGCCTGTTAAGTAAGTTGATGAGACCTTGACGCAACGCTAGTCTAAATTTGAGGAAATTTTTCTCGTGAAAGCTGAGAATCACTATGTCTTTATAATCGCTGTTAAGTAAGTTTTATCAAACAGCATTAAATACAGCGTAATAAATGTCGTGAAAATGACTTTATTACTATAAGTGGTTTTAACTTAGAACTTCTGACTTAGAAGGCATGAAATACCCGCTCCTACCGACTGGAATACCGCCTTATAGTTACGTGTCTAATGCACTGACGTTAAAAGAATGGTATAAATCCTAAATTTGACGTTGGTGGGTTGGTGGAGTGTACCATTCTCTTCCCTACCACGCATCTATGATGGTATTTGGATCCCACCATACTTTATACACTTCAGTCTGCGTAGAAAACCAAGCACCTCCAAAGTTCCAACCCACCATTTTAGATCACAGCACACCACAGCTTTCTGGTCCTCCCTCTCACGTTTATTTATTTGTTATTAAGGGAAGTAGAGCAGACGTAGGAAAATGAGAAGAAAATAAAGAAATCGAATGTGATGTGATTTGCGTACCGGCCCTGATCCTCCGCTGACGTACAACATGCACCTCGTCTTCACTTTCTTTATGGGTGCAAAGTGAGGCCCACTTTCATGCTGAGAGAAATCTAAGAATCCACACATTCCAAAGATCAGCGGCATTCCTACGTTTCTCTTCCCAATTGCATCCATCCTCCCTCTCCCTCTCCCTCTCTCTCCTTTTATACCCGTTTTCTTCTTGAATTGGTTTGATCCGTGCGCCCATTCGAACCTTTCTCTTCTTATTCCTCTGCGTAGCTAATATCTTGGATATTCTTATTTTCAATACTCTGTATCTTACAGTCGCAAGATTGGTTCGGATCATTTTGATGCGGGCAGCTTAAATTTTGAATATTTTTATCGGTTCTTTATCAGGTTCGGGTTTGTTTGAGAACTTATCCAGATCCTGCATGACCTACCTTTCCTTTGCCCTTATTCTTCACTTGGGTGCCTCCAATTTTAAATTTTCGTGCTGATTATTGCTGACTTTTGGTTATTAGGAGGATTTATTTCATTTTCGTTTGTTGAACTTTGGTAACTGGGGGTCTGTGTTAGTTGGGGGATTTGAGGTCTGTCAATGGGCGCTTTGGAAGAGGGACACTTCGACGTGGAGCTTGAGAATGAAGTGAAACTGGGTTGCACTGAGCTGGGATTTGAAGCAGAGCCGGAGACTATAGACATTGAGGATGCTGTGAAAGTTCTGTTGCGGGGTTTAGGGGAGGATGTTAACAGGGAAGGTCTCAGGAAGACCCCTCTTCGCGTCGCCAAGGCCCTTAGAGAAGGAACCAGAGGTGCTTTTCTGGGCCTTCACCTCGTCTTTATAAGTTAGTTTGTTCAGATTTATTGCACTTGAATCTTATCATCATCTTGACGTATTATCACCTGTAATGAACCAGTAGAATAGGTAAAATTTTGACATTCTCGTTGTTTGGTTCTTTCTTTTTTATACCAATCATTTTAAACTATGCACGTTGATACTGTTCATTTTTTTAACATACTGTTTCACTGATAAAAGATTCTCAACAATCAACGTCTTGCTATTTTATGCCAATCATTTTACGCTTTGCGTGTTGATAGTACACAATTGCTGTCCTAGTATGTTTTTTAATGGAGAACGTTGAGTTTCTGAAATGGTGATAGGTGAATATACTTGTTCATGCTTTTGTTGCTCTCCTCAACTAATTCAGTGATGCCTTCTGATTTATGTTCCTTTTTGGCCAGATGTCCTCGGTTCTAGTCCTATACGGATCTCTTTCTTCATTCTTTTTGACGAGAATGGTTATCATAGGTTATTTTACTGCAAATGCAAGATATGAATAAAGTATCTATTTTCAAAAAAGAAAAGAAGACTACTTAATTATCAAAAAATGTTTTTGTCATCTAAAATACCTTGCTCACCTTGATATGAAGCCCTGACTTCAAATTACTTAATACTATATCTTTGTTACTGTATATATAGGTTATCGACAAAAGGTGAACGAAATTGTCCAAGGTGCTTTATTCCCTGAAGCTGGTCTGGATAGTGGAGTTGGTCATGCTGGAGGTGTGGGTGGACTTGTGATTGTTCGAGATCTTGACCTCTTCTCATACTGTGAGTCATGCTTGCTTCCATTTCAGGTGAAGTGTCATGTGGGTTATGTCCCTTCTGGTCAACGAGTTGTTGGCTTAAGTAAGCTTTCCCGAGTAGCTGATGTATTTGGAAAACGCCTCCAAGACCCACAGCGTCTGGCAAATGAAATTTGTTCAGCATTGCACCATGCCATCAAACCAGCAGGCGTTGCTGTCATTCTCCAATGTTTGCACATCCATTTCCCTAACATGGGATCTGTCTTTCTTGAGTCCAATCACCAAGGATGGGTAACGGTTCAGGTTTGTTCAGGTTCGGGGGTATTTGAAAACGAGTGCGCAGAAATTTGGGGTGATTTTTTGAGTCTTCTGAAATCTCGAGGCATAAATATGGAGAAAAATCATAGAAGAGATTCACACGATCAATGTTGGTGCCCATCACAATCTTCCACAGGTGAGAAAACTTCCTCTGACAATGGACCAGCCAATCCAGCCATGGTTACTGCAGTAGCTTCAATTCTCAGGTCTCTGGGCGAGGATCCATTGAGGAAAGAGCTTTTAGCAACTCCTTGTCGTTTTGTGAAGTGGCTAGTGCACTTCCAAAATAGTAATTTGGAGATGAAGCAGAGCGGCTTTGCTGGTGGTAGGATGGATCTTCATAGACCCCATGGAGAAGTCACCCGGTATGAAAAGCAGATCCATTCTGAGCTGAATTTATCGTTTTGGTCTCAGTGTGAGCATCATTTGCTTCCTTTTCATGGTGTGGTGCATATAGGATACCTCAGTACCGAAGGATTCAATCCCATTGCAAAATCCCGGTTACAGTCGATAGTACATTTTTATGGTTTCAAACTCCAAGTACAGGAAAGACTCACCAGGCAGATTGCAGAGAGCGTTTCATCGCTGTTAGGTGGAGATGTAATGGTAGTTGTGGAGGCTAACCACACCTGTATGATATCTAGAGGGATTGAGAAGTTTGGAAGTAGTACGGCTACAATTGCTGAAATGGGCCTATTTTCAACTGATCCTGCTGCAAGGGCTATATTTTTGCAGAGCATTCCAAACGCTAATACTCCTGTAGGATGATGATTCTTTCTGAATCTAACTCCTCGAATTAATGTCTTTCTGATCTCAGGTATAGATCCTGCCATTCCTTTGCCTTTGTGGTGCAGGCAGGTTTGACAGGGATAAGTAGTTGTGTTGAATCTTCTCAAAGACTTGAAGACAAGTTTTGTCTTGCTCTCAAGTTTTGTGTCAGTGGTGCAGAGAATTTGCACTTGAATGGAAATGCTATGATTATGAGTATCTTAGAATAAAAATTTTAGCTCAGCCGTACTCCGGAAGAGAATTTTCAAGGGCATGCTATTGTTTCCATACTGATTTTTTGAACAAATCTTCCCATCAAACCCTCGAACGAAACCATGAGTTTAGCGGATTAGCTTATCAAGCTCTCACTCTGTTACTGCTATTTAAGCTCGCAAAGACCTTTACGTGTTTCAAAATTAGTTTATTCTGTAAGAGAAATTATTTGTACAAGTCCCATGCAAGCCCTTACAAAAAAGTAGACTCCACTTTAAAAAAGTGTAAAAAAAACTATTCTTTATTAGTGTGATTCATTTTTTTACAAAAGACTTATATGGAATTTGTCTATTTGGAGCTTGTATAACTAAAATAAAACTAGACAATAGAACAAAAAATATGGTGTCTATTTATGTATTCGCTCGCCCTATGGAAATCAAATGCATTAAACTGATTTTTTGTAGGTTAAGTATGTATTCAGTTATATGGTTATGAAAAGGACATGTCCATCACAATATAGGCAATTTGCACAAAGACTACTTACCATACAAGAAAAGATAAGGATATAAAAACCAACACAATATCATATATATCGTGTGTGTGTGTGTGTTACGTGCGTGCACGAGTGCGTGTATATGCATGTATGTATGTATATATATAGACATGGAAGCATTCTTGTTTGTAGCATATTCTAATCCAACCACAAGTGCCGAATTGCATGCCAATTTATTTCTTGTTTAGGAGAAGGTTTGTGAGCTTTTCGATGAGCCTTTCCTCGATGGACATGGTGAATATGCGCATGGTGCACATAAGCTGAGATGATGACAATCCCCAGGGTTATTAATATCAATATACATGCAGATGGAGATAGTGTCCGAACCTGCATATAAATTTCCACAATCAGCATACCTTCTGAGGCAGCACTACAGTTGATTAACCGAAGTTAGCAGTGGCCATACTAAAATGTTAATTTTTTGAGCTGTAGATATTGCCACAAGTTTTAATCTGAACCAGCAAAAGCCAGTGAATTTATTTGCACATACCTCTTCAGGCAACTGAAAATTTGTCAAATTTATATAAACTTCCATTCAGATTTTAGGCTCAGTTCTAGGCCATTCTAAAACCCCAGATTACTATTACAAAATACCATATTGAGACTCTGGTTCCCTACCTAAGCCTTAAGGCACGCACATGGACAGCATCATACACAGAACACGCAAGTAATAAAATATTGATAGAAACTTGGACAATACTCCTACCACAACTAAAATGAACTAACGTTAATGGCCATGCTGTCCTCTTCACCCTATATATAATAACTTATCTTAAAATTGAGTCATGCATCACCCAGCAAGACTAACAAGAAAGTTCACATTTGACCTTGACTAAAATAATTTAATCAATCTTCAATATGCTGCAAAGTTCAAATTCAATCAAAATCTCACCAAACAACCTTCACCAGCATGAAGTTGTCTCACCTCAGGTCGACTAAATTTATCCACAGTATGACATATCAGGCTACTAAGTATAAAGGCATGGTTGTTTCCACATGATGAAAATCAAACCACTCAATAATATAAGGACCCTTTGAACATCTTAATGCAACATAGACCTACATATATAACAAGTAAACTGCAGTTAAATTTATTTGAACCAATGCTACTACCATCCGCATAAATGGGAATTTCAAGTCAACTTTCTAGATGAGGAAATTTTAAATTGCAACACAACTTCAGAGTTTTTTCACTGCCCATACAGCAGCATACTACCAAAAAAGGAAAGAATTTGATTGGAAAATGAAATATATATCCAGAAAAAAAAAAAGATTAGAAAAAGAGAAGAACCGAGTGATAAAAAACAGCATTGGATGTAGTGCTGTTAAATTGTTAATACTGGAATTTCAGAATCCAGCAAGTTGTTCAGGAATCAAATCATCCTGATCTTGGGTATAAATTGTTTGTAAAGTATGACGTCATTGTAAACATACTAGAATTCCACAAACTTATTCAATTAGGTGCTTATAAACTAGAGAATCTCGATGCAGTGGTGGTGAGAGTGTGATCTATCGATGGTAATGTGGTAACATCCCCCCACTATGCAGAAGAATGAGGAATTCATGCCATGCCACATACACTTGCCACTTTGGAGATAAGAAAAATCCGAATGCCCCCGAAAGGATTGAAACTCTTGAGGTAAATACATAAAAAAAAAAGAGAGTAAAAGACCACACCTTATTCATAATCCAGCTCTTACGAGGAAGATTCTTATCAGCGCGCTCAAGGGAAAAGCGTAGCATGTCAATTATTGTCAAATCAGTAACTGGATCAGAGCTTTCTGTAAGCACAAAGGGAAATAATAAACCAAAAAATTATAATCTCTCTCTAAGCAAGACCCCAGCATCACAATTCTTTTTCTTTTCTAGTAAAAAAGGAGCTAGATTAACTGTCACCTGGAATGTCAAAAATCTGTTTTGCAGGTGGAATACCCAGCAACTCTCCCAAATAGACACGGATGCGAGCACGGTCTGACAGCGAAAGTAGATCACCATGGGTAACAACAACAAGAGGCTTGTCATCTGTAAGTAATAAGGATTATTCAGCCATCATTACCAAGCAATCACATCTGCTCACCATGGGCAACAACACATTATATCTTTTCTGACCGGCTTATGGCTGCAGCAGTCAGCATCTATACTTAAGTAGCTTCATTCTATCATATAACATGTAAATTATGGGATCTTTTCTGACCAAGCTACAGTCTGAAGAAAAAATAACCACTCAGTTATTATTCCACCAACACAAGCCTTATGTCCCTCCAAGTCTTCAACCTTTTATTACAATCTTCTTACTGTAAGTAAGAGGCAAGTTTCAAATATCTCATAATCCTGCAGAGTTCACTTTGACGCTGATAATGGACCCAAGAGGGTGTTTCTTTTCAAAGGTGAATCATACTTCAGCCACACGTGATGCAGAGTGAATTCAATTTGTCGACATTTGGTTTCAAAAGTAAAACTTTATTGACTTGAGATTTTTCTCTTAGCTCGAAAAAAATTTATGCCAACAAATATAATGATGCAACAATTACACAAAACGCAGGTGGTAAGATGCCCTTCTCCTAAAGACTGAGTGGGTAAAGTCCACTTTTCCAAATCACAGATGTATTTTTCTTGAAACACATAATTTTCTGATTTCACATGAAAGATTTGAAGGTAGATTTTAAAGAATGGTAACAGAGCAGAGCATCACTTTTAGGCAAGGGCATGGAAGGTCTAATTTTTCGGTCAAAATCTTGACAGTAATGTCTCTTTTAGAATCTCGGGTTAAAATATGGGAAAACACCATTCAATTCTCGATGGGAACGGAGTTACACAATTGACAATCAAAACTTGTTACATACCATGAGTGGAAAAGGTGAAATTAACCCTTTTTCTAACATGAGAATTTGCGATTCCATCAATTGAATTGGAAACACATTCAGTAGGAAAGAAAACATTAAAAGGATAAGGAAATTAGCTCATCAAGCAAAAACTGATTCGGCTTAAAGCCCCTTATCATCACCTTATGCGGTCCTGACTCTCATTCTGTTAAATTGTTCTCGTTGATTCCTGGAATGTTAGTCTTATATTTCAATACCAGATATTTTGGTTCTATTTTTGTTGAGGAGATGTATGAAATAAGCCTCCACTTCAATATTATATGTTTCTTTGGCCAGTACTATAAGGATGTCCTGTCGATAGAAAGTGTATTATTTTCCCTCGTAGTACCGTATTTATAAATTTTTAAACACAACAAAAAACTGGTGCCAAGAAGTTCCCATGGTAAAAAATATTTGCATGAAGTTCAAAAAGACGTTACCACAGAAAAGGAATCAAGGATGTCCTAATACCTTTGAATGACAAGTATGGGCAGCTAAATGCTGCAGCAATAGTCCGGGTATACTTCAAGTCTGACTCATCATTACTATCCATTGATTTCAAAACAGAAATTCCATTAACAACAACTACGACAGAGTTGACCATTCTGACCTCCCTTGACAGGAAAATGTTCCAGCGAGCTTTGCCCTTCATACCGGTTCTTAAACTTGCACTATCAGAATCCCTGAGAAGCAATTTACAGACAGAAATTGATTGAATAATAAACAAATCATAAAACCCTATAAGTTCTTTACTCCAAAAGTCAGACCTGACAACTGGATCCCCATGACGAACACCCTTTGTCATCCACTGCTTTAGCATTTCAGTGTTCTCAGATGAATCATCAGACAAACTGCGTGTGTCAAAAAGACAAAACGACATGGAGCCTTTTGGAATCATATATTCCTGAAGGAAGTGGGTCCCATCCCCGACAGATGTATCTGGCACAACAATCAAAGAGATTGGAACTATAGAAATAAATGACTAAATTTATCCCCTTATCCTAGGAAAATGCAAAGAAGGCATCCTTATAAGGTTCACATCTGGCATTCAAATCAAATTACATAGAATCATACATGATACTTGTGCTCTTTCCGATGCAAACTTATCTTCGTCAAACACCTTGGAGATCTTATTTACAAGACTGCTTTTCCCAGATCCTTTAGGACCAATTAATATGAGTGAGGTTGTCTTTGGGACATCATAATCAGCCAATTGCAAGCCGCCCATGTTCTCAATCCATGCTCCAGGTGTGTAGCTGTCAAGGATAATCTACCATGTCATTTCGTACTAAGCATAATATTGTTCTCTAGCACAATGAAGACCAAAGTCTTTTAAGGATTGTTATGAATTTTTTAGTGCATGACAACAATTTTTAATGTATTGTAGTTTTGTGGTAATCAAAAGGGGACCTACCCTTAAACAAATCCTCTTCCAGAAATACTTGTATAATTTTTCTCAATCTTTTCAACTTGTTTAGATTGTTTTTTACCAAACAAGCATGGCTTGACAAAAGAGAAGTGCATTCTCTCAAATTTTCAGTTTCTGCTTGAGTGAGAGCGTATATCCTGGACTTTGATAGGCTTTATTAGACTCTTATGTAGAGAACAGGAAAATTGAACCCTAACCTCTTATTCACAATATACAAGACATTCATTTTTCATTCCTAAGGGAATATAAAACTATGTTTTACATGCTAACAAGCATTGGAGAAAAACAAACAACTTCATACGAATGAAATCGAATAAAAAATAAACCGCTGTAACAACACCAGAAAAGCTTTTTTTCTGAAATAAAACATGGTCTAAACCTACTCATTTAAATGCATACTTCATCTACCACAACTACCCTTTTTAAGACTGCAAAAATTTCCACTAAACTTTTACATTAGTACCTCAAGATTTTGCTCTTCGTCTCTTTCAAATTCTCGCTACGAATCCTCAATTCATTATAACTCTGCAGGACTTCTCTATAACAACTGTTTCTTCTCCTGGCCTCAAAATCCAAAGATGCGGGAGAAAACTGACTGCAAACTTCGTCAAATTCCTTAAAAACCATCAAACTGTCTGCGTTGTCAGTTCCATCCTCAACTTTCATGCTTATATTATCCCTGTCCCATTGAAACCCAGAAACTCATTCAAACTTCCAACAGCACAGCACAACTTTCCGATAAACCATATATATTTTGTCTTTAAAGAAAAATTGAGGTAAATTAGTCTTTTTATAAGTAGAAATTGAGGCAATGTAATAAAAAAAAATGAAAACTTAGCGTTTAGTACTTGAGAGATTGACTCTCGCAGTGAGCCTGAGACAACCAAATACGGTCAAGTAAGTTTATAAGGTTCTCCGCAAACCAAAATAATAGACAACACATAATTTTGAGGCTCTTTTTTATAACAACGATCTTGGGGTTCTTTTTCTTTTTTTGCGATAAGTCAATTCAGAGGAGTCCACTTTCCTCAATTTCTCCACAAATAAACAGAGGGTTAGGGAAAGAAAATGATCTCGAAGAAGAAAGGAATATACTCCTATCGACATGCCTAAGAAAAGTAGGGGCTTGTGATGGCACTTGTGAGAAGTCTTGCTCCAGCGAGGACGAATCTTCCTCTGCAGAATCAGAAAGTGCGATTGGTTATTACAATCCCATAATCGGCTAACAATCACAACTGCCCAGTTTGTATTCGTAAAATTCCGAGAGATAAGCTAAGAAATGACTTCTTTCCTAAAGATATATTCTAGCATGTCAAATTTTCCAGAGAACCAAACCCTGGGGAATTGAAAGAGAGAGCATGTACCAGAAGTAGAAGTAGGAGGGATGATCGCATCACCACCCATGCTTGCTTGCTTGCTTGTTTGAGAGAGAGAGAGAGAGAGAGAGAGAGAGAGAGGTGTGTGTGTGATTGAACTGTTGGCTGTATTTTCTTCTGCACTAAGTTTTTTTTGATAAATCTTCTGCACTAAGTTAAGAGTAAAAAAACACTGAATTGCGGCCTTGAGGGGGTGGTTAACGAAGGACTTGGTAGTTAGTGCTGAGCCATCAGAAGGCCACGTGTGCTAATGCCATGTGGCATCTTTGACTTCGAGGGACACGTCCTAGGTTTTATGTTGGGGAGGGGAGCAGAGTGTATTAATAGTTGACATTTGTGCGTCTTTTTAGAGGACTTTTTTTTAACTGTTTTTTTAGAGGATTGATATCGGGTTAGATAAAAATTAAAATTAAAATGTTTAATTAACTAAAATTAGGTAAAAGTCTCTTGTTTTTAATTCACATTAAATTGGTTGAGACACTGTAGTCTGTAGCTATAGCAAAATATTTTTGATGATTTTTTTTTATCTCTTTATTTAGAAAAAAAAAAAAAAAAAACTCTAGTCGACTCTTCCTTTAAATGTGGAGTATAAATACAATAAATAAAATAATATTTAAGATTTAAAAATAATGATTAATCTATTTTTTAAAACAAATAATGATTAATCCATTGTAGAGTACATTCAAATGACTTGAACCAAAATATGAAAAAGTGATATCTTAACAAAAACTACGGGGCCATTGAAGTTTATATTGCTCGACTTTTTTGACGTGGTAACAAAAAAAAGTGGAATCTTTAAAAAAAATAAAAAACTATTAAGTCATTTGAAGCTTACTGCTGGATGATCGTATTGACTGGTATCACCACGTGATATCAGGTGGTTTAAAAAAATTATAAATACAAAAAGAAAAAATTTAAGATTTTAGTCTTCTTCTTTGTATTTTCAAACATCCTTTTGTTTTTAATATATTTTTTAATAATAAATCACATGACATCATGTGATAATGTCACATTAAGAAAATTATCTGATCAGTAAATTTCAGATAAGAGAACCTATCCCACATCGTCACGTCAAACCCATCCTAGAACAAGCTTCGTCGCTGTGCCGTCGAACCCTCATCTACGCTGGTGGTCGATTTCTGTGTTAGAGAAAGTGTTGTCGGGCCGTCGTGAGTAGACTTGGGTTTATGCCTCTATTTTATGCAGTTTTTGCAACAATGTGCTTCTGTTTGATGCAGTTTTTCTTCTATTTGCTTCTGTTTGATGCTGTTTTTGTTTCTATTTTTCTATATATTTGATTATTTGAACAATGGGTAGACTAAATTTTGATTGTATTTTCTATTTTTTCCTGTTTTTGTCATTGCATTTCTTTACATAATTTCATTTTTCACCATTTTGGCCATGGGTTTTAAAGGGAATATAACTTGCAAGCAAAAATCCTTCTACTAAATAGTAAAGTGAGAGGGGACAAATAATTTTTTTAGGTAATAAAGTAAAAGCGAGAACCACTTTTATTTGTGATGTTTTGCACGTACAAGTTAGTGCTTTTGAACTAAGTAAAAGGATGCATATAATATTGAGGGAGATTGGAGTGATCTGCAGAGAATTTATGGTCATAATAATATGCAAAGAGCTAAGTAAAAAGATGCAGATGTTATACTGGTGAGGTGAAACTGAGATGAGGTGAAAACAAGTAGTGTAGTTCGAGTTTAAGAACTGCAGAATCAAAAAGAAATGAAATGGGTATTCGAGTGTGAGGTGAAAACGAGTGATGCAGTTCAAGTTTAAGACCTATAGAATCAAAAGAAAATGAAATGGATATTCGAGTTTCAAAACGTCAAAAGCGCACCATTTTAATAATCTCACGTGGAACCGCGAGTACGCAGGGGTACCCCTCCCGGGTACAAGTAGCATTTTTCATCTTAAAATAATCCATTTTCACCAAAAAAAAAAGGAAAAATTGCAAGAGAATGGTATGGGGTTCAAATAAACTAGACAAGGCAATGATTGATAATGGAACAATAGTAATTTTCCGAAAATTTATGATTACTAGTTTAATCTAGAGAAAAAAAAACTTGTAATGTTATATTAGTTGTTGATTTCTTATTAAAAAAAAAAAAATCCTATTTATTTTATTGTAGCTATCGACTCAATCCACGACCTGACTGCAAATTACAAGAGAGCATACAGATTCCAGACACTCCCTTTGTTCAGCTCCTATCGTGGATTATTCCCAGGCATCAATGAGAGGAAAATGCTTTAGTTACAAAGTGATTCTAAAAACTGTAATTTGATGTAGTGCTTTAGATTATAAGACTACTTGAATTAAAAATAATAATTTAAAACTATTTTTATTGTAAAATAAATCTAATGTATTATATAAAATCACGTCAATTTGTAAAATCTCTTTATAGCAGACTGGCAGTAATACTCTCTCTTTCAAAACATATATGTATATCACTTTTGTCAAATGTGAACGTCAACATGGGAGGCAAAAAAATGGGGAGAAAAAGTTGGCGAACAAGCCTTCGTAACCCTATATTTCTTCTCATTGTTAATTTATATCGACATATTTCTCTACCGAGTACTCATGGATGATGTTTGTTCCAAAAAGAAGTCAGTAGTCAGAGCTCCCTAAGCAAGCACAAATCCATTAGACTGGTCCTGAAAATATGCGACAAAAATAATTAGCATAAATCCAATATCAATATATGAAAGTCAAAAGAACATTACTTAATGCTATAGATATCGGGTGCAATATATATACACACACATGACATACCTCAATGAACCGATATGGAAGGAATACGAAAGTGAAAGCAGAAGCAGATTAATAGCCTCAGGACCCAGATGCCATTATACATTCGCGAACAGCCCCGTGAAATAAGATATACCATGGAACAAAAGACGTCCAAGTCATATCCATCCAATATCTATTAAAATGGAATGACATAAGGCAGAGCATAAACATCAGCAGACTCTATCTGCAAAGCTTCTGCCCACACATGTTGTGTCCTTTCACCCTGAGGAGAACCCGCTTCGGGTTTCTTTGACTGCACACAAGTGCTGCTAAACAACCATTCCTGTCCATCAACATCAGACCACTCTTCCATTTTTGGCACAGAAAGTATCTGAATTAGGTACTTGGAGTCAGAATGTGGTGGTTTTGTAGATGCTTCACCATTATCATAAACTTGTACACGAGGAGAAGTAGGCCTTGTTGAGCATGCATTCAGTGTTTGCCTCCCAACGAATGGTGGTTTTGCAGATGCTTCACCATTCTCATAGACTGTTAAAGTGGAGGAAGTCATCGTTGAAAATGCATTTGGTCTTTGCAGACCTACCAAACCATTAGCCCTGTGCTCCTTGATGTCCAGTAGAAAATTATTGGCAATGACCTGCTTCCCACATGTTACCTGACTGGCAGTTTGGCATGCTTCCAATTTCCTTCCATTTTCCATGACAGGATGAGAGAAGCAGACAGGTCTCGGCAACTTATGAGGCCGAATTCCATTGTCTGTGAGAAACTTAAATGAGTAAGAAGCTAATATCTAGAGCCAAAAGATTTTTTCTCCCAAAAAGGAAGCAAAAACTAAGCATGTGACCACATCATCTGACCAGGAGCCCAAAAAGCAAACACAGTAACTTGAGATCAAGATTTAGCTAAGAATAAATTTTTTAGGATTAGAAACAGAAATCACCAGTAGCCCACAACAAATGGTTGTTTACAGGACCATTAAGTACTATAAAACCTCTATTACCATCCTTAGGGACAAACAAAACTAAATTCGTTTTTCCAATCACCAGTCAAAATAGAAGTCCTGCAGTGTGATCAATGTATGATATAAAACAGGACTCACCAAGTGTAAGTCCATTTTTGTCAAGCTCCTTACGTTTTCCAAAATTGCCCTCACTAAAAGAACTGTTGCCGTTCATTCCTGAAAATTCTAATTGCTTAGCATTGCAAGTATTAAGGGCCTCCTTGCCGGTTTTGTTTAATTTAGGCTGCTGTTTACTGTGTTCATTTATCTCCTTCACTTTCTCCTCCTTTTTCTTTTCTTTAGCCCTGTCTTTATCCTTTGATTTGCTTTTATTTTCTTGATCTTTATCCTGGGGTTTATCACCCTTACCATCACTTTCCCTGTGTTTGTTCTTCTCTTTCCTTTTCTTGTGCTTCTCAGCATCCTTCTCCATTAGCTTAACAATTCCTTCATTTCTTTTGGCATCCATAAGATGGCACTTTCCACCAATCCCATTCTCCAAACTTCTTGTATCAACATAGTTTCTTTGTCCATTGGCCTTCCTCCCATTTTCTTTCTCATCCTTAGTTTTCTCTTTTTCTTCCGGTTGCAAGGCAATATTGCTCTCCACCACCCTATCAGGAAATCCAGATTTCCTTTTACCTGCTACCGTAATCTTCTGAACTGCTTGGCTTAACAACTCCTGAACGTATTTAGAATCCTTAATCTCAACATTCTGCAGATTGTGAACAAGCTTCTCTCCTATATAGCACTTTGGCTGCTGCCCTGCAATGCTCTTCTCATCCAAGGTTCGGTATTTTTCTTTTTCACAACCCCTCACCTTGTCTCTGTGTTTTTCCTTTCGGTCTTTCTTGTTGCTATGTTTTTCCTTACTTCTCTCTTTCTCCTTTTTACCTTCCCTCTTTCCACTGTTCTTATCCTTTTTGTGTTTTTTCTCCTTTCGCTTCTCCTGAAACAAAAACCCAATTAGGGGCAAAATGGAAAATTCATACAGAACTAACAAGGGTGGGTAAGGAGTCCCAACTGAAAGGGAAACACACTCATGCATATATGAAAACGGTAACTACGCCTATGTCATGCTTGTGGACAATTGACGTAAAAATTTTGTTCCATCTCATGAACATGGACCCTATCAATATGGTTATGCCTTATCCTTATGTCTAATTATCAGAAAACGGTTGGCTAATAATAAAAAAATTTCCCCTCAATAAAGAGCTACAAATAAAAGATCTACAAATAATGATAAAAAAGAAGTAATAAGTTACAAACTAAAATGACTAAATAAATAAATATAGGAGTTTTTTTTTTTTTTGGGGAGGGGTATGTATATGATGTTGACTGCAAGACACTGTCCTAGTAAATAGAAAACTTTGAGCAAATATATGTTGTTGGCCATTGCCATAAAGCTTCTAATCAACTCAAATCGTTAATCAGTTTAATCTCACCTACAGGTTTGGGACAACCACTCATGAATGGAAGAATAAACAGCTTCATGAACATCCTAAAATTTGCAAATCCAATCTCAGTTCCAAGATAGATGCCTCATGCTAATGTACTACTTTCAATGGTCTATGCACGAACTACCAGGTTCTATCCTTTAAATTAAGAAAAAAAATTGAAATTCCATATTCAGGAGTATTCAATGGTAAAGGTTAAGATTTATAGTATCAATGTTTACCAGTCCAAGTCCATTTCTAAATTTTTCTAGTCCCTCTCTGGTGTTAATCATTTCAGTCATTCAGATTTTTATCCATAAGCAAGTCTTGAATGAACAGCTATACAAGTTTTTTATCCTAAAATATTTTGCAAATTAGGCTCACTTCTGACTTATCAAGAGATTAGGCTCTCTTCTAAAATGGACACCACTAAAATTCTACCAAATAAGACTCCTAGAAGGCTGAAGTTATTCGAAGTTTTCCTATCTCCTCCTCAAGAAAGCCTTGAAAAGACATTTCCTCCTTAAGAAAACCATATAACAATTCTTTGAGTTTATTGCAACCTTTAAATCCAACCCATTTAGTATCCATATGTTTCCCTCTTGGCTCAGGCACGGCCCTAGTTGTGAGCTAAAGATATAATTCCCACTTTCTTCTCTAGATATGTGTGCTTGATTTGTGTCTTAACATTAGGTGCTGCACCTGCACGCATAAACCTTAGGCATACCTGTCTTCCTATCAAAAGGAGCATTCCAAACATTTTGAAGTGCCAAGGAGGAGGAATAGACATTGCAGAAGTCATCACTAAGCAAGAATTAGAAAAACGGTACAATAATGGCCAGCGTATGTGGAATCCATCAGGATTTCCAAAGATATTCTGGAGAAATTGGTCGTAAATTGTAATAATAATTTCAACTTCAGCATCTCTCTGCAGAAGCTGGATATGTGTTCGAAAATAGTAAAGTCAAAGCGTAAATACCCCAGTAGTTTATACTTCACCAAGCATGATTGTTCTTCCTAAACTAG
Organism: Juglans mandshurica; assembly: GCA_022457165.1. Taxonomy (NCBI): domain Eukaryota; kingdom Viridiplantae; phylum Streptophyta; class Magnoliopsida; order Fagales; family Juglandaceae; genus Juglans; species Juglans mandshurica. The sequence goes on along the minus strand of CM039630.1, from coordinate 4,622,967 downwards.
TCATGTTCGAGGGTTCCTAATAAGGTTTCTCCGGTCTCGCAGAAAAGTTTCAAGTACTATCCATAATTCCCCTAAAACTTCCTCCACTATACTCGTAAAGATGCCATTTTTCTTGGGTCAAAGCGTACTGATAAAACATACAATTCAATATAGACAGGATCGCATAAACCCCATATAAGCAAGAGCCAATGAGGAATGAACCTAACTGAAGCTAACAACGGCAGTTAATGGAAACCATATATAAACCTTTGTTAGTAGGTCTGTATCATCAATTCTAGCCCTCTTTTCATATCCTGGAGGTGGAAATGGAAAGCAGCGAGACATTGCACGTGATCCTTGAAATGAGAAGGTGGGGACCCTTCCGCCAGCGAAAAAGCTTCTCCTAGTTTTCGGAGCTGTTGTTCCGACAAAGGAAAGAACCAGAAATTATGCTCCTGTCCATGCACCATGACCTTGTACTCATTTCCAGGTCAAAAAAATCATTCCATGACCATCTAAACTCACCACAACTGATCAGAATTCCCGATATCCAATATCCAATATCCAAAACCTACACTACACCAACAGAATTTCTCTGACTCCACAAATAATCAAACCCCGAGACGAAGAAAAGAGTCGCACAAGGCTCCAAAGCTCAAGATCCGCTGTAATAACACTGATCAGCTCGAGCGTATCTAGCCAGATGAATATGTTCAATCAATATATGTTCAGCCGGACGGTTTGTCGACAGATTTAGCAATTCCCAGGCAATCGGCTTGCCTTTCCCACTAACCAATAGAGAATGATTACCTGCTCAGCAGCAAAACCAGTATCAGGAGCATTTCCTAACTAAAAATTGATGACCTATATGCAGCAAATGCAATACACACCACAACCTTCAAATAGAGACGAATTCTCGGTGCCACAAAAGCATCAAGCATATATATCTTAAAGCAACTCTTGGTTCTTGTTTAGAAGAAGTTCCCAATATCCAATCTTGCAGATTCAATGTTCGAACCCAGAATAAAAGCCACTGAACCCACGAGTCCCACTTCAAAGAACAATTGAAACTTAGCTGTACAATCCAGTTCCCAATATATACACAAGCACTAATCACTGCTTGTAACCCTAACACTGTAAAAAAAATCAGAATTAGGGTTTCTCCCACTGACGATCTGATCAAGCCCTATAAAAACTAACCACCAAAAGTGCAAGCAGAAAGCTCACTCAGAAAAAAAAAAAAAACCCTAATTTCAACTTCCCAGGCCCAAATAATCACAAATTTAAGCCAAATATTAAAAACCACTCATTTAAAACCAGCAGTTCCAAAAATAAGAGAAAAGAGAGAGAATGATTTGTGGGTGTCTTTTATAATAATGGTGGGCACAACTCAGACTTCGCATAAGGAAAATGAGAAGAATAACTCAATTCGGAGAGAGAAAATATAAAAGAAAAGAAAGGGGAGATTCGATCAAAGTGTATTGTGTGTGAATAAGGTCTTTCAGAGTACAATTTTTTTAGATCTTCAATGGGCGATAGTGGTCATGAGCTATTAGGGTGAGGGAGGGCTCTCTCTCTCTCTTCTTTCTTGAATGTTCTGAGTCGTTCTAAGCAGAACGACCCCCATACAGGAAGAGAGTAACTTATAGGCGGCCGAAGGGGTATTTATAAGAGAGGGAGAGTTTCGATTTTCGAATTTATTATGCAGAGGATATGTCGTCGCAGCTTGGATGAGGTGAAATTTTTATTAAAAATTAAATAAAATATTATTATAATATAATTTTTATTTAAAAATTTAAAAAAATTAAATTAATTATTATATTTTGTGTGAAAATTTATAAAAATTATAATAATTTTATGAGATGAGATGAGATAATTTGGTTTTGTATAACCAAACAAGTCTAGGCCCAATGTCACATCTCATCTTAGAATCTAAAATTTTTTAAATATAAACATTTTTTTATTTTTTTATATAATTTCTACATAATTATTAAAATTTTTCGAAATTTATAAATGAAACAAAAAAATAATTCAATTTTTCAAATATTAAAATAAAAATAATATTTTAAATTTTAACTTTATAATATTTTTATTTATTTATTTATTTATTTTTATAAATATCTGAACTCCAACAATTTTATTATTATTTACATATTATTTTATTATTATTTATAAATTTTTATTTCATCTTAATTCAAACGACGTAATATGTTAGGGAAAAAAAAAAAATAAGAAGAAGGACCGGAGGGACAGAACAATGTTATGATTTTTTTTTAATAATCATATATTACATGATGTCAAATCTATCAAGAGTTCTATATTTCACATTTTAAAATTTCATACGTTACACGTTTTATGCATGTTTGATTGTTAAGATTGCATTGATTCATCTATTTTTGTAAACATTGATAATCAAAAGAAGATGAGAATGTAGACTATCACTGTTTAATAGAAGTTAAATGTCTGAATTTTGATAATTTAAAATGTAAAACATTTTTATAGTTTTGAGGATACAAAATAATATATCCTTTACATTAAACATTATAAATATGACATAGTTTGACTAGATATCAAACATCTAATCATTTGTTAGTGTTGATGGTACGTTGGGTGTGGGCTTGTCTTGGATGCCTTTGAACCTTTTTGTTGTAAAAAATTATTATGTATTTTCAAAGTGGGATACTTTAATACATGACCCCGCACCCACGGGAATTTCAATTGCTATAAATTGCCCTTGAGGAAGTTGTATTAAGACTTAAAAAAATACTTGATCTATAAAGAAATTTTATATAAATAAACTTACAAATTCATATGATTCGATATTGTTATAAAATAGATATAATGTATCCCATTATGGGTCAAACTCGAGAGGGATTTAAATGGGTTGGTGAGAGAACAAAGAGAGATATTACAACCTTAAAAAAATTTTTGCCCAACAGTAACTCCCAGCGGGAGCTGGGAGCCGTGGATGTAGCACGTCCAAAAAAATAAATGTAACAATTTTGATTTAAGAGTAATATTACATGTACTTATAATTATACGTACAATATTTATTTTGTCAATTTTTTTTAATTTTGAATTTCATAATTTTCACATATGAATAAATAAATGTTGTGTAAATTTTTCTCAAATACAGTTAACATTTTTATATTTAAATTTTAAATGACTGCCTTCATTTATAGCAAAGCTGTAAGAAATTATAAAAAATATTACATGCGCATTCTCACTTTTGATTATTATTATTATTTTATATACAATGGGAGAGGGGGGTTTCGAATCCATGTTCTCCATTTGAAGAACGAGACCGTATGCCATCAGGCTCTTGACAAATGTTAGAATAAGAAATGATTTTAGATTCTTTGATTGTCACCAAATGTTACAAATACAAACAAATCTTAGATTGTGTTTGTATTTGTAATGAGAGAAAGAGACTTAAGATTTCCTTCAGGATATGAACAGAAGAAACATGAAATTTCAGCAAGTTTCATTCTAAACATCATCCGTTAATGGATGGAGTCTCAAAATATTCTCATAAACTTATCTGGAAGTTACTCCCTACAGTAGCATAATATAATGGCAGAACTTAAAAAGTAGGGAAAAAGAAAAAAAAAAAAAAAATGTACAGCCCCGATTACCTGACATGGGGAGGAGATGGTAATAAAAGGGCCATCTAAGAGATCAGGCTGCCGAGATGAGATTGAGAACCTTAGATTATGGATCTCCCATTTTATGGACGTTGAAATGAACTGTCAAAAGAAAATAAAATGGTTCAAAAGAGAGAGGCAGACGATAATCTCTATACTTGTTACGGAAACATACGTAGGCAAAACAAAAGAAAGAAAGGCTGTCAATACTTTATACCATCTACATCTCTCGTTAACAGATTATGATGTTTTTGACTAAATTTTTATATATAAAAAATGCTGAAAAGATGAACAATGCATAAACACTCCTATGTTAAAAGCTAAGATGGATCAGATATTCAGATAGATAAATGGCATTGGAATTGATTTAGGGAAATGTTACATCCACAAAGAGATCTCACAAAAGTAAAATCATAAATTGACGTTGTTTTATGTGATATGGTATATCTACTTTACAATTTGACGTACCACATCAAGCCACTTCAGTTTGTGAGTTTATTTTTTTGAAATCTTTTTATAATTAAAGCATTTCTCATTAATTAATAGGAAATCTTCATTGACCCAAAAGATAAACCAAACAACACCCGCGTATTGGAGACTATAAGGGGGCAAAAAATCTTCTTCCAGGACAAATGCCCACAAAAAATTAAAATATTAAAGATAACGAGGCTTCACGTGCATTACAATCAATGGAAGACAATCATGACTCAAATGAGACTGGAGAAACTACTACAGCAGCACAATCAAAGTACTAAACAGCAAGGACAGTTTAAATCGAAAGAATCTTTGGACCTCTCTCTATTGCTTTACATAAAAACATCCTCAAAATTAGCAGGAAAACAATAAATACGGGCTCAAATAAACTAACCTGAATGATAATGATAAGGACGACTCAACTCGGGGTTGAATTCTATTTCGATCAGGAGAAATTAGTGGCCAAAATACTGGAATAAACATGACAATTAGTCGCAACACAAAACAAAACAAAAAAGGCAGATTTCTTTTTAATTGAACTATATGCATGATTACGACACCCATAAGCTAAATGAAACTAGCACTTTCTGCCTTGAAGAAGAGGTGCAAAAATACAGGTAAAAGAAACCAGAAATAAAACAGCTTAATGATTAAATTTTCACTCCTCTCAATCCCCCTGAATGTATCTGATTTTAGGATTGGTAAAGCTAATGGCTACAGTATACATGTTCCAATTACACTAGGATCCATAACAGACTAAAGAAAAAAAGAAGTTTTCTCAGGTAACTAGCTAAAAGAGATATTTTGAATTTTCCCAGAACCAGAACAAAACTCCCCAAGATAACTGGGATATCAAAGAAATAAAAAGTATTCCAGGAACAATTTTGCAGTGGAAAAATAGAGTTTAAGGGAGAAGATATTTTTCCCCTTCAAAGCAGAGTCCACTTAACTAGAAGAGTTTAGCGCAAAGCATTACCTGACCGTTCTGAATGATTGTTCAGACCAGAACAAAACAGTATGTCCTGCATAATGGTAAACACATATATCAAACACAGTGCAGTGGTGCTTTAAGTACAATGTGCAGCTGAATGGGAGCTCTATGACTCACCTCTCGAAAACCCTGAGAAACATTATGCACTACTTCTGCAAGAAACAGTTCCGTCATCAGGTAAATGGAACACAGCCCATCCAAAACACGTGACAAAAAGAAGTGTTGATGAAAGACCAAGATTAAAAAGAATCTAGGAAAATAATGATTACAAGTATGTGTCATATAGGAAAAGAGTAATTACAAGTAAAGGTCCAAACATTCCCTAGAAAGACATCCAACCATTCCTAAAACTAAATAACTTCGCTCCAGCAGAATACATTTCTCTAAGATCATTAATTTTATCAAGCAATATTGATTGTATAAATGATATAACATTATGAAGACACACATGTTCCATGGGGAGACCCAAAAATGGTCAAGCATTATCTCCTTTTGAAAAATTTCCCAACCCACAATTAGGGCCATCCTGACATGAAGGTCATCACCGCCCAGGGTTGATCCCACTGTAATGGAGCCCTTGGAGGGGCTTAAAAAAAGTCCTACCATTCACCATTTTACATGAAATGGATGCTCAACTCTCATACTTGCCCTTGAAGCCAGATACCATACAGAAAAAGGGCCAGACTGCCATGCTTTAACATTTGCAAACCCATATAAAGGGTTTTCATTGCACTTCAAGCAGTCAATAAAAACCACCATGCAGGCATAAATGTTGCAGTGACTCAGGGTCAGGTACTGTGAGGGCCAAACAAGCCCCGATCTGATGAAGAAAATCTCTGACCAAAACAACCAAAAACAGAAATTGGACCATTCCAGTGGGGGCCAAGTAGGCAGGGCAGCTCAGTCAATTAGATCAAAATTTCAAAATCTTGGTGCTGACCACAACACTGAAAGTTACATGTAGTTAACATGGATAGGGGAAGATTGTTGAAATGATGAAAGCAGTCTTTTCATCTTCCCGATTAAATGCACAATTAGATACCAATTTGCTAAACTAGAAAACTCCCACGGCAAAACACCGTTTACCTAAGTTCGAAACACTGGGCTTCACAGCCAATGTCAAGCCAAGAAAACAGTCTTCAGGTTCAGGGCCAAAGTCCTGTAAATTCAACTCCAGTTTTGGCTTTGCTCCTGAAATATAGTGCAGGAAGAAAATGAATAAGTTACATCCAAAAATCTAAGATGAAGCAAAATACTCAGTTTCAGCTCTACAAAATTTACGAAGAATTAATAAACAAAATGCCCTTACCTGCATTGCTCAGTTTTAGCTCAAGCGGATCACGAAGTGGATAAGGAACCCAACCCACCTGTCCAGCACATGTTAGTATATTCAGATAATTCACTTATAAAAAAATGTATATTCAGATAATTTGATAATATATAGAAAAAAAAAAACTTGAGAAGCACATATTACATGGAAAAAAGGATGTTGTAATGATTCATCTGCTGATGGCCTCCTTGAAGGATTCCACGAACATAGTTGCTATGGACAGCCAAAAAGAAAGCATTAGATATGAAATCGTAGTGTTATTCCACTAAATTGAAACTAGACAACAGGTGTTGATTGTAAAAGCCGTAAACTAGCATGCTCTATTCACAACACTCACCAAAATCAAGTCAATAGCTTCTGAACTAGCACTTGGAATGATATCAGAAAGGTTTGCAGGTGAAATCTACATAAACGAATGATTGTTAATGATGATAATGAGAGTAAAATCAAAGCTATGAACAGACCAAAAGAGAACTTACCTCTTCACAGCTAAAAATGCTGAGCAAGCGGGAGGTGTTCGTCCCTTCAGGGAAAATAGTAAAGTCCGGTGCACCAAGTATATGGCATATCTTGCACAATTGATCCATTTCACTGCCCATGTAAGAAACTAATGAATAAGTAATTTAAATTTTCTAGTGTTTTTCTTTTTTGACTTTATATGTAAAAGTTTAGACTAGTGCAGTACATCAGGCAGTTCCACAACCTTATTTTAGTCTGAATCAACATCAAAAGTAATCAGAAAATAGAATTCCTCAAACATGTATGATAAAACACAATACTATTTTAGTTTATACGTTGAGTAGGTTTTCCCTGGTTCCAACTTTTAATACATAAGGATCATCAATATATGGGGTGCAGGCCTGTAAACATTTTTGGTGTCTCATCCATTTTCACATGAGAAGTGCTTCACAACGGTCGGGCTGCAAATCCCACAAAAACAGCCCTCCATTCATCTCAAGCCACGTAGGAAAAAACACTCTAAGAGAAATACACTCCACCACAGAGAATCAATTCGTATGTGCTAGCCCGTTTCTCATTTGCACCGTCCTCTACCCTTTTCTTCGTCGCTGCTTTTTGTGCACTGCCCTCAGTTCGACGCCAACGCAAGCATCTCAGTCGACGCCGACGCCCCGACTCAACCATCTCAGTCAGACGCATCATTTATTTCACATTAAATCAATGGAGTGCATTACACTAGATTATTCATTGACCCCATACCCCTCACATTCTCAATCCTTTCATCTTCTCCTGCCGCCGTCGCCAAGCATCTCCATCGCAGCATCGCCCATTATTTCCGCCGTCACCCATCTCTATCGCCCATCTCCCCCATCTCCGTCGATCATCTCCATCTCCTCTCCATCAAAACCCAATCAAACCAAAATCCACAATCAACCAAAATCAACCCACAATCAAACCATAATCCATTCAAAATCACAGTGAAACCCATCGCAAACCCGCAATCTCGATGGCGCTGGGTTGATGCCAAAAAGACATCGATGGCGGCACTGGGTAGAGAATCTCGTCGGCGGCACTAGGAGGGTCACGATTAGGGGCTGGTAGTGAGGAGAGTGGCGGAGAGGGTGGCTTTGGTGCGATAATCAATTAAGAGGGAGGGGATTGTGGCGGAGAGGGGGGCTCGAGTTTCTCGTGCGACGACGGAGAGAGGGGCCGTTGTCGTGGTGGTGAGGGCGGTCGTTGTGGCGGAGAGGATTCCGTGGGAGAGAATGGAAGCCAAATTGTCTGAGTCCGTGGAGGAAAGAATGGAGAGAGGGAAATCGCAAAGAGAGAGAGAGAATTTCTGATGTAGTGCTGGTCCAGGATAAGTGTGGTGGAAGTCCTAGGTGTTGCTATGTGATTGGGAGGCTGTTATTTGACTAAAACCAGCCCGACCGGTCCTAAGGAATTCTCTTTTCACATATATGTAGGACTACTTATAGATCTAAAATTGTTAAAATAAATCAATAAGCCATAATCGGAAGTCTTCCAACCTTGGCTTATTGTAGTACAACAAAAAAAAAAAAAAGGTGCACCTACTCTTTTGTACAAAAATAGGGTTTAATTCATATACTGTATATGTATATATGAACAACAAATTATGCAAAATTTGATAGGCAATCAAATATTCAGGTGATTATTCTTGTGGATACTGCAAGTAGATAGCTAACTAGACTTTTGGATACTACAAGTAGATAGCTAACTAGACAACTTCCTGACTAACTCTAACTTGTTCTACATCTTCAATGCTTAAAAAATATCATTCAGTTCTGCTAAAATATACATGAAATAAAATATGGACAGCTTTTGATGGAACAACTAGACGGAAGACAGTAAAAACTTATAGTCTTATAATTTTTTTTTATTTATTGGCACTGGTGTCCAGGAACAATGTCCAAACTAATCCTGAGGGTACACAGGCCCTTGGCAAGGAGTTTCCCGCAAGTGCACCTCGGGTAATTCAATGAGAAAATCCCCCAGTCCGATGGACCCTAGAGATTGTTTGCACTCAAAGGGATTTGAAACTTAGACCTGGGGGGAGCATACCCCCAAGCCCAAGGCCTACTATAGTCTTAAGGTTCGTTTGGTTCCTTAACTCTTCTCAACTCATCTCAACTCATCATTACAACTTTTTCAAATTCCAACACAAAATATAATAAACAATTCAATTTTTTTAAATCCCAAAATAATAATAATATTAAAAAATAATATTCTAACAATATTTTATCATCTCAACTCAACTCAATTCAACTCGGTTCAACATCCAAACGCAGCCTTATAATATCACCAAAGGATTCATTTTTATGATGCACAAAGATGGAAGAAAGTGAATTCTGGAGACAACAATCACCTTTTACCGGGGAAAATGGGGGATAAAGTGAAAAGCTCAGCTAGTATGACCCCTGCTGCCCACATATCTGTACACAACTTCATTTGTCAGTCATCACTCAAGTAGGAAAAGAAACTAAGAATACGGAAGCCAAAAATTAATGTATCAAATAAAATCCTACTAGAGCCCAAACAGATCAATTTTGCACTGGTAAATTCTATACTCACCCAAGGAGCTGCCAAATTATATTAATTAGCATGGTGTCTAGTAAACTCTCTCTCCACTCACGCGTGCCCACAATGCACATGCGCATACTTACATAGAATGACTCTTTCATCAACGCCATGAATTGAAGTGTCCCAGGAAAGATTGTTGCAATCATGTTGATGACAATCCTTTCAATTTTTAAAATATGGGTCATGAAAAAGAAATATAACTTCTCCTTTTAAGAATTGGAGCTTTTAAAATATGATCCTTTAATTTTACCTTCATGGATTTTAAATGCAAAATGGTTTGACTTCAAGGGCATGGGGAACTAAAATATGACCAGTCATTGACCCAACACCATTAAAATCTTTTTGACTCGATAACACTATTCCAAATTGAGACTAATCACAATAAGTCAAGTTGTAGTGCTCAAGTGGAAAACATAGGCTTAAGTAATCAACCTAAAACATTCCGGCCTTTCTATGAGAGAGAAAGCAGCTAACACTTAAACATTAAGAAAGAATGAAGAGTGGAGAAGTTTCTGCAATGACCGGTATTTCAAAAAATGATATACTAATAGTTGGAGTGTAGTGTGAGAGGGAAAAACAAGAGTGGAGAAGTTTCTGCAGTGAGTGGGGTTTCAAAAATGCTTACCAACAGCTGGAGTGTAGGATGGAGACTGCAACAAAACTTCTGGTGCCCGATACCTAGCATATGTATAAACACAAACCACAAATGTGAAATAAATACAACCTGAGAGTTAGATTTAACAGCATCAGTGAGGGCACACGTTCAGGCATGCAAACACATCCCCCAAAAATTAAAACATTACCATATGTCGTGTTCACTTAACAGAGCAATCAGCACTCGCATGTATGCACATGATGACAGAGAGAGTAAACAAGATTAGGTAATTTGATATGACTCACCACCGTGTGGAAACATATTCAGTGTAAGGACCCACTGATGACACTTCTCTAGCCAGTCCAAAGTCGGCAATTTTAAGAAGGTTGTTTGTCACCAGCAAATTTTCTTCAAGGATGAAAGGGCCAATAAAAATCTCAAAAAACTCATGAAAACACCGATAAATAAATCTTAAAACAAGATGGATGAACACACAACTAACAGTATGAAATTTTTTTACCAGGTTTTAGATCTCGATGAAAATATCCATTTCTGTGCATGTGACTAAGTCCTTGCAACACTTGAGACATAAAGTTCCGGATCTCTTCTTCTGAAAATGGACTTTGTCGGTCTCTCATTATTTCATACAGATTACAATCCTGGAGAGACAAAGTCCAGAATCACACTTAAGGTAAATAAAACAATGGCACTCTATTGAACAAGGTTCAACATTTAAATTCAGAGCGTGAATCAATTTTCATAAAATCATAGCACGCGCATGCACACTCACACAAAGAGAGAGAGTAATTGTGCTATAAATTTGAAAGTAATAAACCAACATTGCTTTAAAAATTTGAAAGCAATCACAAATAGAAAGCATATCGATTGCAGTTAGAATGAAAGCATGCTAGAACTCGTTTTTTAACAATTCATAATTGAGCACAAAAAAACAAATATATACCGTGCACCATTGCCCTAGTGTGATGGAACATGATTTGACAAGTATACAATGTGTGCGCGCGCGCGCAAGTGTGATGAATCCCTGGGATTTATGCATAAGTATCAAAGATCAAATAAACACTCTAGTCTCTTACCATGTACTCAAAAATGAAGAAGAGTTCATTGTTTTCTCTGACAACCTCCTTCAACTTTATGATATTGGGATGATTTAATTTACGAAGCGCCTGCAAAAGGCAATGTTACTTAAGATACAAACAGCACACACCATAGAATAATCCATACATGCATACGAAGGTTTGTAAACTATTTCCATTCAAATTTACTATAGTCCATACCTTTAGTTCTCGTAACTTTGTGTGTTCTTGCCAAAAGTAAAACTTTCTTTTTAATTTCTTGACAGCAACCTAAGATCAGAAATACCACAAGAGAATCATCATCCCATACTTTACAAAAGCTCTCTGCTAATGCAAGAAAATAGAATGAAAAAACTGTAACACTCTAAAAGTAAGGAAGTAATCCATTGCAAAAAAAAACCTCAGTAAAGATAAAAATACAGGAAAGACATACTAAAGGATATAAGATTGCTTTGTATAGAGAAACTTACAATCTCGCCGGTTGGCTTATCCCAGGCCTTATATACACAACCACAAGTACCATCTCCAAGCTCTTTCAAGATTTTATATCTGGAAACAAAAACCGCAGCATTAGGCTCAGGAAAGAAAAACTGGAGATCTTATGCACTACAAAGCTAAACAAGTAACTAACCTTTCCATAATTACAGGCGCAGCAAAAGATAATCAGAAAATTTTCAATGGAATTCAATCATCCTCCAAAAGGAGGTGTCTGCACTGACAAAACAGTGTCTGCAATTAGCTTTTAGAGATTTTGCAGTTACAAACTGTAGCTTGAAGCATTCGTTGTCGTAAAAAATCCACTTCTCATTGCAGGAGTGACAGACAATCAATGAAAAAACTATCAACATGTTGCAAAACTCCACTCAAACTCCGGCAAAGCTAGCATTACACCAAGTGTGCCCCAATGTTAATCCGTTTTATTTACATCTGTTTCAAAGAAAGCCCATCTGTGAAAAAAAAAGGGGGCAATCAGTAAAAGGAAGAATCATTCTTAAAATTCGGAACCCCTCAATAATGAAAACGAAGATATTATTTTCCAAAATCTTAAGAATTGCCTATCCCCAAAAAACACAAATAAAAACGAAGTGATACATAAGCTATAAATTCTTCGTCTGCTTCCTATGCAAACGAATAGGAAGGAAACAAAATGTCCTATTAATTCTCCTCAACCCAAATACCTGATGCCATTAGGCCCAACTAAGTGGAAGTTTTCTTTTTGCAGGTCCTTATATTAATTTAACCAGGATACAAAATTTTGATTTATTTCCTCAGACTTATTTTCTATGTTTTGACTGATATTATCAGAAGAAAGAATCGTATACCAACGAATATATAAGAATAAGGATTGAAATCGGACTTATATCCAATAGAATCATAATCATCACCTCTACGCTCCAAGAATTAATATGCAAAAGTGGTTTTTGACTCTATGCTATAAATAAAATAAAATTAGTCAGAGTTTTTACTTTTAATACGATGAAGAATCAAATTCAGACCCAAGCCAATCATCAACTAAACATTAGCCACAATTTTGTCGTCAAGAACAAAACTCTGACTGATACCGAACAACCAGCTCCAAAGAAACAAGCCAATTCAAACAATCGCTCCCTCAAATCAGTTTCTCGTGTATACGTATAAACGGATAGTTTTTTTGTTTCTTTTCTCTTTCCTCCGTTTTCTCGGAAACCAAACAGAAATCCAAACTGCATTGTGTTTGGCTGATAAATCAGAGCACAAAACGAAAAAAAAAACACCAAACTGAAAGCTGGGAACTCGCAGCATCACCGAGAAAATTCAGAGATTGAAAGAGGTTGAGTTCTCACCTTTGACGCTACACAGAAGACAAGATCAAAGAACTGAGATTAGAAGAGCAAGGCACACACAGATCACCAATGCGTACACGAGTTCTCTCGGAGAAAACGAGAGAGAAAGTTTCAGAGAGAGAAAGTTTGGATTACTGGTTAAGCCATTAGAGGAAGGATTCCGCGGAAGAAGCAAAGGAGAAGAAACCAAAAGGAATTATATTATATTATAGATTTAAAATTATTAAAATATTAAAAACAAATCGAGAAACCGGTTGTTTTTTTGTGATTGGCGATAGGGAAGGGAAGGTGGTCCCCATTGCTTTAATTATGAAATATTATTCATTGGATTACGACTGTGTCCCTTAAGTACCTCAATATTACCGAGGTATCCTTTTGCCGTTGAATGACGATATTGCCCAGAGCGACCTGATTGGGTGGATGGGATTTGTCAACGTGAGGGAATCTGCGAATGCTGAATACAATTGAATAGAAGTCACAATTCCGATAATTATTATAATTTTTTAAAATTTTTAAATAAAAAATAATGCAATTATTCAAAAATTTTAAATAAAAATAATATTATAATATATATTTTTTTTTAATATTCAAAATATACACAACTCAAATTACCTTACAATATCGATTTAATTGTACAAGATTTTCCAAAATGAGTTGCTTTCAATGTTGGAAAAATATTCTCATACCAACCATCTCTCGGCTTTGATTGTTCGTTGAAATTTTATTTATTTATATTAATAAGATAGGAGGATATATAATTTGGAGGTCCCAACGAATATCTTATTATAACTTAATAAAACTGATACGAGTAATTAAAAAATGAGGTTTGAAATGATAAAATATTGATCCCCACCCACCCTTTTTCACTATTCTGAGCAATGCTAGATACAATCCATAAATGTAATTTTATCTTTAAATTTTGTTTAAATTACAAAATTATCATTTCTGAAATGATGTTTTTTCTTATTTAATAAGGGGCCTGCACATGCAGCAAATAGAATTTCTCATTTTTGAATAAATCAAGGTTCCGTTTAGATAATGAAATAAGATGAAATAATTCTAGATAAGAGTTAAAAATTGAATAAAATATTATTAAAATATTATTTTTTAATATTATTATTATTTTAATATTTAAAAAAATTAAATTATTTATTATATTTTATATGAAAATTTAAAAAAATTGTAAAGATAAGATGAGATAAAATAAAATCGGTTGTGTATCCAAGACCAAGTGAAACTCTTTCAAACGGTGACGGATCAAGTTATCTTTGTAAATTGCAATTTTTTTTTTTTCCCTCTTTTGTTAAGGTTTTCACTTTTCAAAGAGACGAGGGAAACTTGTGAATACCATGGGACGTGAGCGTCATTAAATAATTAGGGTCTGGTTTTTATGTCCATTAACGAGCTTTGATAGTTCTTTCTAGCCTTTAGGGTGTGGTTGATGCGGTTCGGATCCTTATCGAAGGAAAAAAGGATGCGGTTCGGACCGTTGATTGATGACCATGACTGACACACGAGTTTAAGCTGTGAATCGGTTTCATTATGGGAATTGCTATCCAGCTAAAAGAAAGCACGAAACTTTCATGCCTTCGTTGTCAGAGAGTGAAACGTGTAATGAATACATTTTTGTCGCTTTCAGAACTGCGACCGTGCGACGCACTTTTCAGAAGGGATAAGAACAAAAGAGTTACAGGCTGATGGATAACGTGAATTTTTTTATTTTTTATTTTTTAAAATCTATTTTATTACAGAAATATTTATCTCATTCTCACATTATTATTATTATTATTATTAAAAAATTTTAAAATTTATATACAAAATATAATAAATAATTCAATTTTTTTAAATTTTAAAATAATAATATTATAAAAAAATAATATTCTAATAATATTTTATTCAACTCATCTAAAATTATCTCATTTTATTTCACTATTAAAACGAGTCTTTAATAAAATATTTATACGTCATAATTTGATTTAAAAAATAAAATTTAAACTTTAAATCTTATAAATTAAACCTTATTGTTAAAATAATGTAGATAATGTATTTTACAAACCAATTTAAAAATAAAATAGCTCAAAAACTGATATTAATAATGCGCATTATGATTTAAGTTTCAAATTCAAATACCAAGCCCCAAAACTGATGCTTTGATTATCATATTACAACATATTAATAGTAATAATTATAATATTTATAAAAATAAAATGTTCAAGAAAACAAAATGAGAGAAGTTTATATTTTATTAAAATATGAAAATGATTTATACAAATTTAGAATGTATAAATTTCGTATGCTTTGGCTGTAGTTTATATTTTCATCGTAAAACCCTTGTCAAATGAACGATGCTTTAAAAACAAAAAGAAAAAAAAAAAAGATTTTCCATTGTAAAACGGAGTCGTTTCATTTGCGATCCAACTGATAGGGAGTCCAAGAGTCGAAGGATTTAGGCCTACAATTATTCTGCATAAGAGCCCAAAGCCCAGAAAAAGAAATACTGTACTTGTGAAGTTTGATGTGGGTGGGACCATGGCATTGTCCAAGTGTGCAGCATACGTGGTGCGAAATCACCAAACGGTTGATATTGATGTCATCGGAGGTAAACACGTGGGGCGCATGACTGAATTTGAGACGCTGGTTGCCGATGAATGCTACATTTACGTTTGAAAAAAAAAAAAAAAAAAGCAATTATATATATCAGCCTACACTCTCCACACATCATGCATTCAATTTTTTATTTTTTTTTTAACTTAATACACCAAGTGTGTGGAGTGTGATAAATTGTAGGCTGATGTAAATATTTTTTCAAAAAAAAAACGTAAAGAAAGTAAGATACTGCTTCGCAGTTCGCAAGACCCATTGGGTTACCGTAGAAAGGAAAATGCTACGTGCTCTGCTGGGAGCTCCCGCTGGGCTGTAGTATTTTTATATGTTTGTTTTTAGGTTTTTTTTTATATAAATATTTTTAATAATTTTGAATATTTTAAAAAATAAAAATAAAATATTATTAAAAAATACTTTCTTAATTAAGTAGTAGAATAAAAAATAATTTTTAATAATTTTTTTTTTTACTTTATGATTAAGGAAATGTTTATTTAATGATATTTTAAATTTATTTTATTTTTTAAAAATATTTAAAAGTGTAAAAAAAATCTATATAAAAAATAAATTAAAAAAATACACATAGAAAAATACATGCTAAGTCCAACCGGAACTCCCAACGAGGACTGTAGTATGACAATTTTAAATATTTTAAAAAAATCATAATATTATTAAAAAATATTTTATTAATTATGAAGTAAAATAGTTGTGTTTAAAAAATTATTTTTTAATATATATATATTTTTAGAAAGTATTTTTTTAATAATATTTTAAAATATTAAAAAATTTATATAAAAAATTATTTAAATAAAACAAATATAAAATAATACTACAGCCTCCCGCGGGAGCCCCCAGCGGGGGCTGTAGCATCACCCCCGTAGAAATCATTTATCATTTACGCTTTCCCCACCATTTCCTTTTGAGCGGTGGATATGGCAGGAAAACTCATGAACGCAGTTCAGTATACTGCCTACGGTGGCGGACCAGATGGCTTACAGGTTATTCCTATTTCATTTTGCCCTACATATATGCTGCTTTACATTACTCTCTCATCATTCTTCATTGTTTTCCTTTGAAATCTCTTCCAGCAGTTCTTGAAATAAGTGTCTTTTACAGTTTACTTCTTGTTTGCTTAGGAGTTTCTGGTGACTGATGAAGGCTCTCCAAACTAAGATAGAAGTTTTGAATTTTAGGTCCCGTTTGGATTCAGAGATAGTTTTAGATTAATTGAATAAAATATTATTTTTTAATATTATTATTGTTTTGGAATTTGAAAAGGTTAAATTATTTATTATATTTTGTATGAGAATTTGAAAAAGTTATAATGATGAGATGAGATGAGTTGAGATGAATTGAGATGAGTTTTCAATCCAAATTGGAGCTTAAAAGGCGATAAAGAATTGGGTTTGGGGTTGAGGATCCATTTGGTGTCCTGTGCAATTTTTTTTGTCTGTTAGTTTATGTGGCATGACATGATGGAATAATTTAATCAATTTGGTTATTGGGTGTTTGTATGTCCCAAGGAATTGGATTGGCCATTATGTGGGGAAATGTGCTATTTTACTGGTTTCAGATCCAGCTTCCAGGACATACAATTCATATATACTCTATGAGACAGAAACTTATAACCTAACATGGTTACAAATATGTTGTATTAGGAAAAAAATGTTTGGTACATGATTTGAATTGTAAAAAGGAATAATGATATATACAAGTCCAAAATGTACGATATTTTATAAAAAATTGGACTCCAATTTACTTTTAGACCATTTTCTTACAAAAGACGTGCATCTTTACAAACTGATCTGGTTGACGTGGTACGTCATATTGTAATTTTTTTTTTTAGCTCAATTTATGAGCTTTCTTTTGTTTTTATGTTTGCTTCACACAATGAAGCCACTGATTTTATATCATTAAGAACCTATGGCTACCTCAAATGAATTTTTTGTGAATTTCATGCTTGTTTGCAGCATGTGGAAGTTCCAGTTCCCACTCCTAGTAAAGATGAGGTATTGTTGAAATCAGAAGCAGTTAGTCTAAATCCATTTGATTGGAAAGTTCAGAAAGGCATGCTTCGACCTTTTCTTCCTCGCAAGTTTCCTCACATACCTGGTAAATCAATTTCACCCCCACCCCCCGCCGGAAAAGAAAAAGAAAATAAATTTGATTTTTGCTTCAAATAATGAATATTTTCCTTGTTGGAACAGCTTCTGATGTGGCAGGTGAGGTTATAGAGGTTGGACGAGGAGTAAAAAATTTCAAGCCGGGGGATAAAGTTGTAGCTTTTACCTCCAGGGTAAGATCTTGCATATATTCTTTTGATTTTTTCTTAGCTTAATCTGAAAATACACTTCTAGTTCTTGTTGTCGGGGAAGAACAACCTGACCGAAAACAAGATTCCAACAGTCAATGATTGCTAGCTTCATTGTAAGAGAATTCTGGTGTCCATGGAAACTTCCCTATCATCTTTGGGCGATCAGTCTCACTAAGTCATAACAAAATCGAAATAATGCTATGCGTTTCGACTGTCAATTTCTCATACCAGTTGGCTTGACATTGAGCAAAGGAGAGTATTTTATGATTCATTTATCTTTTCCCTTCATTCCATAGAATAATAAATTGATTCATATTCTAATTTTAGGGGGATTGGGTTTATACTCCTTTTTCATGCAATGGGTTCTGATTCTCTCTTTAAACCCTCTATCATAAGTAGGTGAAGTTGGCTTATGAGAAGCTTGCAATGTGCATAGTACAAAAATCATTAAGCCCTCTATCATAATTCACGTATTTGTCTGAACCAAAACAAACAAAAAGAGAAAACAATCGCTTTATTTCTTTTACATAGAGTGATAGATATTTAGCTTTTAATTAGAATTTGGTCATCTCAAAAGAGAATCGTGACTGTTTTAAGAGCAAATTGGAGCATGCTTAACCAAACTACAAACGAAACTAGGATAAATACTTTTATTGGCGAATTCTTATGGGTACTACAGAGTTTCATGTTAGACTTTGGGGATATGAGTATGTATTCACTCAAGCAGAAATGTTAGTGGTTTGGAGCTTCTTTTAGAGTTGAAGATTATCTAATGAAAAGCTTCAGTTTTTTAACTTCCCAAGCAGTGCAAGTATATTTTCTTCATGGTAGTGTAGGCTTCAGCTCATGCATGGTTGTGTACTTCCAAATAAACTGTTTACAAATTTTAATATTTTTTCTGTACTGAGTACTTATAAAAAAAATTGCTGAAGTAACTTGACCTCACATCTGTTTGAATTTGTACAGTTGATAATTTGCACCAGGCTCAGAACTTTGCATTAAGCTGAGTGCGTGCGCGATTTTTGTTTATAAAAAACTTGAGATTTCCTTGTCTTAATATATACCTTCTTAAAAGTCTGCTACAAGCAATGTTATCAAAACCAGACTGGACTGGCGAGACAAATCAATAAGCCGGTATCCCAGCCAACTATCCCAGCCAACTGTTAAGTGTATGATTATATGTTTGGCTGTCTGCGAAATGGATTATACATGGCACCAATTGAATCAGAAAGCTTCAAGTGACCTGGTGTGTACTGGGCGACCTTTGTTCAGACAGAAGTAAGGAGGGGTGAAGGATTGACTATTATGAACTCTGCTGTATTCTAACATAGCAAACAATACTTTAGAAGGTTGTTCTAGGTGTATTGCGACCATGTCGAAATTTTTAAAATTACCTGCTGATATTGGGATGCATATGGTGTGCATTGGACACATGTCTGGCCTTTTCCAATCCTCTACATGCTTTAAAACTTCTTATTTTTTGGGGTGTGATAGTGATACAAAAATGATGTAGTCATTCTATTTGGCATGATGTTGCACCATTTTATTCATAATGATGTTAGATGTCCTGAGTTTGCTAACCTGGTAATTGGAGGTATAATCTAAAATGCCCTGCATCAGATTTTTAGTATCTGCTGTCTCAGTTCAATGTATGTTGAGGTTCTTGCATTGATGACAGAATGGAGGTGGACTAGCGGAGTTTTCTGTAACCAAGGAAAGCTTGACAGCTGCAAGACCACCTGAAGTTTCAGCAGCCGATGCAGTTGGCCTCCCAATTGCAGGTTTGACAGCACACCAAGCTGTCACTCAATCTGCTGGTATCAATCTTGATGGAAGTGGCAATGAGGCAAACATTCTGGTAACTGCTGCTTCAGGTGGTGTGGGTCACTATGCTGTTCAACTGGCCAAGCTGGGAAATGCACACGTGACAGCCACTTGTGGCGCACGCAACATTGAACTTGTCAAGAGCTTAGGGGCTGATGAGGTTCTCGACTACAAGACCACAGATGGGGCAGCTCTGAACAGCCCATCTGGTCGAAAATATGATGCAGTCATTCACTGTGCAACTGGCATTCCTTGGTCTACTTTCGAGCCTAATCTGAGCCCAAATGGGAAGGTAATTGATATTACTCCAGGACCTACTTCCCTGGTTACTTTTGCCCTGAAGAAACTTACTTTCTCCAAGAAGCAACTGGTGCCATTAGTCTTAATTCCCAAGGGCGAGAACCTCCAATATCTTGTTAACTTGGTCAAGGAAGGGAAGCTCAAGACAGTGATTGACTCAAAATATCCCCTGGACAAGGCCGCAGAGGCTTGGGCTAAGAGTATTGATGGCCATGCAACTGGGAAGATCATCGTTGAACCTTAGGTAAATATAATGCGCCTGGAAATGGTTGTCTTGATGCAATTAAATGAGAATATTGTTTAGTATGTTAGAGACAGGGCTTCTACGCTGTAAACAGGGTTATGAGAATATTGTTTAATATATTGGAGAATGGAGAAAGCCTTCTACACTGTAAAACAAGGCTTCCGAGGATGTTTGTTTTGTGCAACAGCCAAGTTCATGCCGCGTGATATTACAAAATGATAATGTTCAGGTTCACATTTATGTTGTCAATTTGTTCTTTTAGCTGTGGATTCCCTCACATATTCATCACCCGGACCTAGGTTTTACTTTAAAGAAAATTTTGAAAAGAGAGTTATTTCATAAAAGTAAATTCACTAATTGATCTAGTTTAATGTGGTATGTTATATTATAAAGTTATTCTTATTGGAAAATTAATTTAATGGATCACATAGGTCCCGTTTGGATTAAGAGTTTATCTCAACGCATCTAATTATTAAGATTTTTTTCAAATTTTAATACAAAATATAATAAACAATTCAACTTTTTAAAATTATAAAATAATAATAATATTAAAAAATTATATTCTAATAATATTTTATTTAACTTTTATCTCATTTCACTATTTAAATTTTACTATAATGATTTTTTGAAATAGGCGGAGGACGATGAAACTTTATAATAAGCTCTGCCGTGAGGCATGCAATGAATGATGAAATAGTTTGAATTAAAAAGTTTTATCGAGTCTAATTATATAAAAATATTATAAAATTAAAAAAATGATCGAATATAATGTTTTTAATATGAAATATAAAAAAGTATTATTTTTATATTTTGTTTAAGTACCAAAAAGTTATAAATATTAGATAACGATTAAACGAAAATGTTGAAAATTTAAAATTATATTTTATGTTTTAATAATATTTGTAAAGAAAATTATTGCGATAAAACGAGATCATCCCAAGTTCCCAACTAATCTCGCTTTCCAGCCATGCCTAAATCTGTCTCGCTGCATCATGCAGTCCGATACGATTCACGCCGCTCTGCCTCTTTCCCTCTCTGCATGTTGAGTCAGACAAACAAACTCGTCGGCTTCCAATTGAGATCTGCTAGTGTATTTCCATATTCTCAAATCGACTTCCCTTCTTTCTTATGTGTCGCCACACAACCAGCCAATCTGAGAATGTATAGATGGCACAATCTCTCGCGTATCGGCCTTGATTAAGCAACCCAACTGGGAGCAAACAAGATTCTCAAGACTCTGGTCTCTCATAAGTCATATGACCCCACTTTCAGCTTCCAAGACTATTGAGCGTCACGGCTACAACATGGAACTTGGTGTTCGGTTTTTCAAGTGGGTTTGCAAGCACTCCACCTCTTGTTATGACTTAGACAGTAGAATCATTCTGTTGAACTCAATAATATCTTCCAATTTGTATGCTATTGCACATAAGGCCGTAATTGAATTAGGCAACGTGTGTAGTGGTAGTGAAACTGAGATGTTGAAGCTGATGGGTGCGCTTGACGAGATGCTCAAGGTTGGCTTTAGGCTAAGTTACCCTTGTTATACCACTTCATTGGTGTGTTAGGCTAAGTTGGACATGGGTTCCTTAGCATTTTTGGTCTATACGAGAATGGTTGGTGATGGGTTTGTTCCTGCTTTTATGGACTAGAGAACCATAATTAATGCTTTATGCAAGAATGGGTTTGTACAAGCTGCTGAAATGTTCGTGTATGGTGTTGAAACTTGAGTCTTGTTTGAATACTCATATTTGTACTTCTTTGATTTTGGGTAATTGTAGGGAAGAAGATATCCAGGAGGCGTTCCGGGTGTTTGAGAAATGTGTTGGGTTGTGTGTGAAGCTTGGTTTGTGAGTAGAAAATTGAGAAATAGAGAGTTCGCGCAACTGTAGCTCGACCTGGCGCTCGAGCGGAGTCTTGCATGACAGTGGACTCGAGCGAGACACAAATCCTAGTATTCGCTCGAGCCAATATTGATTGGCTGTTCGCTCAAGGCGCGCTCGATATGCCGCTCGAGCAAAGGACCCAATTTTTGCCAATTAGGGTTTCCAGCATCATTTACTATAAATATGTAATATTTTATTTATTGTGTACGTTTTTCAACATATTTTTCAAAGAAAACAATAGTTAAGTGAGCGCATGTTGTGTGAGAGAGTAAAAAGCCCTAGAGAGAGTGAGTTGAGATTGAGAGATTGCAATATCTTCTGATCAATAAGATTTATGCAACTCTATAGACGTAGCCAAGTTGTCGAACCACGTAAATTGTATGTCGTGTTTGCTTGATTGTGTGCTTGTTTATTTGTTTGCCATAGTTGGTGTGTGTGTGTGTTTTGCACAACAAAATGGATATTGCAAAGGAGGGCGGATAAGTTTCTGCATTTTAGCTGCTTGCTGTGATGGAAAAAAGGAACTGCTAGCCCAATATCCGAACATACAATGAGCTTAATTTTCAGAGGTTGTGCGGGACTAATAAATCTGGGTAGTCCATGGAGGGTTATTACCTGACAGGGTAACTTGCAATGTATTGATTGATGGATTTTGCCTAGAAGGTCAAATTGGAATGGCTTTTGAAATATTCAAGTCAATGTATTCTTTTGGTCTTATACCCGATGGCTTTACTTTCACTCCTTTAATTGATGGGCTCTGTAAACAGGGCAGACCAGAGAAAGCATGTGGTATTTTAGGTTTAATGGTAAAGAAGGGAATATCCCCTGATGAAATAACATTTACAGCTCTTCTTGATGGGTACTGCAAGACTGGAGAAATTGGAAATGCATCAAGGCTTTTAATGAGGGTGGTGGAGAAGAGGAGTTTGACAACCTGTAACACGTTCAACTCCTTTCTTGATGTTTACAGCAAAAATGATAAGGTGCATGAAGGAAATGCTGTGTTTAGCAAGATGCTAAAGTATGATTTACTTCCTTGTGTAGCGACTTGCACAATATTAATAGATAAGCTCTGCCGAGCTGGTGAGATTACTCGTGCCTTTTACATGTTGGAGTTGATGAAGCAGGATGGCTGTACCCCAAATGTCTACACAAATACTGTAATAATTACTTGTCTCTGCCAAAATGGAAGTGTGGAGGAAGCAGAGATGCTTCTCTTAGGATGTCTCATTTAGGGATATCTCCGAATCACATTACGTATACTCCATTTGTGAAAGCACATGTCAATACCGGTAGGTTGCGAGATTCTGAGTATGATGGTTGAAAATGGTTGTCAACCAAGTAGTCATATATATATATATATATCTGCCCTACTTTCGGGGATTGTTATGTCAAACGGGGCCACTGAAGCCAGTGCAATCAGTTCTACCTGCTGTAAAGAAGGTAGAACCTACTTTCAAGCTCGAAGATAAACTAGAGAAATGTGGTGCGCCTATTACCCACTTTGACAATTTTATATCTACTCTGTTTATGCAAGGAGGGAAGAATTGCCGAAGCAGATAATCTGACGAAAAATATACTGAAATGAGGTCTGTTTCCTGAGAAGGCATTATGTTGTATCACGAGCCGTACTGCATGGAGCTTGACTTCATGAAAACAATTATCAATCATGGGCTTGTTCCATCTATTGCATCTTACTGTTTGGTCCTCCATGGTCTTTACCGTGAAGAAAAAGTTCAACAAGCTGAAGAACTTGTTTCTGATCTCTTAAGATGGATACAATCGTGTCAAGGAAAAGCTGCAGTCTTACCATATATCGAGTTTTTAGTCAAGGAAGTTGAACCTCAAAACTATCTTGAGATTTAAGTAATAGAGGGAGTGCATTACGATGAGTCATGAGAGGCCAATTATCTGGTTATACTACGTTAATTTAATGAGTAATATTACATACAGTCGTGGAATGCACAATCGTCTTGTAGTCGTTTTGAAAAAGAGTGAAGTCCAGTTCCACTATTAAAAAATTATTTTTTTATGTGAGTCCCGTATTTATTCACTTTTTTCAAAGTGATTGCACGGCACTTGTGCGAATACAACTATCATTTTTCTAATTTTTAAAATCTTCGATGGTTACTCTGGAAAAGGTGCATTGGCAAATTTTGACACTGTCCATATCCCATCAAACTTATCAAATGCCATTTTTTCAAGGTTTCCAATTAATTGTTCGAGCAAGCTAGAACGAGCTTTTGTTCATGTCTTCGAGATTATTGAGAGAGTTTGAAGGATAACAAATTGATTTCCTATTAATAAACAAGTTGATCATAAGAATAAATTGCTCGAAAAGTAAAATAATGGCTGATTCCGAGCCCACGTAGATCAAGAGTTCTGGAGGAATCAAATGCAAAAGAGAGTTTATTATGATTACGGCCCCCAAAAACATTCCGCATAATATCAAAGGTTTGCAATATCAGGTCAAATGCCTCATTCAGCTGCATATATCTAGTTTTCTTTGTATTCATTAGTAAAATAACCTATAGACAAGCCCCTTAACCTTAAGTGCATAACATTTACAGGTTCAAAGCATGTCATACATCTATCAAGGTTCCACGATGATCTTCCCAGTAGCATGGCCATCAATACTCGTAGCCCACGCATCTTCAGCCTTGCTCAGGGAATGCTTTGAGTCAATTACAGTTTCAAGTTTATCTTCCTTCAGCAACTTAACGAGATAATCCAGGTTCCCACCCTTGGAAATTAGTAATACAGGCAACAACTGCTTCTTGGAGAAGGTAAGTTTCTTTATAGCAAAAGTCACTAGGGCACTTGGTCCGGGAGTTAAATCTAAGACCTTCCCATTTGGAGCCAGATTAGGCTCAAAAGTTGACCAAGGAATGCCTGTTGCACAGTGGACCACAACATCATACTTCCGACCGGATGGGCTCTTCAGAGCTGCCCCCTCGGGGGTCTTGTAGTCGAGAACCTCGTCAGCCCCTAATCTCTTGACAAAGTCGATATTGCGGGACCCACAAGTGGCAGTCACGTGTGTGTTTCCAAGCTTTGCCAGTTGAACTGCATAGTGACCCACACCACCTGAGGCAGCAGTGACCAGAATGTTTACCTGCTCGCCAGTCCCATCAAGCTTGATCCCGGCCGATTGGGTGAGCGCCTGGTGAGCTGTAAGACCCGCTACAGGTAAGCCTGCACCTTCAGCTGCTGAAACTTCAGGTGGCCTAGCAACTGTTAGCCTCTCCTTGGCCACAGCAAACTCAGCTAATCCACCTCCATCCTGTCATTGTATCGTACAACAACAGACAGAAAATAAATATAGGTTATATCCATAACTAATGCCAGAATATTATCACAGGCTCACAGCTGGAACATCCATCCAATAACCAGAAATTCGGCTAGCCTAGAGTTGCTGCATGTGTTAAGTGTTCCCATTCCAGTACAACAATTTGTGACAACTTAACATAAGGACCATTCAAAGATAATCTGAACGTACGAAATAATTAAATTTCAAATTAGTTGTTGTTGCAAGCAGTATGCACATCCAACCATCCAAAAGATTTTCCATTGCCCCATATCCTCATTACTCTGTTCCCATGTACTGTCAATGCCATGTAGCACCCGGTGGGGTCTAGGAGCATGCACATAAGCAAATAAGCACCAGAAATGCTCTCTGATTTTTCAACAAAATAATAGCAAGGTATTTCTAAATATAACAATGGGCTCCATTCTGTTAAGAGCTATCCAAACTGCCCTGCTCAGAGGAAGTAAGGAGAGGAGAGGGGAGGGGGGAGCTATTAAGGTAAAACTTTTATGAGAATATGCCTTCTATATATATTTCTTATAACAATGATTTTTTCATCTGATTTCCACAGTTGGAAAATAGGAAGAAAAAAGCAGTCCGTTACCAGTACGATCATGCTTCCTCATTCTATTCAATTGCAGGGAACTAAAAAACTAAAGGAATAAGAATGAGTGCTCACAGCATGGTTAAGCATAGCTACGACTTTGTCACCTGCTTTGAAACTTTTGACCCCTGGACCAACCTCTATGACCTCTCCTGCCACATCAGTACCTTAACCAACAAGGAATATATTCAGCCAAAAGGGAAATGTGGCACTTCCCGAAAATTTGCCCCACACAGAAGTCAGTTCAGTAGTATCATCGAAATACTGATGTATTGATGTAGTAATATAATTTCTATTTAATTTTTGTTTAATAAATAATTCGCTCTTTTTAAGAGCAAAAGAGGTGCAATCCAATCGAAGTACACTAGGTGCATACAAGAGAAAGCAACTCATTGGAGAGAGGGTAAAGGGTAAACAAAGAGCCAAAGATACTCTGAGCCAAATTTCTATTTGAATAGAATTGATCAGCCTGCATAAATGATGTTACTGTATCAGTTTTGATTTCAAAGTTCAATATCTTGAGGCCACTTGAGTACTAAAGGAAAGTCAAATGCTCCCAGCTTCTTTTGAAACTGGCATAAGTAGTTGAACTGTAAGATGTATAGAATGCTGATTAGAAATTCTTCTTCATCATGTCAAATTGAGTAGCCTGAGCCAACCCAACCACACATAGTCAAAGAAATATAGAAAAAAATTATTTTTTAATTTCTACATAAAATATGTGAAGATTTGTTTGAAAGGCCAATTTGGAAGTAACTGCAGTGCCGTCATAGCATAGTGCTACAAGCATGGCATTGGAAAGTGAGGTGAAGACTCAACACTCGATCCTTATCCTCTGGAAAAGGGTAAAAGGTACAAACTTTCTGTTCACGTGTACTTGAAATCGCGATATTCCAGAAACATGATTTTGTATCTTCATAATTAATAAACAAATAGCCACTAAAGGAGAATCCAGAAATAAGTTCTACCCAATTTAACATCAACATAGAATCTTCAAGTTAAATTAGATTTTATGTCGTGCTTATGCTCTTATAAATAGTCAGCATGTCTTTGACAAAAAAATTAACTGCCGTCAAATAATAACAGGCTATCCAAATTTGACATATAGTTTAGCACCGTTTCACAACTGTCAACAAGAGATATGTATTAGAATGCATTTCTAAGGTCAAATAAGCCTAACAAGGTGCCATAAAAAGTTCTGTTAATAGAAACAAAGAGCAATAAAGAATTTACCAGGCACGTGAGGGAACCTGCGAGGCAACAAAGGCCGCAGAATGCCTTTCTGAATTTTCCAATCAACTGGATTTAGACTAGTTGCTTCCAGTTTTAGCAAGAGCTCATCCTTTTTTGGAGTGGGAACTGGAACTTCAACATGCTGCAGCATAAATGAAAATTATCACAGTAATCTTTACAAGCAATTACAGATGTACTGATATAGTATCAATGGCATTATAGACCTGCAAAGCAAGCAGAAAATGCAAGTAAAATATTCACAGATATTCAACCACAAATAGTTTTACCATTTAATTCTTCTGCAACAGGAAGGTGCAGTTTGGGGAATAGATGGAAACCTACGGATTGTGTGTTCGTTTACAAATACAAAATTTTTCAGTATTTAACATACCAAAATAGCCATGTTCAATTCTGGCAATAAAAAAGAATATATGCCATTAATGCTCCTTGAATTATTTTTCAGGAAAAACAAAAGGATGGCATTGCAGCCTGAAATAGATACAGGCTCCATTTCCAATTCTACATCAAAGACATATTGAACACAGATCAACATATTAACCCAAAACTAGGTTAAAGCAGGGGTACATTCAAACATAAAAAAAAGGAATCCCCTTAGAAATTCACTCCATAATATGGACACTCAGTTTTCATCGTTCTTTTTTTATCAAAAGAGATTTGTTCCCTTCTAGTTTCTACCAATTTATTGACCATCCCAGTCTCGAATAAGAGAAATCAATCCTAGCGCCCTCAATAACCGGAAAAAATAACAAATTTAACGGGCCAATAGGGTTTGGAACGAAAACAAAAACAAAGGATTAGGTGGGTCTTCAATCCAGACTACATACTATGATCTGCTTTGCCAACTCCGTTGTACTTTTTAAATCTAAGTACGAAATTCAAAGGGAATAAAAGAAGAATGTAACGGAATAAATACGTGAACAACCTTCAAACCAGCAGGTCCTCCACCATAGCCAAAGTACTGAACCGCATGCATAAGCTTTCCTGCCATACTCGCAGACGAGAAATCGGTGTGTAGAGGTAAGAGTGAGCTAGGGTCTGAATTTAATTCGAAAGTTTAGCGGTGGCCTTTAGAAGGAGTAAATGACGGAAATGGGCCTGTCGACGTAGAAAATATAGATGTTTTGGCTTATATTTCTCAAATTAGCTATAATATTAAGAACTTTCAAAAAAAAAAAAAAAAACTATAATATTAAGAAAAATTCTATTTATAAATGGGCATGTATCACATGTCTAATAAATTACTTATGTGATATGATATGATTTAACTAATAAATTTTAAAATTTAAAATTTTCGAATCAAATCTTATCATTTAAGTAAAATTGATTACGTACTTCACATGAAAATTTATGTTTTCAAAATATTTATATATTTGGACGTTACTATTTACTCCAAAATTTATTTATTTATTTATTTTTTTGCTCAAGTAATTTTCTCTTCTAAACTTTCTTTCGAATAATTGATGGGATTACGAATTACTGCATGTGTTGGTTTTTGGAATCATCATGCCACGTCAAAAAAAATTAAAATTAGAAACTTAAAATTAAAAAAGATTAAAATTAAAAGAGTAATAATAGATAATGTAATTAGGATAAAGCCATACACAATCCATTTGAAAAAAAGTATAGTTCATCGTTAAAACAAAGAGAAATTCTATACTAAAAGTCTTACACCACACAATTCTATTTAATTGACATGTAATTTTTTATTTTTATATTTTTATCTTAATGTTGAAATATATGTTTTTAAATAAAATAACAAAAATAATAAATCACATATTGATTAGATGGATATATGTGTTGTAAAACTTTCTTATAGCAGTCTTCTTAAAAAAAATAGTTAATATGAATCACAAATTTATCTTTTTTTTAAAAAAAAAAAAAAAAAAGAAGCAAAACTTAGACCTTAAACTTGCACTCCCAAAATTATATCCAATCGTTCTCCCATAAGCGATAACGATACGTTCAATGATCTCTAGTAGTGGATGCAAACAAACAAACAAATAAATAAAAAATGACAGGCAAAAACTAATTAATTTGTTTAAAATTACGTGCACGTAATTTTTAAAAATATATATAAAATAAGGGCAAAAGATGCCATAGTTTGTGCATTTCTTAAGACCAATGATATCATCGGGCGGATTTATTTTCCTATGAGATCCAAAGTAATTAGTCTCAATCAGCCAAAAAAATAGTTGAAGATATTATATATGATAAATTATTCTTATGTCATGAGTGTTTAAGTACCGTGTAATCGCTTTGAAAAAAATGAATAAATATGAGACTAACATAAAACAAAAAATTAAATTTTTAATAATAAACTCTACTCTTTTTTTAAAAAACTGTACGGAGTTTATAATTCATGATTGTATTTAACATTACTTATTATATATTACTGTATAGTATTTGATTCAAATAGTCATGCAACTGGTAAAATATATAGATTGATTCGTACGGTACGACAGCCAGCAAATTAATTAATTGAGCATGGACACTGGATAGTGCGTGGCGCGACACGTCGCTTTGCAGATCCTGTGGCCTTGTGGACGGAGACAGAGAGGAAAATTACAAGAGAGGGCAACAAAGCCGATTAATTTTGTTAAAGTAACTATTCAAAATAACTTTCATTTTATACTTCAATTTAATTACAAAATTAATCATAAGTATCTAATTTTAACTGTTAAAAAATAAATAAATAAAAGAAAATTATTATTTATATTTAAGAAAAATTTACAAAAAACTTACTTCTCCATATATCAGTTATTGATATACTGAAAATTATAAAATCTAAAATTCAAAATTTGAATTTAAAAAAAAAATAGACAAAATAAGTTTTGTAAGTAAAATGTAAGCAAAAATTATATATATATATATAACTAAAAAAAAAACAAATTAGACAAGTCGCAAGCTTAAGTCTGGGAGGTCACGGTAGTACATTAATATTCATTTTTTGTATAAGGTAATATGTAAAGATACTATTAAAATGAATTTATTTTCTCTCTCGAGAATATCATCAGCTCTTAGGGAAAATGAAGTGTTATAGAGATTTTATAAAAATAAATTTATAAATCGACGTGATTTTACACAATATGTTAGATCTATTTTATAAAAAAAAAAACTTTACGATTTGATATACCATATAAAGATATATCAGCCTATAAATTTATTTCGAGAAGTACTATAATCACAAAGAGATTTTGTAGAAATAAACATACAAATTAATATAATTTGTATAAGGAAAACTCTATATGCAGTCGGTTCGTATTGGTGTAGGACAGTCGTCTGATGTGGATGTTTAGTGAAACAGCTTGTAACACAAGGCGGGAAGTAAAATTAGAACATCGAAATGAGGGAAATTAGAACACCAAAACGTGCCGTTTCTCTTTATTGCAAAACGCACTGTTTCAAATTAAGGTCATTTTCTTCATCTAGGGCTGTAATCGAGTCGAGTCGAGCCGAGCCGAGCCGGTCTTTGGCTTGCCGAGCTCGGCTCGACTCAAAATACTTGAGCTTGAGTTCGAGATTTTTTTTATTCTTCGTTCGAGCTCGACTCGATAAGCTAAACGCTCAATTCGAGCTCGAGCTCAAGCTCGTCCCACAAATGAGTTCGAGTCGAGCCGAGGTTGAGCTCGAGCTCGAGTTCGAGTTTGAACTGTATATATATATTTTTTAATAAGATTTAATAATTGATAAAATAAATAAATAAATAAATCTAATATTAAATTTATACAACTAACAAGTAGAACCTCTATTGAATATAAAATTTTAAAAAATTTATAAATAATTAATATCTAACTAGTTGATATTTATCTAAAATAACAATATATTATATGCCTACATATATTATTAATACATACACTTAATATAATAGCATATATTTATTTCATATATAGTTCTCATATACTAGTATATGAAATTATTAAATTTTATCTACTAATTATTATACAAATTATAAAATATACTTATGAAGTATATTCACTATATAGACATAAGTAATTAGATTACATATTATATATTTAATTATAAAAGTGGTATGCTTATATTATTAGTTACTACATATATATATGTGTGTGTGTGTGTGTGTATACATAGGTGTATGTATATATTTATCAATATATGAATGAGATTTAATCGAGTCGGGCTAATGAGTCGACTCGAGCATTAACGAACGAGCCTTAGTCGAGTCGAGTCGAGTTTTATCAGGTATGTGTCATTTACAATTCGAGCGATTATTTGCTTTCACAAACGAGTTTTTTTTTTTTTTTTTTTTTTCATGAGTCAAGTTCGATTCAAATTTAACCGAGCGGGCTATTGAACGTACTGGTTCATTTACAGACCTATTCATCATATGAAGAAGGTCCTCACCTTCATAAGGTTCTTTGCATCCAAACCTAAGGATCCTTTATTCCCCGTCGCCACTAGCCACCTGGTTGTTCTATCGGTACGTACTCCTTCTCGTCACCACCAGCTCCTTTCTTTGTTTTTGGCTTTGTTTTATTCCTAGAGCATGGAACCTCTTCCAGGTCTGCCATATGTTTTGGAGCATTAGTTTTAGTTGTTTTCAGATCTCTTATAAAAAATCTCTTAAAAAATCTCGGAATGTAATTTTAGTTGTTTGAGATGCATGATTTTCTAGTTGTTAGGTTCATGAACTAATTCATGGGTGTTATGAACTTATGGGGTTGCTGGAATTATGGGCTTTTTGGTAGATTTTTGGGTTACACGAACCATGTAATTATTCTGTTCTCAGGTCCCAATTGCTATGTGGTATGCACATTTTTCATGCTTGCAATCCCAGTAATTACTCAGTTTTTTGTTTCCTCTTTTATCACTTGCCTTGTAATATTGGAGATAGATTCTCTTGTAATTTGATTAGTCATATATATTGATTAGGTATAGCCTTATAATCCTCATAAAAAAATAGTAATCCTCAACAATATTGTGATTATCTCCTAGCTCTAGTAGTGGCTTTGGAAGATTTTTAAATAAAAAGATAAGGCCTACAAAAAATCATGATTAAAAATATAACAATGAAACAAAAATAAGCTTCATTCCTTTGGTAATGGTAATTTCTTCATTAATTTGCCAGAATGCTATCCTATGCATTTTTTATTATTATTTTGATTTGGGAGAGGGGGGATTTGAACTCCATACCTCTATTTTGGAAGATGTAGGTTATGCCAATTAGGCCACACGCTTTTGGCTATGTATATGACCTCAAATAACTGATAAATTAAAAATGGGTAGCCAACTTCTAGAACAAGACTTTGTTTAGGCATAAGAAAGTCAGTTTCCTTTTCATTCTAGAGTTTTTCTTTCCAAAAACCAAAAAAACCCACTACATGGAAATCTCATTTGAAGGGAAAAAAAAAAAATTGAAAGTTGAAGACCATTGCATTTACAGTTTTCCAAAAACCCAAAAAACTCATTACCATGAAAATCCCATCTGAAGGAAAAAATAAAAAATAAAAATGAGAGCATGAATGCCAGTGAAACCAGCGAAGTGAGATAAGATACAGTTAGATATCAAGTGTTAGTTTGAACATGCCCATTCAAAATCTAAAATGAGAAACTCGTTTCTTCCTCAAACAATAGATCTTCAACTGTCACGAAAATCCTAAAAAATGCTCTGGACAAAGGCTTTGGACGAAGGATCTGTGTCAGTGATCTTTTTCAATGAACTGTGCGTGTTTAGTTTCTTTTCTTTCGTTTTGTTTTGTTTTTTGTTTTTTAATTCTAACGTGGCAACACGCCACATCAGTCGACTGCATCTAGACTCCTTCACACGACTGTCCGTAGAAGAACTCTTTATATAATACGTTAGATCAATTTTATAATAAAAATAACTTACAATTTAACGTATCATATCAAACCACGTCAATTTGTAAATTTACTTTTGTGGTATTTTTATGTGACTAAAACATTTCTCAATTAATTTTATAAAATATCTTTTGTGGCTAAAATATTCTTTTAAAAAAAAGATGACCAAGACAAATCCAAAAGTCACAACAATATGAAGTCATATATAAAAAGCATAAAAAAATAAAAATAAAATAAAAAGCATCAATACAAATTACGCATGATCTGTAATTTACTTATACAACCTCATCATCATTAATTAACAGATAATATATTTTGATTCATAAATCAATAACAGAGACAAAACATCATATTACGTACGCACAATTAAAGCATACAAAGAAAATTCTTCAACACACATAATTCAAACACCATAATCAACTTAACAATATTTTAAAATCTAATTTATAAATGGCCCTTAATTTTCATAACTTCTTCATTTGATCATCACCATCAACTACTCCAGGCCTATATATTAATCATATATATATATTTATAGGGTTGTCACCTAAGGCTCCACGATGATCTTCCCAAGAACATGATCATGATCAACATTCTTAGCCCAAGCATCCTCAGGCTTGCTCAAGGAATACTTAGAGTCAATCACTGTCTTAATCTTCCCTTCCTTCATCAACTTCACAAGAATTTCCAGGTTCTCAACCTTAAGACTCAAGAGCACAGGGATCTGCTGCTTTTTGGAGAATGTTAGTTTCTTCAGGGTATATGTCTTGATGGTACTTAGCGTAGGATTCACATCATATATCTTCCCGTTGGATGCCAAATGAGGCTCAAAAGTCGACCAAGTAGTGGCCGCTGCACAGTGGATAACCACGTCGTATTTCTTCCCCGATGGGCTCTTAAGAGCTGCCCCATCCGGGGTGGTGCAGTCGACAACCTCGTCGGCACCTAAACTCTTGACAACCTCAATGTGTTCGGGTGCACACGTGGCTGTAACGTGTGTGTTTCCGAGCTTTGCCAGCTGAACTGCGTAGTGACCGACGCCGGATGAGGCGCCGGTGACGAGAACATTTACTGGCTTTCCGGTGCCGTCGAGCTTGATTCCGGCAGAGTCTGTGAGGGCCTGGTGAGCCATGAGGCCTGCGGCAGGTAAGCCTGCACCTTGTGCTGCTGAAATTTCCGCTGGCCTGATCACTACCATGTTCGCTTTTGTCACAAGAAACTCGGCCAATCCACCTCCAATCTGTAATTAATACATAAAATATGTATACGTTAAGTTAAAAAATTAAATAAATAGGAGTTCTGATGATAATTAGATCAGCTATATAGTACTCATAATTTATTTGTTTTGTGAGTTAGAAGCTATATAGCTAGCAATAAGGAAGAGGAGTTCTTACAGAAAAATGAATCATAGCAACGACTTGGTCACCAGCTTTGAAATTCTTGACTGATGATCCAACCTCAACGATCTCTCCGGCCACATCAGTACCTATATATTATTCCAATAAAAAACTAAATAATTCCAGTCGAATTAAAGGAAAGAAAAATATTATAGAATGCAAAACTTCCCAAAATTTGCAAAATATTGCAACAATAATATGGGACGTACGTATTACTGACTAGTGATGGGTAATTAGATCACCACAGCATCTCATGATGAATATATATATATAAATAAACACTATAAGAAAACTGTTTATTTGTGGTCAGTTAATTCCAGTGATACCGATGAATGAAGTAAAATGAAATTACCAGGTATCTGAGGAAGTCCTTTAGGAAACATAGGCTTCAGCATGCCTTGCTGAATTTTCCAATCAATCGGACTTAGACCAGCTGCTTCCACTTTTATTAAAACCTCGTCTTTTTTTGGAGAGGGAACCGGAACTTCAACATACTGTAACAGGAAAATATATATATATATATATATATATATATATATATATATATATCAATTTGCAATACTTATATATATTATATTATATATGTCAAAAGGCTTTCTTTTTTCTAAAGAGAGGATCAGCAATTAAAACTTGTGAAGAGATCTTTATAAATTCAAAAAGTTAGCTTAATTATTAATTCACCTTCGATCCATGCTGTAGTACTATATACTTTCTATATATTTCCTTTCCGGAAATTTCAACATCACGAAAATTTACACGATAATGGGTTCAGTAGTTTCAAAAGTCAACCAAATGATCTTTGAAAGATAAACTACAAAACAAGTAACCAATTATATATATAAACAAGCTCATGTGAATACACATCGTAATCTAGACAGCTCATTAATTCAAACTAGACATTTACGTGCATATATATGTATATATGTTGGAGAAAAGATATTTGTAACTGTGAATTATGCAACCGTCGCATAATTATTTTGAAAAAAGTGAATAAAACATGAGACCCGCATGAAAAAAATTAATTTTGTAATAGTGGACCCTACTCTTTTTCAAAGCGGTTACGCGACGTTTACACAGTACTTCACGATTGTATGTAGAATTACTCTGTTATGTTGTATGTACACGCGCTTGCGCTTGCGCGCGTTTCAACTACTCAGATCATGAATCAAAACGATGCTAGCTTATTCGGCCAACCGAGAGCTAGCCGGCCGGCCAATTCCTGATCACAAGTACTAAAGCCGGCAGAGATATATTGAAAGAAAAATGAGAAAACCATTTTTTGACATGGTTAGATAGATCATATATAAATGAAATGGATATTCATTTATTTAAGTCATTCACACCATAACCTCTCTCTCTCTCTGTGGCTAAATCATAAACGTGATCAAGACCAATATTGACACATGCACCCATCTGTGGGTTTCTTTTCATAAGTTAAAATCTAGCCAAAAATACTGATATAACTAATGAAACATAGAGTTACTTGTCGAGAATAGATCACAGAAAGCAAGGTAATATATATATATATATATATGTGTGTGTGTGTGTGTGTAGGAAATTAATTACCTTGAGATCAGAAGGTCCTCCGCCACAACTACCGTACTGAACTGCATGCATAACCCTGCCTGCCATACTATATGCTCTCTCGCAGTCTCGCACGAAATGCTTCGCGCAAGTGTTAATTTGTATGTCCAGACAGATCAGAATTATAGAAATATAGTACTGGAACGTACGTAGAAGCCAGCGATAATATCGAAAGTTATAATTGGACCGGTTTTATAGCGACATCGGATTTCGCGGATAAGGGGGAGTAGGTAATGGTACACTATGAATGACGAAACTAGCCCAATTGAATTTTCTTATTTTCGATTGTCGGTTCTTTGACTTCTGACAAAATAGTGCGTAGAAAATTATGTAGCGTACGAAGTAGTCGTATTCTTACGGGGAGCTGGCACTAATATGACGGTCACAGCTGCGGGGAAAAAGAAGGTGATCGAGACGGTGAGAGGCTGAGATCTTCCATTGAACATTAATAATACGACTTTTTTTTTTTTTTTTTGAAACACATATATAATACGACTTGTGGGTTACATTGCATTTTCTTATTTTATATATATATATATATATAATATATATATATATTATATCTCAAGACTCAAATGACTGTGAATCTGAACATGATCATATATCTTCTTCTGGATACGCGCGTGCATGTGTTCTTGGAGTACAGGAGATCATGTCCATTAGCCATTAATGTCAATGAGACTTGTACGTTCAGACTTGGCACATTTTGTGCTTGTATAATTGACTTGGTTCATACTTAGCCATTGGGGCGACTTGAGCCTCAACTGGTATTGATAGCAGCCTAGCAGCCCCCAGCAAGATGTCAGTGCAGTTGTACGGTATCGGTACGTACGTTTATAGCGGTGAAATGCGTAGAGAAAATAAGAGAAGATGGACACATGAGTTTACATAGTCGGACGTTTTGAGAGGAGAAATCTACTGTAATATTCTTATTTACAGTCTCTCATAGTTTCTCATTCTTCACTGTACAATAGTAGTTACAGATAGGAAAAAAACCTTGCACCAGAGCTCTCTATTTTGAAATTGAAGGAGAAGTTAAAGAGGAAGAAGAAGATCTAGGGGTGGCAATATGTGATACGACCCTTTAACTTAACACGAACACGACACGATAAAAGCGGGTTAGGGTTTAGTCTTAACGGGTTCGGGTCAAAACGGGTTGACCCGTTAAGACACGATAGCTTAACGGGTCACTAACGGGTCAACCCGTTATAACCCGTTAAGAAAGTTAAAATTACCCTTATACCCTTTACCCTTATAACCTAAAGGCTATAACTAAAAGTATAAAAACTAATTTAAAAAAACCCTAACTCGCCGCCCCCCTGTTTCGTGACTTTTATCGTTCCTTCATTCTTCAGAAACGCGATCCGAAGTTCGAACTCCTCGACTCCTCGCGACGACCACGCCGCCCTCCAGGCTCGCCGCACCACTCATCTTCACGGTGACGTCGCGTCGCCTCCACTCCAGTGTGCTTCAGTCTTCACGCCTCACGGTGACGCTGCCCCCTTCTAGTTTCACGGTGACGCCGAGTCGCCCACAAAGATTTAAACCACGGATTCGCACTTGCCGCCGCCAACGCCCCATCGCCCACGCCGCGCCTTCCACCGTAAGAAAATTTGATTTTCGAGTTGTTAAATGTGTTGTACAATTGTTCTATAGTTTTTCTCGGCATCCAAACAGGGTAACCCGTAACACCCATGGATTCCCGGTTGAATTATTTATGCTTCTTCTCTATGTAAAATCGTAATGTTCTTCTGTATGTAATTGTATTTGGGATTAAGCACAGGTCATGAATAATTAAGCGTAAAATCACTGCTGCTTTGTGTCTTTCTCTTGAATAGTTAAGCGCAAGTCATGAGTATTTCCTCTGTGTATTAGCTTTTTCTCTCCTTTTTAATTCTTTGGTTTGAAAAGTGTTAATAAAACGGGTCGTGTCGGGTCGTGTCAGTTCAATCCATTAATGTAAACGGGTTGAAACGGGTCGGGTCGTGTCGTGTCAACCCGTTATCAAACCGTGTCGTGTTCGTATTTAGAATTTTGACACAAAACCCTTAACGGGTCGTGTTTGTGTTGACCCATTAACTGTAATGTATATACTCTGACACGACATGAACACGACCCGTTAATACGATTTGACACCCCTAAGAAGATCCCCTTTGGAAGTCGTCTCAATCCCCATACTTATTTTATTGTTTTTCTAGCATGCACCCCTTGCAATGGTAAGGCCAAATATATCTTGCGTATCTGACTCCTTACAGCCCCCATGCCTTTTGAACCCCTGATAGCCCTCTCCCTCCTAACAATCCGTTTCACCTGACAGCCCATTATATATCCTTCTTGACACCATGGCCCCTCCCCCTGACACCATGGCCCTTACTCCTAACTAGGGGTGTAAACCGGTCGGTCCAGTCCGGTGATGAATCACTTGACTTCGGTCCATCACCGGACCGGACCGAACACCCCATAGGGACCGGACCGGACCGGTAATTATCGGTCCGTTCCGGTCCGGTCGGTCCATTCGGTCCGGCCTTTTTTTATTTTTAAATCAATTAATAAAAAAAATTTATTTAAAATACTAAATTAAATTAAGTGACTTATTAATGTGAATTATGTAACAAACTCAATAAAAAAATATTTTATATGGTTAATGATAATAAATTACATTATTAATTTATATAATTATTATATAATTAACTAATTGATATTATATATTAGTTAATTCATAGAATATTAATAAGTGTTAATAACATATTTAAAATTTTATATTGTTAATAGTGATAGGTTAGATGAAGATATATATAAAATATTGTTAATTTATAAAATATTAACAAGTATTAATAACATATTTAAAATTTTATATTATTAATTGTACAATTATAATATAAATAATATATATAATATTTTTTTATTTTTATTTTTTATTCGGTCGGTCCGGTCCGAGAAATCTCCACCCGGGACCGGACCGAAGACCGAAATGCTCCTATTTATTGGACCGAAACCGACAATGTATTTGGTCGATCCGGTCCAGTCCGGACCGAACCGGTGGGTCCGGTCGGTTTTTCCAGTCCGGACCGACCGGTTTACACCCCTACTCCTAACACCCCATGCATCCTCACTCCTCTAACCTCTTCTTGTTTCCTGCTGGGCTGGTAGCTGGGACTGGCCTAATATTTTTACCCCACTCACACTTAATATATATTTTAATTCTCTAGTTAGCTAGGAGATCATAGTAGCCAGTGGTTCAACCAGAACATGCTGGATCAGTCGGATTTTTCATTGCTAATCTATTGTTTCTAAATTAGTATATAATACTATATATTATTTAAATTACTTGTTCGAATTTACTGCATATAAAAGGCAGATTTGAGCAAATAATTTGTTAGGTGAGTTTAAAGTCGACAGACAAAGTTAACTTTTAGGATAATGCTTAATCTCAAGGCTGGTTTGGTTTCATAAACATTTCAAATTATCTCATCTCAACATCTAAATGTCATTCAAACATGAATAATTTTTAATTTTTTAACTTTTTCATCTAATCATTACCTAATCATTACAATTTTTCTAAATTTCCAGACAGAACACAAAAAAAAAAATAATTCCAAATTTCAAATTCCAAAACAAAAACAATATTAAAAAAATTATATTTCAACATCCCTCTTTTAACTTTATAATTTTTTATTCAATTTTCGTTTTCTCATTTTTCAAAACTTCATAAAATCTTAACTCAAACTATTTCACTATTATTTATAAATTATCTCACTGTTATTTATAAATTTCTCATATCATCTCATATGTTCATTAACCAAACGAGGCCTCAATCCGCTTGATACTTCTCTATTTTTAAAAATGAATTTTTGATCGAGTAGTAGTGTTTTTTGAAAGTCTTTACACTACATATTAGTAATATATATGTTATAATTTATAATATTTAAAATTTATTTTTTAAATTAAATTATACATGATAAATAGTATGTGATGTAACGACGAATTATCGCCGAACAATCAAATGAGGCCAAGTCTAGTCCACACTGCGTACCTATTCCTCCTTGTGCTGATCCCCCAGTCGACGTCCCAGTTTTGAAATTTAAAAAATAAAATAAAATACTAATTAATATTTAAAAATTAAAAGAAAAAATATAAATTTATAAAGGAAGAGACTGATTCAAATTATAAGAAAGTTATTTCTTAAAAAAAGCACAAGAAGTAGTGGTCAATCTAAATCTGGACAAATTAATAAGGCGATGATTGATCATAAAAAAATAATTCCTTTAAAAAATTGATAGACTAC
The DNA here is from genome assembly GCA_022457165.1 of Juglans mandshurica. NCBI lineage: Eukaryota > Viridiplantae > Streptophyta > Magnoliopsida > Fagales > Juglandaceae > Juglans > Juglans mandshurica. The sequence goes on along the minus strand of CM039630.1, from coordinate 4,582,563 downwards.
GACAAATATTATTAATTAGAGAAATTCTATACAATATATACTGCTTTAAACAGAAATATATTATTCGCGTGCCCTTACAATTTATCTCATCTTAATTTGGGTCACTAGCAACCACTCCCGGACTATATATATATATATATATGGTTGACCATGTTTTTTTAAAAAAATAATGTTAGATATAGTTATAAATTGTATAAATCTTGTATACAATTTTTAACGTGAATCTCATATTTATTTATTTTTTTTAAATTAATAATACTCGGTGTTTATACCCTCTGTAATTATAAATATTATTTATCTATTCAGTTTCTATTAAAAAATAGATATTTGTGAACTTTTCTGTCTCTAAACTTGAAAAGTGCGAAGCAATCTTAATTGTTGTTAATTTAATTACTTTTTTTCTAGAGTACTGCTAGATTCACCGCTGGTGGCTCCCGCTAGGAGCTACTGCTGGCTTTAGATTTTTTTTATGTGCTTTTTTTTCAATTATTTTTTACAGAGATTTTTTTAATACTTTTAAATATTTTAAAAAATAAAATAAATTTAGAACATTATTAAAAAATACTTCTTTAATCAGAAAGTAAAAAAAAATCATTAAAAAATACTTTCTTAATCACGAAATAAAATATTTTACTTCATGATTAAGAAAATATTTTTTAATAATATTATGAATTTTTTTAATTTTTTTAAATATTTAATTTTTTAATAATATTTTAATTTTTCATTCCAGATTATAAATTGAAGAATATTTAATTCGTATAAATCACAATAGACAAGCAGATCGTGATCAAAGCTAGCTGTACCGTGTAGTCGAAGGTCTGAATCCATGACTTCTGGGAAATAATTACTTGTTAACAACTAGTCAAGGAAGACTTAGGTTCTGCGTGTAAGCAAGGCATCAAGGCGTGTAAGCCAAGGCTTAGTCCTCAAGTTCACGCGTTCTGATGGTTTTGTAAAAATTAAGGGACAGGAGACTTTCATTTTATCTAGTCAACTCATCCAAATGAAAGGAAAATGAATGCAAAAAATTTATATGTATAGTAGCTGCAGTCACCCTATGCATGCCCTTAATCATGGAATTAAAAGATGCATCTTTTTCCATTTTTCTGATCTTCCTGTAATTATATATCTTCTTCCACCATCTGCTACAGCTTATTTGAACAGTAGTAGATGAGTTGGGAGAGCTCAAATTCAGCTGCTTCTACTCAAAATCAATGAACATATATATATATATGTGTGTGTGTGTGTGAACTTGGACATGCAAAGCTATATATTGATATCTTAAAGAAGACAAAAGGATCAAGAAAAATAACACATCTTAAAATTTTGAGCACTAATGATCTATTACACTAACCATGTATGTGAATGAATACATGCATGTCAAGCATTTTCAGTAACATATCCTAAAGCATCCTTGTAATTGTTCCACAAATCCGACACCATCGTCGAAATCATCTCCGAGAAGCCCTCCAGAAGCTCCGGCGCACCTGTCAACAGCCCCTCGAAATTAGTCCTGGTTTGCTCCACAAGGCCTCCAATCGCCGAGCCAGCAAAAGCAGCAGACCCCGAGACACCATTTATGAGAGCATCAAACACAGTGGAGATGAGAGTTTTGACTGCTTCTATCAGAAGCTCCAAGAAGTATTCCAAGCATCCCTTGATGGCCTCCGCGACTTGTTCTAGAGCACCATGGGCCGCTTCTCCCGGTACTTTGAATGCATGGATCGATACCACCAGAAGGTTTGCGACCGCAGTGAATAAGAATCGAGTGATGAGATTCCATGACGTTGTTATCGCCAAGAAAATGATTTTCAGGAGGAAAACCAGCATCTGGGTTGAGAGGAATTAGATCGATACAGAGATCAGAACAAAACCCAAGGATCGAGGAAGAGAACGTTCTGACGATTAATACAATATATATATATATATAGAACATTTCAAAGTCATTTAGCAGTACTGTTAGTGGTTAAAACCATGTTGTCGTCTGATTAGTTTATATAGTACTTGAACCCGTTGGATGTCATAAAGATAGTGCGTTTAGGTTTTATAAGGCTATGTTTGGTACCAAACATTTCTCAACACTTTCTAACTATTCTCGTACTTTTAAAAATACTTCATATACCAAACAATTTAAAATACTCTCAATGAGACCCACAAACCCTCTTCAATCTCTACTCATAACTATTCACAAACATTCTATAATACTTATCACTATTATATATAAATAAAAAATAAAATCACTATAATATTTATTACTATTAAATATAAATAAAATAAAATTACTATAATATATAAATAAAAAATATTTATCACTATTATATATAAATAAAAAATAAAATCGCTATAATATATAAATAAAAAATAAAATTACTATAATATATAAATAAAAAATAAAATCACTATAATATATAAATAAAAAATAAAATCACTATAATAAAATAACTATAATATATAAATAAAAAATATTTATCACTATTATATATAAATAAAAAATAAAATCACTATTATATATAAATAAAAAATAAAATCACTAAAATATATAAATAAAAAATAAAATCGCTATAATATATAAATAAAAAATAAAATCACTATAATATATAAATAAAAAATAAAATAACTATAATATATAAATAAAAAATATTTATCACTATTATATATAAATGAAAAATAAAATCGCTATAATATATAAATAAAAAATATTTATCACTATTATATATAAATAAAAAAATAAAATCGCTATAAAATATAAATAAAAAATAAAATCACTATAATATATAAATAAAAAATAAAATCACTATAATATATAATAAATAAAAAATAAAATTACTATAATATTTATCACTATTAAATAGAAATAAAAAATAAAATCACTATAATATATAAATAAAAAATAAAATCACTATAATATATAAATAAAAAATATTTATCACTATTATATATAAATAAAAAATAAAATCGCTATAATATATAAATAAAAAATAAAATCAATATAATATATAAATAAAAAATAAAATCAATATAATATATAAATAAAAAATAAAATCACTATAATATATAAAAAAATAAAAAATAAAATTACTATAATATTTATCACTATTAAATATAAATAAAAAATAAAATCATTATAATATTTATCTCTATAATATATAAATAAAAAATAAAAACACTAAAATATATAAATAAAAATAAAATCACTATTATATATAAATAAAAAATAAAATACTATAATATTTATCACTATTATATATAAATTAAAAATAAAATCACTATAATATATAAATTAAAAATAACATTACTATAATATTTATTACTATTATATATATATATATATATATAAATAAAATCATTATAATATTTATCACTATTATATATAAATTAAAAATAAAATCATTATAATATTTATCATTATTATATATAAATTAAAAATAAAATCATTATAATATTTATCATTATTATATATAAAAGTAAAATAAAATCATTACAATATTTATTAATATTAAAAAATCACTATAATAAAATCATTATAATATTTATTATTAAAAATCAAATCATTATAATATTTATGGGACCCACACATTTTTAAGCTACATACTCAAAAGTCAACAACTCAACATACTTCACACATCCAAATAACTCAAAATACTCTCAATGGAACCCACAAACTCACTTCAATCTTTACTCATAACTATTCACAAACATTCTCAACACTTCTCAACATTTTTCAACACCCGAACGTACCCAAAGCAAGCAGTTGTTGTCAGATCACCTTTTCTTACTTATTAAACTAGAAATTAATGACAAATCTCGTTGATCATATATCATAATAAATGGCGAAGTCTTCTAAGCAATTGCTTGCAACCTGCGAGGCAACGACTCCTTGATAAGGACATGTTCGGGAGTACTGATCCTATATATCAATCGAGAAATGATATTTGCAGTCGTGAGTATACAAACGTCGTACAGTCATTTTGAAAAAAATAAATAAATATAAGACCCACATAAAAAGAAATTAATTTTTTAATAATGGACCCCACTATTTTTCAAAGCGACTACACGGCATTTGCGTATTCCACGAATGTATGTAGTATTACTCATATCAATCTGATTATTCTATTTTCTGTCAAAATATTCACAGGAGTCAAAGAACAGGATATTAAGCACTGAAAAAAGAAAAAGGAAATTAAAAAAGGGATCATATTGTAAGGAACAAAATAAGAAGGAGAAGAATACTAAGATGCCGAGAGTATGATGCATGAAAGGGCTGGAAAAATTGTACTGTGCATTATAGAGAATCGAATAAAATGGAAGGCACAAGAAGAGGCCTCATATACACGTCCTATTCTAACATCCAAACAGAAAGAATCTTCCTAAAACAGAATACAGCTCATTGAGGAAATATTTACTAAGATTAATGAAAAATTAAATATACAGATGGAATCTAAATTCATCATTTTCCACTTATGTGTGTTATATCTAAGAGACTTGCAGTGGCTGTGAGAGGTACACGACTTGCAGCTTGACTTTGGGCTTCATGTGTATTAGGGATATCTTCTTAACTTTTCACTTTTCATAACAAACTCCCATCACATTTGATTTACCACCACTTGAGAATCAGCCCAAACTTCGATTTCGGTGGCTCCTAAAGCTCTAGCTACCTATAATCCTAAAAGCAGCGCTTCGTGCTCTGCTTCATTGTTTATTGTTTTGAACGCCAATTTAATAGCGTAATTGTGCTCTTCTCCTTCGGATTTCGCGATGTGCACCCCCACTCCCCCTCCAACCCAGCAAGACAAGCCATCAACGAATACTTGTCAAGGCTTTTCAGGACTCGCACCATCGACCTCTACCGGGAAATCGATGAACTCGGCGACAAAATCTGTTAACACCTGCCCCTTTATGGTGTTCCGAGGCGCGTAATCAATGTTAAACTCGCTCAACTCCACCGCCCAATTCATGAGGCGTCCTGAGGCATCCGGTCGTTGTAATACCTTCTTTAGAGGAGTCTCAATGAGGACTCGTACCGGGTGAGCCTGAAAGTATGGGCACAGCTTTCGCGTGGTTACTACTAATGCAAAAGCTAACTACTCTACGCGGGGGTATCGGGCTTCAGCTCCCTCATATGCCCGGCTGATATAGTAAATCGGCTTTTGGACCCCCTCTTCCTCACATACCAATGCCGAAGAAGCCGCTTGGGGGGAGACAACCAAGTACAAGGTTAATGTTTCCCCACACCGGGGTTGACTAAGGAGTGGAGGGCTCGTGAGATACTTCTTAAGGGCTTCAAACGCCTGGTCGTACTCGCCGTTCGATGTTTTTGCTCTTCGCAAGACCTTGAAGAACGGTAGGCATTTTTCAGTCAATCTTGAGACGAATCTGTTGAGGGTGGCTACTCGCCCAGCCAGCCTTTGCACTTTGTTTATATTTTGCAGTGGGGCCAAGTTGAGGATAGCTTCCCCCTTCTTGAGATTGACTTCGATTCCTCGTTCGGATACCAAGAAACCTAGGAATTTTTCCAACCCGACACCGAATGCGCACTTTGTCGGGTTCAGCTTCATTTGGTATTAGCGCAGTATCGCAAAAGCTTCTCTTAAGTCGTTCAAATGTTGTTCCTACTCTTGACCAACAGGTCGTCCACGTAAACTTCCATATTTCTTCCTATCTGATCTTTGAACATACGGTTGACCAAGCGCTGGTAGGTGGCCCCTGCATTCTTGAGACCGAAGGGCACCTTGTAGTAGAACAAACCTCGGTCTGTGATGAACGAAGTTTTCTCCTCGTCTTCGAGCTTCATACAGATTTGGTTATACCTCAAGTAAACATCCATGAAGCTAAGCATGTGATGACCTATCATCGAGTCGACAATGAGGTCAATGCGAGGAAGCGGGAAGCTGTCATTTGGACAAGCTCTATTGAGGTAAGTGAAGTCGACACACATTCTCCATTTGCCGCTCGTCTTTTCACTAGTACCATATTAGACAACCACTCTGGTTAGCGAGCTTTTCCGATGAACCCCCCCTTAGCAGTCGGTCTACCTCTTTGGCTATGGCGGCGTTCTTTTCCTCACTGACGCTTCTGCCGTACCCCTTTGGCTTTGGGATCCAAACACATCCAGATGTTCAGCAAGGAGTCGCTGCATGGCGTCTTGAGCTTCGAATGTCATTTAGTTGCTAATCCCTCCTCGCAATCAGGGGTTGGAGGCAGAGTGCCGGTATCCCTTGCTACGTGTCGTGTTTCATCCGCATATGCATGCTCTTCTCCCATCACAACCCTTCCATTCCCGCATGCCTGGCTCTCTGCCTGGCCTATTTCCATGTCTCGGATAGCTTCGATGAATCTCTGAGCTGCCAGGAACGGGTTGTCTTAGGTGCACGAAAGACACACAAGGTCTATGAAGATCCCACAGACGGCGCCATTGTTAACGTCGTGTTTCGCACACCTTTGGGACAAGCTCTAACAACTCAGGTCTTAAAATAAAGGCCTGCAAAAAGTTGAAAAGACTATGACTTTGATAGGGCGGCCTAGGGGCCGGATAACCTCCGATGCCAAAGTTAGTAAATATTATTGGAGGGTTGCAAATAAGTAAGGGAGTCTAGGGATCAGAGAGATTTTTAGAACCTGGACTCGGCTATTTATACCGTGGCTTGGGAAATGTGTCAAATAGTATTCTCCTTCACAAAGTTTGTGCCATCTCTCCTGCGTCTGCTGTCAGACCTCCTTTAATGTGGTGTGGCTCTACGCCGGCATAGATGATCTGACATCAATAGATCAAAGGCTCTCTGCATTTTTCGCCATACGGCGCCCCTCCTCGATAGACCCTCTATTGCCTATGCGTATTGGGGCATCGTTGGGCCGGGTTGAATTAGGGCCAAAATCCAATGGGTCTTTCCTGGCAGGAAAATCCCCTTACAGGACAGATTGAAGGTGACAACAACAGAAAACCAATATTATAATTTACCTTTTATCGGTTTAAGTGTTTGGGATAAACGATAATTTCACATGCTATTAGAGTAAAAAATTCTGAGTTCGAACTATGATTTTATATTTCACCCCATATCTCATTAATAAATATTCAACGCATTGGATCTCTTTATTGGATCTCTTTATTGAAAGAGAATATAACTCATATGTAAAAGGAAGGGTTAGCGATAAATTTCTTATTTCTATCAATTTCAACTATGTTTAGAACAAGATGTGATTTGATAATAATAATAATAAAAAAAGAATAATTCTATGCATCAACCACTATTTACTTTCACACTCAACACCTGTAGTTTTTTTTCATAGAGTGTAGGGGTGTTTTTCATAATGTGTGAGATGTGGGATTGTGAATAATGACTGATAAAAATAATTTTTCTAAAAAAAATGTATTTGGAGGCCGGTACCCTGCAGCACACCGCACACCCGTAAATTGGGTTTGACATGTCACGACTCGAAACCAACTTGCTTCTCTCCAAATCTAAAATTTTTCAAACGCAAATCTACTTTGAAAAGCCAAAAAATACTGAAAAAGACAAAGAAGAAACAAAGACGTGCAGTGAAAACTTGGGCTATACCAAAACTATATCAATCCATCTCATTTCATTATTACAATTTTCACAAATTTTCATATAAAATACAATAAACAATTTAATTTTTTCAAATTCTAAAACAATAATAATATTAAAAAAAATATTCTAACAATATTTTATTCAACTTTCAACTTTCATTTAAAACCATCGGGCAGCGCTACGTACAATCCAATTTCTTGGACTCCTTTGCAGTCCAAATATAGGAATAGATAAAAAGACTAGTTTATCATAGACTTGACCAAAACACCCTTATTTCTAAATAAAAAAGTAGCCAAATATGAAAATAACGTTTCATTCTCCCTCTCCCTGTCGTGCATCAGCAATCTCCACGGTCGAAACCCTTCCTGCCAGTCACTTGTCCAGCTCTGCATCTTTCTCGAAATTCCGGAGGCCCTCTCTCAATTTAAAAAATGGCCCATCCCCTCATCTCTTGTTTGATTCAAAATCCCAAGTTAAGAGTAGTGGAACTCATCGACTTGCATCAAGCTTGGTTTATCAAGAATCAAAAGGCGAAGCTGTCAATACTTTAAATCCGGTGAAGAGACATCCCAATTTGATAGGAGGTAACGCTCCTCAACCACTTGTGAAGTTGCAGAAGTGTGGCAATGAAGGGAACTTTGTGAGGCTAAACTTGAATAGGAGTAAGTGCAGGTTTTTTAACAAAGGAAGTAGAAGTAGAAACAATTATGCATCAGGTGGTCAAAAATACTATGGAAAACGTACGAGAAAATTGGAAGGTGAAGGAGAATCATTCATCTGTAAATGAAACAGAGCGTTTCATTTAGGCTTGCAGAGCAGATGTGGACTACAAGAAGAATTATTCAAAACGATATTATCTCAACTCACTATCCAAACCCAATAGGCTTTAAAGCTCCTGTTGTGATAGAATCATGAAGATAACTATTCAAAGGCGAAGAAGAAGATTCGAAGAGTTTTGCGAGGATGGGTAGGTGGTGCTAAACTTGGTAACGGAGTTAGGCAAAGCAAAGTCATATCTTGGGCATGGCATATTTTAGTGGCCATTTATGTCCATTATTTTTATTCTGAAGAGAGCAAAACAAACGAGAGAAAGCACGGTCAATAGTCATGAGAAATTTTCCTTTTTCTTTATCCTTTTGTTTTTCTTGATCTTTACGGTTGGCACAAAGTGACCCAGACATAGCTCCTCAGCCAAGTATATGGTATCATTGAGAACTTGCATACGAAAGAACAAGGTGGGAGAGAGAGAGGGAGAGAGGGAGGGAGATCAAAGGCGTTCTGCGGGGAGACTTTGTGTTTTGTGGGGGGAGTAAGACTATTCATTTGGGTCAGGTTTTTTCCCGGCCCGGTTCGGAACCTGAAAAACCGGATTTCGATTCCGGGTTCCAGCTCGAAACAAATATGGGTCTGAATCCGGGTTTTATACCCGGAACCCAGGTTACAACTCGATAACCCTTTTTTTTTTTTAAATTTATGTTTTAAGAAATTGAACTCTTCCAAAATTTGTTTCATGTCAACCCGGTACACAAATCATGTCAACCTGGTTTGATTTCAAGACTAAAACTCAAAACTTTGAAAACTTCTTATCTCATCATTATAACTTTCAAAGCCACTGCAGAGCGGTCTGGCTATTAACTTTAGAAGAGCATCCCCCATTCTCACAGCGACACGTAGACAAAAACACAATAAACTAATTAGACCTCACCACACACAATCATCCCAAGCTAGTCACAGAAATCGTGTTCTCCAAGCTCTTGGCCACACAAATAACGCACCACCCCAGTCGGTGATTATCGACTTCTAGTGACTGACGGGGATTTGTTGCTGTGATGGAAAAATATTATTTATTTCAAGCTTTTGATGCACGAAAAGGCTTTCAAGAACTCGTATGGGGAGGTTTCATTCCTGGCTATGAATGGTACCGGTTTGTATTTGTTAGAAAGTGATGGATCCATGGCTGTGATTCAGGTACCTTTGAGTGGTCCATCAGGTTTCAGGATTGGAAAGTTGGGATCTAAAGGCAAATTTGTCATTAGCAGCTTCATCGGTGACGGTTGGGTGATAGAATTATCCGGTCCGGTCGATGATTGCCATATTCCTTTCTTTTGCGGGAAAATTGGATTGTGCACGAGAAAGCCTCTGAGTGGAACTTGCTCTTGTCTGCCGAGATTCCGTGTTCAAGTGAATGGTGAATGCATTCCAACCGATACTTATCTCTCTGCCTTCAAATTATAAGAATAATGCAAATAGAAATGACAATCAATTCAACTCCTCAGTTTCGTATCTTCAACTGGCCTACAATATGGACTACTTTGCTAATAATTTCAATGGCCCTATGCAACATCGTGTGAACTATCGGTTTGCCAAGATATTTGCTCTCAGAACTATTATTGTCTTGCTATTTTCCATGAAAATGCTTCTGAATCATGAAAAACATTAGGATCAATCATTTTGAACCCAATGCCTAAGAATGATAACCAAATGAGTGAGGGAGGCATGGAAAACAAAGGAGAAGGGAGGGGTGTAGAGTCTTTGATCAGGTGTATGCAGATGTAGAATAAATACAATAAACCTCTTACGTTACATAGGGTTATCGGAGGGCTGCTCTTCTAACTTTAATAGCCGGACCGCTCCCCAGGTTAACTCGATAAATTTTTCTAAATTCTCACACAATAAAATAAACAATTCATTTTTTTCAAATTTTAAAACAAAAATAATATTAAAAAATATATTCTAACAATATTTTATTTACTTTTTAACTTTAATCTCAATTCATTTCATCACATCTCATATCCAAAAACAAACGAGGTATTGATTGACAACTACGGGCTCGTTTGTTTTCGCAGATGAGTTGAGATTAAAATTAAAAAGTTGAATAAAATATTGTTAGAATATATTTTTTAATATTATTTTTGTTTTAGGATTTAAAAAAGTTGAATTGTTTATTTTATTTTGTATTGGAAGTTGAAAAAATTATATTGATAAGATGAGATGAGATGTTTTCTCAAATCATCTTTGGGTGGTGATCTGTTTCTACGGTAGAGCTGCCCATTTAAGAGCTTCTTCGTCGTCTTTTTCCAGTGAAGACCTTGAGAAAACTTCCATGGTATTGTTTCTCCATATCGACGCGTTGTAAATATCACCACTCTCCATTGTAAATATCCTCCTTAAATTTAGGGTACTGATCCTTTTCTTATTTAATGGCTTTTTTTCCTGCAAATTTAGGAATGGGCGCTGCTTTTCCTCGGTGATCGGTTTCGACCAATAATAGATGTAATAAATCCGATATTTGTTCGAGAAGTTCTTTAGTCATAAAGATTGATGCACGTTAAATTATAAAATTACTTTAGATCTAACGCATCACGGTCTAAACATTTGAAATTCCCACCGGAGTTGGTGAGACGGACAGAACTTTGTCTTTTCTTATGTCCAGTAACGGGCTAAACATGCAAGTGACGAGTTTTGCAAAAGAGCAACACAAGTCACCAACATGCATGCTTACTTTCTGAGCGATCGATCACAAAGACAAAAATATATATATTTGGTCAACAGTCAAATAATACCAACCAATCAAAACTAAGGATAAAAGAGTAATTTTGTTCCTAGTTACAATTATAAAATCCGTCTAGCTGAAGTGGAAAACTTCATCCAGACACCATGGAAATCATTTCTCATCTACTTGCAATTGCAGGGGTACTTTTAGTGTTGGTGCTATGGTACAATCAGTGGAGGGTGAAAACTGGAAGTCATAGTAAGGGTAAGGTAGCCCCAGAACCATCGGGTGCCTTGCCAATTATTGGCCACCTTCATCAACTTCGTTCCCAAAACACACTCGCCAGAACCTTGGCTGCCATGGCTGATAAACATGGTCCCATCTTCAAGATCCGGTTTGGCACGAAACCTGCACTTGTGATTAGCAGCCATGAAGCAGTCAAGGAGTGCTTCACCACAAATGATAGGGCTTTCGCTGCACGACCAATGACCAGCCAGGGAAAATACCTTGGTTACAACAATGCAGGATTCGGGTTTTCCACTTATGGAACATATTGGAGTAAGATGCGAAAGCTAGCAGTTTCTGAACTCCTCTCCAGCCGCCGGCTTGAGAAACTCAAAAACATGCAAGTCTCCGAGGTGGATTCTTTGGTTAAAGATCTCTACTCTGTTTGCAGGAGCAACGAAGACAACCCAGTCAGCGTGGTGATTAGTGAATGGATCGAGGGCCTAGCCATGAATATAATCACTAAACTTATTGCGAGGAAGAGATATTTTGGTTATGCCAATGGTGGAAATGATGGAGAGGCAAAACGCATAGGGAAAATCATGAAAGAATTCATGTATTTAACTGGGGCTCCTGTCATGTTTGATCTAATTCCAATCCTCAAATGGATTGATTTGCAGGGCCAAGTGAAATCTATGAAGCGTGTTGCGGAGGAATTGGACTCTCTAGTAGGAAGTTGGGTTGAAGAACATACCGCGAGGAGGCTCAAGACTGATGAGCAAAGCCAAGAGCCAGACTTCATCGATATCATGCTATCAGCAATTGAGGAGGATTCCATGTTTGGTCATAGCCGAGAAACCATTATCAAGGCAACTGCACTGGTATGTATAATGTTACTAAATTACTCGTATGATAGAATAAAATCTGTTGGACTCAAAAAAAGAATAAAATCTTTAGAAAATAAAAATAAAATAGAAAAGAAGATGGAAGAGGGGAGAATGAGGGGGAAAGAATTTGAAGGCTACCGCTATTTTCAAGTGTCTTTGACTTTATAATATATGTCCCTATTTATAGAAAACGAGTTTAGAAAAATAATGAAAATACAATCAAGATACTAAGAAACCATCACGAGAGTTCTTCCTTCTGATTTTTAACTTTAGGCCTGATTTGGATAATAAAAGTCTCTTATCTCATCTCACATCTTCTCATCTTATCTCAATATCCAAACACTATAAAAACAAACACTTTTCAATTTCGAATTTTTTATCTAATCATTACAATTTTATCAGACTTCAAAACAAAATACAAAAAATAATTCAACTTTCTCAAATAAAAAAAAATGACAAAATTATATTTTAATAATATTTTAACTTTATATTATTTTTATTCAACTTTTTTTTTCTCTTGTTTTCCAAAATTCCATAAAATATCTCAACTTAAACAATTTCACTACTATTCACAAACTTTTTCAAATGGATCTCAAATTTACTTTTTTTTTTTGAAAAAAAAAATCATGAAACTTACACCTTCTATAACTGAAAATATTATTTCTAAAGAAAAAATAGTCAAGAATAAAAAACAGGAGTTGTCATTTGTGAAGAGCTTGTTTAATTTTCTTCATCAATTTAGCAAAAAGTAGAAGTATATACCTAACAAGGGAAAATATTCAATTGCTACCGGTGATTGTTAAACATATAATACTATAATTGAAAAAATAGCTTATATATTAGAATGAAAGATGACATTCTAAAAGACCGCTTGATAGTTTTTATGAAGAAAATAAATTCTAAATATTTCACTACAAAAATAATAATAGATGAACATTACTCCATGAAACATTATCGTCAAAAATCTAAAATATATATTAAGTTATGTTTTTATAATTTTATTTCTTTGTTTATGTAACAAATTATCAAGATCTAATTTTTTATATAGTTATGTTTTTATGATTTTTAATCTCTTTTTATTTTACATAAATGCATCGGACGGTAAAAAAGTTGCCTCTCTAAAAAAAAAAATTGCTGGTTCCGCCACTAATAGAAAAAGGAAAGGACTACGAGACTATTCTAATTTTGCTAATTAAAGGTGGTACCTTAAGATTAAGAAAACAACAGCCAAGATCCCGGATTAAAATGATCTTTTTATCAGTCCCAAGTACATCTTTAAATCATGGAAAATGCATTCATCTTGCCCCAATTCTCCTGTACTGAATACGTGTAGTATATAACATAACTCTCGAATCATTCCATCTGATATTTCTCAGTATTGCAATTAATTCCATTTATAAAATTGGTAATTGATATAACCGCACACTTCATTTAATCAAATAAGGTTCTTATATATATTCACTACTAGCTAATTGGTGTTTCTTTGACCCATTTTATAATAAATTTGGAGCTTTTTTTCTTTTATTTGCCTAACTATGGCCCCATTTTCATGTTGTAGATTCTTATCTTGGCTGGTTCTGATACTATATCTCTTAACCTGATATGGCTCTTATCCTTATTATTAAACAATAAACATGCTTTGAAACGAGCCCAAGAAGAGTTGGATCTCAAAGTTGGAAGGGATAGATGGGTGGAAGATTATGATATTAAAGATCTAGTTTACCTCCAAGCCATAATCAAAGAATCCTTGCGCTTATACACACCATCCCCTTTATCGTTTCCACACGAGTCAATAGAAGATTGTCAAGTTTGTGGCTATTACGTTCCAAAGGGAACTCGCTTGTTTGTGAATGTGTGGAAGCTGCATCGTGACCCAAGGGTTTGGCACGACCCTAATAATTTCTTGCCTGAAAGGTTTCTCTCAAGCCATGCAAGTGTGGATGCCTCAGGTCAACATTTTGAATTCATACCATTTGGGTCTGGAAGAAGATCTTGCCCTGGAGACATGTTTGCCTTGCAAGTAGCGCAATTGACACTAGCTCGTTTGCTTCAGGGATTTGAGTTTACAACACCATTGAACAAGCCGGTGGACATGACTGAGGGCTTAGGCATCACCTTGACCAAGGCAACTCCCCTACAAGTTGTCATCACTCCCCGACTCTCTTCCAAACTCTATGAATCCTAGAGAGAGTACTCAAACTATATATGCTTGCATGCTTAGAATAATCTGTTTTCAGCAAGTCTCTGTGCAACTTGTTTGGTAATTAGTATCATGCAGTCCGTCTTACTGTTGTACTTTGTTGTATGGAAAATGCTTCTAAAGCCATTGATAATATAATAAGGCTATATATCATGTACTGCTAGTGACTCTCAATAAGGCTATAATAAAATGCTTCTTGAACTGCATGCATACAGTGACTCGTCTGCATTTTTAAAGGTTTCACATTTGCATTTGAAATCTTTTCGATTGGATGCTTTTACGTAGGAAAATAAAAAGAAAAATTAAATAAAGCATCCTTATCCATTCAAATTGCACGGATTGAATGCGGGCAGCAGCCGAAAACTCAATTCATCTGCACCCTTTCTTATGTCCAAGCCCAACCATCTATCAAAGATGAACCTGGACAGAGTTTGATCAAAATCTAGACCTCTATTGAATTCCTGCTAAACTTCACCAAACAGTGATCTGCACACGCTAGCTTTTGTCTTTCTTATTTTTAACCCTTTTAATTAACCTGCACCCTTGGGATAATAATATATATATATATACACTAGGTCGGGAGCAACGTGCTTTGCACGTTGCCTAGTTGCGTGAAACAATTTTTTTTTTTAAATAATATGGTTTAAAAAAATAATTAATGAACAATTTAATGATTGAAAAAAATAGCAAATATAAAAATAAAAAGTATATTAATTAAAGAGAAGGGGCCAGTAGATCAATACTGATCAATGCTGTCATTTTTAGAGTTGACGGAGACATAAGAAAAAAAAAATCACTTTTACCCCTTATCACATAATATCTTATCATTGTTCATAGGTCTTATGATGTGATATTTGATTATTATATATAAATTATTTATTATATTTTATTTATAAATCTATCATTTAATTAAAATTGGTAATGAATAGATTTTTTTATATATAATTATGTATATATATATATATTGAATTTAATTTCAGAGTTGGTGATCACTGTAGTACATGGGAATTGGAATAATATAATATAATACAGTAATAAAAATCTCGTTCGAGGTAATGAAAATCAAGATTTTGATTCCACCGTAATTTACGGAATGCATTAAGGAGATTTTTTTATTAAATATTATTCATATCCACTACAGAATGATTCATGCATTCCTTCTTAATGAATAAGTTCCTAACTTTCTCCTTCATATTGTTAAAAATGATTTCAAATTAATTATTGATAGAATTCATTAGTTTCTTAACTGATTAAATTTAACTACACATATATCAACTTATTCACATTCAAATATATCTCAATAAAATTTATAAAACAATCTTGTTCACATATCAAAAATCATTTCATTTGATATCACCTAACATCCAAACATGGTACTACCATGCAAATTACATCCATTGATAAAATAAGTTTAATTACGTAATATAAGATAATGGCATCATATATCAATATTGTGGCCCCGGCAGCCCGGCCCCATGTTTTGTACCGTCATTCTTTTCATTATTCAAAATGGTTAAAAGGTAGAAAATATTGTTATAGAAAAGTCTGATAGTGATATTCAAGTTCTATCAGTACTCCATTTCCCTTTCCCTCCCAATAATATATCTTTTTTTATATTATTAATCGGTTCTCTCTTGTACATTCCCACCATAGACAATATCCAACCCCACTCTTTTCCTGCAAATAAATTTTATCATTTTTAATGTCTTTGTCATTGAAGATCTCAAATCATGACAATATCCAATATTGCAGGACTTGGCCAAACATCGAGATTTTCGTTTGGACAGACCTACGTCTTGGGGAACCAAAAAATAAAAAGACTCATGCTCGGCGATGTCTTTTGGCCAGACTTAAATGAAATAAAGAAAAAGAAACGCATGCGGACCCACACGAATAAAAAGAAGAAAATGTACGGCTTGGTTCTTCCCTGTGTACATTTAGTTATTCCTATTCTGTTTATCATTTAAGAAACACAGATAAAGAAGAATTAAATTTCACAAATGTTTTCTTTGAAGAAGCTGTTCACATCACAAATCAATCAGTCTCAATTCTTATCTTGAATAATTGTACCCATCAATTTGTTCATCCATTATAAAACAAAACGATGATAATTTAAAACATTATCATTCGGCAATTAAGTGTAATTTAACTATGCATTTGGAGTCTATCGGTGGCTGTTGACCACCCACATGGGATCAGAGTTTTGACTAAATTACCATACTTTCATATATAACAACCATATAGATATACATATGAGAGATATTAAAATCAATTCCACCAAATTTGGATCATAATATAGGTAAAAATACCCCCCATCTGAGCTGCCTAAAACAACTATACATTAAATGTAAACATATTTTTACAATTCATTCATTTACGTGCAGGGATGTTAAGGGGGAAAAAAGGTTCTATTTGATTCTCGGGAAAGTAAAGGAATAACACTAGAAGAATAGCTCAAGATCAAAACACCTTGAGAATGTAAACTACATGAGTTCCTCCTTTTTACGTCCGTTTCAATGACCGAAACAGAGAGAACGAAAATATAAACATGCACATATTAAAAGGTCAATACATGAATCTCCAATTATTAAGTCCAAGATTTGGTAAAAACAAATCTCCAGAACTCCACTTCATCGAACTTAAATTGAACTATCCAAATAGATAAACCCAACTTTACCTCTTTTTTTCTTTAATCCAAAACAATCAGCGTAAAATAACGATCATAGTTTAAAACATTATCATTTAACTCTGCATTTGGAGTCTATCGGTGGTGGTTGACCACCCCCATTGAATGAAAAAAAATAGAGTCATGTACAATCCTCAAAGCAACTGAACTGCAAAAACTCGAAACTTCCTACAAGAAACACACCAATAAACCAGATCAATTAAATTGAAAAAATAATAACACAACAACGCGGTGACATATAAAAATAAAACTCCTATTTCAAAATCGACTGAGATAGAATAGTTCAAAAAAATCTAAAAAAAAATATGCACCAAGAAAAGAAACACAAAGTAACACAGAAGGGAAAAAGAATCACAAAATAAACATGCACCGAGGAGAGTGGGCTCATTGTGGGGTGCGGCATGGAGGAGAAATGACGAAATAGAGAAAATAAGAGAAAGAAGAAATAAAGAAAAGCACTTTAGGGTTTTAACAAACGGAAACACGATAAGAAAAGAAAATAAAAAACTATTCCAACTGATATGCATATTATATAGACAAAAAAAAAAAACTATACCCAGATCCAAACCAAAAGATAATCGAGAAATAGAAAGGAGAGAAAAAAACAACCAAGAGATTCAAATCATTCGCTATCTGAACGAGTCCGATATGCAAGAGATCTACAAGAACTTCAAAACCAAGACAAACATTTCGCAAAAGTCCAGATGTTTGGATTTTTGTAAACCCAGATCTAATCTATATTATCGTCGGATATGGACTCAAACATTAACAAAAACCCAGATCTAATCTAAACCCAGATTCACAAATCAAATGGATATGGACTAAAACAATAACAAAAACCCATATATAATCTATCAATATTTACCTTTAAAAAGTGAAAGATGCTCACATGGATATGGGCTCAAACAAAAATGTAAACCCAGATCCAAAAAAATCAAAACAAGTTAGATCTGGACGCCCACGAAACTGAAGATGCAGTCGATTAACACAAATCGAACACCACAAACCTGAAGATGAAAACATGCACATCAGACAAGCATGGACATCAAACTGAAAACATGCACGATCATTGATCTTAACTGATGCATAACTGTTCCTAAATATGCAGCAAAAGCATACCGGATTTGACCCCGAAAATGATAAAACACCAAAAGCTGGAGGCTATGCACGGCGTCGCTACGGCTGCTGTGCTCCGTGACTGCTGACGGCAGCAAGGACTGTGAGGTGGAGAGAGAAGAGCGGACGTTAGGTTTAAGGTTGAGAGAGAGAACTCAAAGGAGAGAAGGATCGAGAATGAGAGAGAGTGATTTGCGAAATATTGAAATGAAGAGAGATGGCAGTAGCATTTTTCATAAAAAAAAAAAATTCACTTACGCAGACACAAAATCACTGACAAAAGCAAAATGATTTCTTCTCCGTAAATGATGCACTGGCTATTGACCCACTCACAGAAATCGAAAAAAAGTCTTTTATGGGTCTTTTCTCTTAGCTTTAGTCTTTGAATAAATATAGATAGAAGCTACTATTGGGAGCATCCATTTTGCACATATAATGTGACATCATCTAGACCACACATCTCTCCAAGTGAGTGTTGGTAACAATTAACTAGAAGCAGCCACGTAGTGAGTGTCAAGTGTGCACTGCTATAGTGGTTTCTCTCTAGCATTACTTTAGTCTTTTCTCACAGTTTTGGTGTCTTTCTCAGCTTTATATTTTTTTTTGTCTTTTGTCTTTTATTCTTTTTAGGTGTTGTGTCAAGAAAGAGATGGGTTGATCGAAAATTTACTGATCCAAGGGACAAAACCGTAAAAGTATGAATAAAACAAAACAAATCAAGGGATAAAAAAGGTAAACAGATAAAATAGAGATAAAATTGTAAAAGTGCGTATAGAAGAGCACTGTTTTCAAAGAAGTCTTTTATGGGTTTTTTCTCTTAGCTTTAGTCTTTTCTCACAGTTTTGGTCTCTTTCTCAGTTATATTCTTTTTTTATCTTTTCTCTTTCATTCTATTTAGGTATTGTGTCAGGAAAGAGATGGATTGATAAAAAATTTACTGATTTGAAGGACGATTTAATTTACTGATCTGAGGGATAAAATTGTAAAAGTACGAATAAAACAAAACAAATTAAGGGATAAAAGGGTAAATAAATAAAATAGAGAGATAAAATTATAAAAGTGCCAATAGAAGAGCATTGTTCTCAAAGTTGCAATAATAATTAACGTTGATTTAACGGAAGCTAACGGAAAACAAGAATTTCCGTTAACCTCCGTTTAATAGCCACTTTTATAATTATAACTAGGTGAAAGCAACGTACAATGCACGTTTGCTTAATTTATATTTAATTTTTTTGTTAAGAGTTATTTTTTTTATTAATAAGGACGTAATGTTTTAAATTAATTAAATAACGATGTAATGTTTGTGTAATTTATAAATAATTACACGCTGCGATATATTATAAAAATAGAGCATTAATAGAAGCTTTAACATGATCCTATAAATAAACATCACAAGCAAAATAGATCATTGCATACCAAAATATCTATCTCTACAGCATTTCTGGAATATGCAGAAAAAAACAGAAAAAAAAGTGGTGCAGCCGGTAAGACCAAATGTGCATTTTTTTGAAATTAAAGTTGGGAGGGAAAACATTTTTGTACTTTCTCTAAACAAAATTGAAATATTATTTCCAAGTAACAAATAACTTGAACATGAATTATTTGTGAAAACATCAAAGGATTCATATTTTGAACTAATGTTTTTATTAGATTTGTATTAATCTTATCACTAATAACTTTGTTAAAACATTACGCTCAAATATTTGCTTGAAGAAAATAAACCGGCAATTCATTTAATAAACCAAACAAGATTAAGTAAAAAAATAAACCAATAAACACTTACTTAATTATTAAGTGAAAAAAACTAAAAAAATGTAATTCGATGGAAATTTTAAGTAAGAAATTTCTGTAGAAATTGTATTTTCCTTTTTTTTTTAGTTAATCATTAAGTAAAAAAAATTAAAAAAAATGCAATCTGGTGGAAATTCACGATCTTGGGGATAATCAGATACCGTACGTCAAGTTTATCTTCTTCTATTTTTTTTTTCTTTTTGGTTGTTTTGGGGGACATGCATGCGTTATCTCTAAAGTCTAAAGTTAATCACAATATTTATGACAAAATAAAAAGTCTTCAAAATTGACTATTTATGAATAGGAAATATAATATTTTCATAATAAATAATTAATAGTAAATTAACATTTTTTTTATAAAAAAAATTGTTTCTTAATTGATCAACACATGGCTCCACAAAATTTTTAGATTTAATAATAGAGTTAATAATATTGTAATAAAAAGATACATGCACTATATATTTATATAATATGAACTATATTTTTATTGTTAAAAAACACATGTACTGTTTTTGCTTTGGATTTTCGATTCTCACAATAATTAATAATTTCATCGTTCTGCCTCTATTCCTACCTTTTACCATTCTATATATATTCCCAATATATATCTTAAAAGTTGTTGAAATATAGGCTATTTGTAAATTATTATAATGCTTTCCTATTATAATGAATACGAAAAGATAAATCTACATAAATCTGTTTTCCTAGTATAATGTATTTTTAAATTGGAAATTGAATCCATGATTTATTATTATAATAAATTAGCTTTATTAGCATATTTAAATATATTAATAGTGGAATAGAAACCAACATAAACCATAAAAGTAGTCACAAATAGAATGTAAAGGAAAATACAATTGTATCCCTATGTTCTGTAATTATTACAAACGGATGAAAAGTTAATGAAAACTAGCATATTTCGTTAAAACTAGAAATTTCTATTAAAATAAGAAAATTTTGTTTTATAGGCTCTTCATATATATAGAGATGGAGATATATATATCCCGTAATGTTTAACACTATCATGGACCAAGAAATTACCATGATTTCTAAATAATAATCTTCACTAATTCCTCTATCCCGTCCTGGGAATGGCATCATTATTGATGGAGTATGAGGACTTCTATACACCTACCCGTTTCTCTCATACGGCACACGAAAAGTGATCTGGCTTTTTTTTTTTTTTTTTTTTTTTTTTTTTTTTTTTTTAATGTTAAACGTTGCGTTTAGTAAACCTAAAATATATCCAATACGGTTTCGAATTTCTTTTCCCTCCCCACCTTCCGCACGCCCACGTTCTCCCTCTGTTCTCCCTCCCGCCAACAGCCTCTTCTTCCTCCGACAGCGGCCATTTCACCTTCGACACCGCCTGGGACTGCCGAGGAGAACCCAGCACGACGGACCCACCACACCAACGTCAACTTGCATCGACGAGTCTGCAACTCCACATTCAACGTCACAGGTTTTTGCTATTTTTTTTTTTTCATGTTTTATAATCTTTGAACCATTTCCGTTTTTCTTATGTGTTACAATCTCGTTTTTAATGTTTTTCTTTCAACTCACACAGACATTCAACTCACTTTCAGATTTGTTGCTTTTTCCGTTCCACGCAGGGCTCTCATTTGATGGTTTACCTCAACTCTTGCAAAGAAAACAGAGCACCGCAAATCATAATAGATAAAGTTTGTGTTTTTCTTTGCTTTTTTTTTTTTTTTTGGTTCTACTATTGCCCGAAAATCATAGTATATTTGTTAGGTTTCATTTCTCAATCTATTTATGAACTTGGAACTTGGGGTGGGTGTTAGTGTAGGTTAATTTTTTTTTTTTATATGCCTTGTGTAAGAGTGAGAATTGCATTAAAAGCCAATTGGGTTGCACATATGAGTGCCATTGCGAGCTGTTTTTTTTTTATTATTATTATTTGATGCGCTTTGTAATGAGAAAATTACATTAAAAGCCAATGATATGAGTGCCATTGTGAGCTGTTTTTTTTTTATTATGATTTGATGCGCTGTGTAACAGAGTTGATGAAGTAAGTATGAGAAAATTGCATTAAAAACCAATTATTTTTTGAGCATTAGTTTTCAAATGTATGATGTTTGTAATTTAAATGTACGAGTAATCATTTTTTTTTTGTTACTCCAACTACATTTATGAACAACAAAGAAATGAGATTCAAAACTATGATTCCTTTATACTTCCCTTTGTTTTAATGTGAAATTTACATGGTGATTGTCTATTGATTCACTAAAGTAGAATCTATTGAGATAGCGGGATGGACAAAGAGGAAAATGAAACAGCACCTACATCATCTACGCCTTGTACATCGATTTTACCGACTCAGGTAGGAAACATATTGATCATTTGAAAATGTTGTTGTATCCGATATTGTCATTTAGTTAAATGTATTTTTTTTATACATAGTTAAACGAATTTTTTATTTGTGTTGTAGGGATATTATGGTCCAGGAAACCCGTACTACCTACCATTTATGTTGCCTCAAAATGCATATCCAAATCCATATACATGCACTTGGGGTAGCCAGGTAGCTTATTTTTAAACATTTTGAAGTTTTTTTTTTTTGAGTTCTTCTGCATTTCGGATGTTCTAACATCGTGCCTAACTACAGCTTCCATCGATGCCATCTTTTGAACCAATGATGCCCTATCCTCCGTCGAGTAATCCGGAGGAGTCCACACGAGTTCAACATACCTATCAGGTATACTTATTTTAAATGTTGTTAGGTTTATTTATTTATTATTTATATATATATGTATTGAATTTATTTGAACACCGTGCCTAATTATAGCATCCATCAATGCCACCATCGAGTAATCCAGAGGAATCAACAAGATCTGAAAAAACTTCCCAACTAGCAAGTGAATCATCAACAAAAAAATAAACAAAAAAAAAAAACTATGGACTAAAACAAAGAAAATAAAAAACTATTCCAACTGATATGCATATTATATAGACAAAAAAAAAAAAACTATACCCAGATCCAAACCAAAAGATAATCGAGAAATAGAAAGGAGAGAAAAAAACAACCAAGAGATTCAAATCATTCGCTATCTGAACGAGTCCGATATGCAAGAGATCTACAAGAACTTCAAAACCAAGACAAACATTTCGCAAAAGTCCAGATGTTTGGATTTTTGTAAACCCAGATCTAATCTATATTATCGTCGGATATGGACTCAAACATTAACAAAAACCCAGATCTAATCTAAACCCAGATTCACAAATCAAATGGATATGGACTAAAACAATAACAAAAACCCATATATAATCTATCAATATTTACCTTTAAAAAGTGAAAGATGCTCACATGGATATGGGCTCAAACAAAAATGTAAACCCAGATCCAAAAAAATCAAAACAAGTTAGATCTGGACGCCCACGAAACTGAAGATGCAGTCGATTAACACAAATCGAACACCACAAACCTGAAGATGAAAACATGCACATCAGACAAGCATGGACATCAAACTGAAAACATGCACGATCATTGATCTTAACTGATGCATAACTGTTCCTAAATATGCAGCAAAAGCATACCGGATTTGACCCCGAAAATGATAAAACACCAAAAGCTGGAGGCTATGCACGGCGTCGCTACGGCTGCTGTGCTCCGTGACTGCTGACGGCAGCAAGGACTGTGAGGTGGAGAGAGAAGAGCGGACGTTAGGTTTAAGGTTGAGAGAGAGAACTCAAAGGAGAGAAGGATCGAGAATGAGAGAGAGTGATTTGCGAAATATTGAAATGAAGAGAGATGGCAGTAGCATTTTTCATAAAAAAAAAAAATTCACTTACGCAGACACAAAATCACTGACAAAAGCAAAATGATTTCTTCTCCGTAAATGATGCACTGGCTATTGACCCACTCACAGAAATCGAAAAAAAGTCTTTTATGGGTCTTTTCTCTTAGCTTTAGTCTTTGAATAAATATAGATAGAAGCTACTATTGGGAGCATCCATTTTGCACATATAATGTGACATCATCTAGACCACACATCTCTCCAAGTGAGTGTTGGTAACAATTAACTAGAAGCAGCCACGTAGTGAGTGTCAAGTGTGCACTGCTATAGTGGTTTCTCTCTAGCATTACTTTAGTCTTTTCTCACAGTTTTGGTGTCTTTCTCAGCTTTATATTTTTTTTTGTCTTTTGTCTTTTATTCTTTTTAGGTGTTGTGTCAAGAAAGAGATGGGTTGATCGAAAATTTACTGATCCAAGGGACAAAACCGTAAAAGTATGAATAAAACAAAACAAATCAAGGGATAAAAAAGGTAAACAGATAAAATAGAGATAAAATTGTAAAAGTGCGTATAGAAGAGCACTGTTTTCAAAGAAGTCTTTTATGGGTTTTTTCTCTTAGCTTTAGTCTTTTCTCACAGTTTTGGTCTCTTTCTCAGTTATATTCTTTTTTTATCTTTTCTCTTTCATTCTATTTAGGTATTGTGTCAGGAAAGAGATGGATTGATAAAAAATTTACTGATTTGAAGGACGATTTAATTTACTGATCTGAGGGATAAAATTGTAAAAGTACGAATAAAACAAAACAAATTAAGGGATAAAAGGGTAAATAAATAAAATAGAGAGATAAAATTATAAAAGTGCCAATAGAAGAGCATTGTTCTCAAAGTTGCAATAATAATTAACGTTGATTTAACGGAAGCTAACGGAAAACAAGAATTTCCGTTAACCTCCGTTTAATAGCCACTTTTATAATTATAACTAGGTGAAAGCAACGTACAATGCACGTTTGCTTAATTTATATTTAATTTTTTTGTTAAGAGTTATTTTTTTTATTAATAAGGACGTAATGTTTTAAATTAATTAAATAACGATGTAATGTTTGTGTAATTTATAAATAATTACACGCTGCGATATATTATAAAAATAGAGCATTAATAGAAGCTTTAACATGATCCTATAAATAAACATCACAAGCAAAATAGATCATTGCATACCAAAATATCTATCTCTACAGCATTTCTGGAATATGCAGAAAAAAACAGAAAAAAAAGTGGTGCAGCCGGTAAGACCAAATGTGCATTTTTTTGAAATTAAAGTTGGGAGGGAAAACATTTTTGTACTTTCTCTAAACAAAATTGAAATATTATTTCCAAGTAACAAATAACTTGAACATGAATTATTTGTGAAAACATCAAAGGATTCATATTTTGAACTAATGTTTTTATTAGATTTGTATTAATCTTATCACTAATAACTTTGTTAAAACATTACGCTCAAATATTTGCTTGAAGAAAATAAACCGGCAATTCATTTAATAAACCAAACAAGATTAAGTAAAAAAATAAACCAATAAACACTTACTTAATTATTAAGTGAAAAAAACTAAAAAAATGTAATTCGATGGAAATTTTAAGTAAGAAATTTCTGTAGAAATTGTATTTTCCTTTTTTTTTTAGTTAATCATTAAGTAAAAAAAATTAAAAAAAATGCAATCTGGTGGAAATTCACGATCTTGGGGATAATCAGATACCGTACGTCAAGTTTATCTTCTTCTATTTTTTTTTTCTTTTTGGTTGTTTTGGGGGACATGCATGCGTTATCTCTAAAGTCTAAAGTTAATCACAATATTTATGACAAAATAAAAAGTCTTCAAAATTGACTATTTATGAATAGGAAATATAATATTTTCATAATAAATAATTAATAGTAAATTAACATTTTTTTTATAAAAAAAATTGTTTCTTAATTGATCAACACATGGCTCCACAAAATTTTTAGATTTAATAATAGAGTTAATAATATTGTAATAAAAAGATACATGCACTATATATTTATATAATATGAACTATATTTTTATTGTTAAAAAACACATGTACTGTTTTTGCTTTGGATTTTCGATTCTCACAATAATTAATAATTTCATCGTTCTGCCTCTATTCCTACCTTTTACCATTCTATATATATTCCCAATATATATCTTAAAAGTTGTTGAAATATAGGCTATTTGTAAATTATTATAATGCTTTCCTATTATAATGAATACGAAAAGATAAATCTACATAAATCTGTTTTCCTAGTATAATGTATTTTTAAATTGGAAATTGAATCCATGATTTATTATTATAATAAATTAGCTTTATTAGCATATTTAAATATATTAATAGTGGAATAGAAACCAACATAAACCATAAAAGTAGTCACAAATAGAATGTAAAGGAAAATACAATTGTATCCCTATGTTCTGTAATTATTACAAACGGATGAAAAGTTAATGAAAACTAGCATATTTCGTTAAAACTAGAAATTTCTATTAAAATAAGAAAATTTTGTTTTATAGGCTCTTCATATATATAGAGATGGAGATATATATATCCCGTAATGTTTAACACTATCATGGACCAAGAAATTACCATGATTTCTAAATAATAATCTTCACTAATTCCTCTATCCCGTCCTGGGAATGGCATCATTATTGATGGAGTATGAGGACTTCTATACACCTACCCGTTTCTCTCATACGGCACACGAAAAGTGATCTGGCTTTTTTTTTTTT
Organism: Juglans mandshurica; assembly: GCA_022457165.1. Taxonomy (NCBI): domain Eukaryota; kingdom Viridiplantae; phylum Streptophyta; class Magnoliopsida; order Fagales; family Juglandaceae; genus Juglans; species Juglans mandshurica. The sequence goes on along the minus strand of CM039630.1, from coordinate 4,556,088 downwards.
TTTTTTTTTTTTTTTTTTTTTTTAATGTTAAACGTTGCGTTTAGTAAACCTAAAATATATCCAATACGGTTTCGAATTTCTTTTCCCTCCCCACCTTCCGCACGCCCACGTTCTCCCTCTGTTCTCCCTCCCGCCAACAGCCTCTTCTTCCTCCGACAGCGGCCATTTCACCTTCGACACCGCCTGGGACTGCCGAGGAGAACCCAGCACGACGGACCCACCACACCAACGTCAACTTGCATCGACGAGTCTGCAACTCCACATTCAACGTCACAGGTTTTTGCTATTTTTTTTTTTTCATGTTTTATAATCTTTGAACCATTTCCGTTTTTCTTATGTGTTACAATCTCGTTTTTAATGTTTTTCTTTCAACTCACACAGACATTCAACTCACTTTCAGATTTGTTGCTTTTTCCGTTCCACGCAGGGCTCTCATTTGATGGTTTACCTCAACTCTTGCAAAGAAAACAGAGCACCGCAAATCATAATAGATAAAGTTTGTGTTTTTCTTTGCTTTTTTTTTTTTTTTTGGTTCTACTATTGCCCGAAAATCATAGTATATTTGTTAGGTTTCATTTCTCAATCTATTTATGAACTTGGAACTTGGGGTGGGTGTTAGTGTAGGTTAATTTTTTTTTTTATATGCCTTGTGTAAGAGTGAGAATTGCATTAAAAGCCAATTGGGTTGCACATATGAGTGCCATTGCGAGCTGTTTTTTTTTTATTATTATTATTTGATGCGCTTTGTAATGAGAAAATTACATTAAAAGCCAATGATATGAGTGCCATTGTGAGCTGTTTTTTTTTTATTATGATTTGATGCGCTGTGTAACAGAGTTGATGAAGTAAGTATGAGAAAATTGCATTAAAAACCAATTATTTTTTGAGCATTAGTTTTCAAATGTATGATGTTTGTAATTTAAATGTACGAGTAATCATTTTTTTTTTGTTACTCCAACTACATTTATGAACAACAAAGAAATGAGATTCAAAACTATGATTCCTTTATACTTCCCTTTGTTTTAATGTGAAATTTACATGGTGATTGTCTATTGATTCACTAAAGTAGAATCTATTGAGATAGCGGGATGGACAAAGAGGAAGATGAAACAGCACCTACATCATCTACGCCTTGTACATCGATTTTACCGACTCAGGTAGGAAACATATTGATCATTTGAAAATGTTGTTGTATCCGATATTGTCATTTAGTTAAATGTATTTTTTTATACATAGTTAAACGAATTTTTTATTTGTGTTGTAGGGATATTATGGTCCAGGAAACCCGTACTACCTACCATTTATGTTGCCTCAAAATGCATATCCAAATCCATATACATGCACTTGGGGTAGCCAGGTAGCTTATTTTTAAACATTTTGAAGTTTTTTTTTTTTGAGTTCTTCTGCATTTCGGATGTTCTAACATCGTGCCTAACTACAGCTTCCATCGATGCCATCTTTTGAACCAATGATGCCCTATCCTCCGTCGAGTAATCCGGAGGAGTCCACACGAGTTCAACATACCTATCAGGTATACTTATTTTAAATGTTGTTAGGTTTATTTATTTATTATTTATATATATATGTATTGAATTTATTTGAACACCGTGCCTAATTATAGCATCCATCAATGCCACCATCGAGTAATCCAGAGGAATCAACAAGATCTGAAAAAACTTCCCAACTAGCAAGTGAATCATCAACTGTGCCATTGCCATTGGGTGCTCAAAGTGAAAAGAATTTTGGAGGTACATCACACATGACTGATAATAGCTGTCACCTGACAAATGGTATTAGACTCTTAACCCAATTAGTAAACATACAGTATATAAATTCTAATATGAAATATACATTTTTATTTTCAGAAAGTTTGTCGGACGTAAATAAAGTAGCAGAGGCCAAGGAAACTAATGAAGTATCTGATGATGATGAACGAGTTGAGGAGCCAAAACCTGGTATGGAGTTCGCCACTGATAAAGAGCTTCTTGCATATTATAAGCGATATGCCAAGCAACAAGGTTTTGGTGTTATCACACAGAGGACGAAAAGAGATGCATCTGGGAAACCGAAGTATGTGACAATTGGGTGTGCACGTGGCGGCAAGTACCATCCAAGTCACAGTAATATCTCGAAGCCACGACCAACAATTAAAACAGACTGTAAGGCAAAGTTAAACGCTCACTTGGACAAAAAGGGCGTATGGGTTTTAACCACTGCTGAGAATACTCACAATCATGGTACTGTCAGCCCACATATAAATCATAGAAATCTTGAAGTATTTTGTGCACATTTATTTCGAGGTTGTGGTTGTATGTGACAATTGTAGGTGGAATGTTTTTGGAATTATTGGAGGTTGTGCTAGCATTGAGTTTTGCTGCACTATGTTGATTTATGCTTTGTTTTGCTGCATTTCATTTATTATAAATGCACCAGGTTGATTATATGTGAGTTTTGCATTTTATAGTTGAGTTTTGCTTTGTTTTGCTGCATTTCATTATCATAAATGGGAACAACGCTTTTAAGGTTGAGTTTTGCTTTGTTTTGCTACATTTCATTCATTATTTTGTTTAAACAATAACAAAAAACGGTTGCTGAATGTACAGGTTGCTGCATGTATACTCTAGTCCATAACATTCTAAAACATTGACAAAAGGCAACTCATTACATCACATGTTCATTAAATTTACTAAACACTACTAATTACATCACATGTTCATTACAATCAGTTGTCCAAAACTGAAACAGTTTACATGAGTCGAAGCACTGCCCGACATACAGAAATGTTTCAATAGATACAGAAAAATTACAGCAAAAATCGCAATAAACAACAACCACGACGTCAACGACGCTTTTTCCCTTATATTTATTCTCCATTGCTTTATATTTGGCTTCTTCGATCATTACATGTTCATGAAATAACCTCTCATTCCTTCGTTGAGCTAACTCCAACGTAGCAAATTGGTTGTCCAAACTTGCTTTGTCTTTCCCTCTTGAAGTCCACGTACTTGAACCAGTATTGGTACTTGAACTTGTCATTTGCAGAATCTGGCATGTCATAATTAATGACAATGTTAACATGTTCAATATCAATCCCCCTACCAACCAAGTATGTGGCCATAAGAATCCTCAACTGCCCCTCCTTAAAATTCTTGTAGCGTGTCAACCTGCAAATGCCATACCATTCACAATAATTTCAGTTTCCCACATTTTAATAAAAGCAGGTGTTGTGCAACTATTCATCATTGGGTAGCAGTATCTGGAACGGGCTGGAAAAAAAAAATATCAATCCAGCTGAACTCTTGAATGAGATTCACAAATTTTCCAACCAAAACAATGTCAGACAAACAGAATGAATAGCATATGAAACTACACAATAACCCAAGATTACAATTTCCAGCACAAAAACTAAATCAAGTAAAATAAAGATGACCACCTACCTTTCTTGAGAAAACATATAAACCATGCAACACAAAACTTAGTATTATAAATCATGTACATACAATTGAATGTGGTTTGTATCACTTAATCAAGAAAGCTGGATTTTAAAAACATATAATGATAGAAGTCAACTCCTCCCCAAATAGAGATATAATGCAATATCAAGACACAAGCATACAACATATACACTACATCTATAGTTTTGCCAGGATGATATCCCTTCATATACATAGAACACCAATAAATTCAAATATACAACTCATAATTTTTTTATAAGTAAAATATACAAGTCAGAAAATAATAGAATAAGCTGTATAAAATATGCGCATATATACAGAGTACAACAGATAACAATAAACAATCAAACTGATAAAAACAACCAATAACAAATTAAAGTCAGAAGTATTTGACAGGTTTTTTTGTTGCCTCCAATACAAACCTTTCCTCTTGGGACATGCCAGAATGGATACAAACCTTAAGTAGCTTGTTAAGTTCAGCTGCTCTGTTAACACTTTTTGACAAAGATAACAACTTGATTAAAGTCCAACGCATCAAGGAGGTCATTCAACTTGGGATTTTTTTCCGACTCGCCCAATTTGATGTAGTGCTGCCATTTAAATTCTAATAGGTAAGAGAAATCCACAGAGACTACCAAATAAAACTAAAAATCATCTCAGAAGGATATAATATCTGAACAAGACCATGAAGGGTTAACTTTGCCTCATCGTCGACATAAGTTTCCATTGGCTGAAAGGAACAAATGGCAAAGGAACAAATGGCACAGTAAATCATATTAGGGCCTTTCCTCAAGCTATCATACAGTTGATAGCCAACCCAGGTAGACAACTACCTCCCCATCTCCCTTCTCTTGTTTCAAATAACTTAACTTGAAGTAAAAACACACACCCAACACCTAAGGCAAGAAAGTAAAAGGAGTAAAACAAGTGAAGGAAAATCAGAAGTTCAGGTCAGTAAAACACGGACGTAGAAAGTAGTCCATACACACGGACGTAGCTCTAGAAAGTATACCACATGCAAATTCATTAGGCAAACAACATTGGCAAAATACCTTCTACATAAGATATATCAAGGGTACCAAAATTGAGGGGCACTGTGAGTATTGGGACAGAATGTTTTCATTGAGTCTTTTTTACAAACAGTTGCTATTCTTTGTCTCAAAATGGCGTTATCAATCCATATCCCCACATATTTTCTAGCCCAGATTACAATCACCATAACAAAGAGACAAAGAGATACAATCACTCAAAATATTACACGGAATTTGAAAAAATTACCCAGAAAATCGGCAGGAAGCCTCTCTCGGGGTCGGTCTCTGTGGCGTGTTTTTTTTCTTCCAGATCAGCGCAGCCCCTTGTCGCGGCTTTGGGAGTCGAGCTCCGTCGAGTTGCCTTCATGGCAGTGGTGGTCAAGGTCTTGATTCAGGGAGGGAGAGGCGAGAGAGGGAGTATCGGGGAGGGAGAGGCGAGAGCCGCGAGCCGCTAGCCAGGGGAGGGAGAGGCGAGAGAGGGAGTGTCGGGGAGGGAGTTGATTCAGGGAGGGAGAGGCGAGAGATGGCGAGAGTGAGGCGAGAGATGGCGAGTGATTCAGGGAGGGAGAGCCGAGAGATGGAGTTGATGATTTGTGAGAGAGGGAAATGTTTTCGGAGAACCAGACGCATTTGGAATTGGACCGGATGAAGACGAACCGGTTTGCTAGGTGGATTTTCGTGTGGAGTGTGAAAGTGTAAACCGGACTATGAATAGAATAATTCTTAAATCTATGGAGCGGCGGCTATTTGACCTTTGGATTCCATTTCGGGCCACAGGTGTCCTTCATCTGTCCAAAAACCGGTCTAAACATTTGAAATTCCCACCGGAGTTGGTGAGATGGACATGCAGAACTTCTGAACAAGTATTGACAAGTTTCACAGAAGAGCAGCACGTCACTACTGTTCATGCTTACTTTCTGAGTATTGATACTGACATTTTCGAGCTGTTTTGGCCATGTAAATATTGAAATTTGAAGATTCTCGTGAGATATGAATGTTTAGATAATTGACTTAGCTTTCCAATGCTATAAATATCACCTCCACCTCAATACAATTATATGAGAATGATTGATTTACTTGGGCTAAATCGATCTCATCAGATCTTGCGAATTCGAATCTTAATTTGGACTTTTTGTTCCAATTGCGACCTAGATTATTCAATATATTTTCATAATAACGTGCCAACATATGATTTGAGAAATGATACTTGCAGTCGTGAGTGTGCAAGTGCCGTGCAGTCGCTTTGAAAAAAGTGAATAAATATAGGACTCAGATGAAAAGAAATTGTCCCATTGATTTATTAATAAAATTGGAACAGGGCTGCTATGTGTGTGGCTACCAGCTCTTTCTAAAAATTAAAAAAAAAATTAATTTTTTAATAGTAGACCCCACTCTTTTTCAAAGCGACTGCACGGCGTTTGCGTATTCCACGACTGTATGTAACATTACTCTTTATTTATTTATCGTTAATATTGTAAATGAGCATTTTCATGGCAGCCCATCGAAGGAGTATTGGAGAAGGGACAAAATGGGTATGATTTCCTTTCTGATTCTGTTATTTCTGTACAAATCCAAGTTGTATTTTTTGTAATAGTTTTTTTTTGTACAAATTCAAGTGGGTATGATTTATTTACTGAATTTATAGAAATTTGAAGGCATTTTGTTTGGATTTGCGGAACAAATGAATTTTTTTTTTTTATCTGAACATATTTTCTAAAGATTGTTTTGAGTTTGGTTTAATTTAATGTATGTGTATGATCTGAGATCTACCCTTTCTGTATCTCCAATCCTTTAAATGGATTTTTTTTTCTTTACATCTGAACAGGAAGGAAAATGGTCGAGAAATCACCGTTAATGGAATTGAGTGGCAAAAACGTAAAACCATAGATAAAAAAAAAAAAAAAAAAAAAAAAAAAAAAAAAAAAAAAAAAAAAACTGAGGGACAAAAAGGGTAAACAAACAAAAAAGAGGGGTAAAACCGTAAAAGTACGAACATAATATAAAAAAAAAAAAACAGGGATAAAATGGAAAAACACAAAAAAAGGACAAAATTGGAAAAATAATGTGAGACGAAAAATACTGTTACTTTTTGCATTGCTGCTTTTATATATAAGACGATATATAATGTTGGTAATCTTTTTGCAAACGCCTACTCGAATGGCAGAATAGAATCTTTAAATTTGCAGATAATTTCTTTTTCCTTCTTCTGTACAAAAAGAAATTATCAGTATACAATATAGAATAGCAATATATATATATATATATATATATAGAAACCATCACGGGAGTTCTTCCATCCGATCTTTAATTTTGGTGTCTAAGTTTAGCTATAAAATAGAATTAAGAAAAAAAAAAAATAATGCTAGATACAATCTTATGATGTGTAAGTTTTACGAATTCTTTTTTAAAAAAAGTATGGTTCATCGCTAAAAATATAAATTTTCTTTGGATCCTAAATTTATTAATTTTTAAAAAAATAAATATTTAAAACTTGCACACCTTAAAACGATAAATATTATTTTTGAAAGAAAAAATTAGTTAGAGTCAAGAACATGGGTTTGGAATTTATGAAGAAGAGCTTCTTTAATTTTCTTGTAAAAGTATACCTAACCAGGGAAATGATTCAATTTCGCCGGCAGCCCAACATCCGGGATTAAAATGATCTTTATCAGTCCCAAGTACATCTTTAAATCATAGAAAATGCATTCGTCTTGCCCCAATTGCCTTATTATATAATATAACTTTCTAATCATTCCATCAAATATTTATTTTAGCAATTAAGTCCATTTAGGCAGCTGAAAATTATAATATGAGCTGCTTTTATTAATTTTTATTGGGTTGATCCGGACACGATCCGCTTAACCTATTTATTAATTGTGTATTATCGAATCAACTCGTTTTGATCTAACCCATTTGAATCAAACATTATAAACTCACTTATTTAGCATTAAGATCACAAATCGTGGCATATATTATCACATTTACATGCATATGATTAAAAGCAGAAGCAGGTACATTGGCAGCTGAAGGTTATGAGCCGCCTCTTCTAGGTGAACTTTTCCAACAATACTAAGTAGTCTTCATTGTCCCTCCATTAATAATTTTAGCAACTTTTCATCATTCCTCCTTATTTTTATCGCTATCCGGATAAAGACCTATAGTTGGTAATGTTTTTGCAAACGACTAACTCGAATGGCAGGTTTAAAATTTGCACATTATTTCTTTTTCCTTCTGTACAAAAGAAAATTATCAGTATACAATATAAAAGAAACCATCACGAGAGTTCTTCAATATTCTAATCTTTTAATTTTGGTGTCAAGTCACTTTAACTGTAAAAGAAAATTAAGAGAAAAATAATAATATTAAATTTAGTTTTAGAGTGTGTTAAGTTTTACATTTTTTAAAAAAAAAAGTGGCCGCAGTCGATCATTAAAAAAATAATTTTTTATATAAATTCTATATTTTTTTTACTTTTCAAAACACGAATGTATAAAACTTACGCACCTTAAAATCATAAATATCATTCTTTAATAAAAAAAATTAGTCAAGAGTCAAGAACATGAGTTTGGAATTTGTGAAGAGATTGTTTAATTTTTTTGTAAAAGTATATCTAACCAGGGATTCAATTGCGCCGGCCGGCAATTGACATATATATCTAGAAGGAGAGGACTACGAGATTAATTTTTTGCTAATTAAAGGCGGTACATTAAAAGAATGAAAACGGAGAGAGAGAGAGAGTGAAAAGGAGAGGATCGACTACGACACTTACAAGAATGAAAACGACATCCCAACATCCCGGATTAAAATTATCAGTCGAAACGTACATCTTTAAATCATGGAAAATGCATGCATCTTGCCCCAATTGTCCTATATTGCAGTATGTTATATAATATATAACATAACTCTATAATCATTCCATCAAATGAGGTTCTTATTCATGTGCTAACTAACGCTTCTTTGATCCATTTTATAATAAATTTAGAGTTTAATTTCTTTCATTTGACTAACTATGGCCCATTTTCATATTCTAGATTCTTATGTTGGTTGATTCTAATACTATATCTCTTAACTTGATATGGCTTCTATCCTTATTATCAATTGTTATTGGGTTGATTCAGACACGACTGAATTAATCTGTTTATTAATTGTGTATTATCGAATCAACTTATTGTGACGTAACCCATTTATATCAAACATAAACTCACTTATTTAACATTGAGATCACAAATCGTGACATATATTAAGACCTTTACATGCAGAAGTAGGTACATAGGCAGCTGAAGGTTATGGGCGCCTCGTTTGGGCTGAACTTTTCAATAGTCAAGTAGTCTTCATTGTCCCTCCATTAATAATTTTGCCTACTTTTCAATGTTTTCACTTTTCATCATTCCTCCTTGTTTTTAGGGCAATGCATCACGCTGATCCCATTCATTTTTTCGATTGTTTTTTTTTTAATTTTTTTTTTACTTAGTGACTAAAAAAATATTATTTAATAATACTGTAAATCTTTTTATTTTTTAAAATATTTAAAAGTATTAAGAAAATAATGTAAAAAAATAACAAAAAATATTTAAAACTTTCTATTTTTAAATCATTTTTTAACACTTTAAAAATATTTAAAAAAATAAATTTATAATATTATTAAACAACATTTTTTTAATCCCTATATAAAAAAAAAATTAAAAATAAAAACAATCGGAAAAATGTACGGGATCCCAACAGGATCCCTATCATTTTCCTTGTTTTTATCACTATCCGTATAAAGACCTACAAATGCACGTCCCCAAACTACCCCTGCCACTATTTTACGTACAAATTCTTACAATATATCATATATCTGTATTTTTTTACATTATTTCAATATTTTTTTATTCATTTCATATATTTTCTTTAACTACCAATAATATCATCATATCTTTTGATATTTACAATATCATCCCATATACGAGAACATATATATTTTTTTTTTTTAAAATGCGTATGATTTCCTTTCTGATTCTGTTTATTTTTATACAAATCCAAGTGGTATCTTTTATAATGGTGTAAGAAAAATTCTAGTGGTATTTTTTGTAATGGTTTCTTTTGTACAAATCCAAGTAGGTATGATTTATTTACTGAATTTATAGAAATTAAAAGGCATTTTGCTTGGATTTGTAGAATGAATTAAATTTTTTAGATCTAAACATATTTCTTAAAGATTGTTATGAGTTTGGTTTAATTTAATGTATATGTATGATCTGAGATATATCCTTTTTGTATCTCCAATCCTCTAAATGGATTTTTTATTTTTATTTTTTATTTTACATCTGAACGGGAAGGAAAAATGGTCGAGAAGCCACTATTAATGGAATTGAGTGGCAAAAACATAAAATCACGGATAAAAAAAAAAAAACAAACTAAGGGACAAAAAGGGTAAACAAACAAAAAAAAGGGGTAAAACCATAAAAGCACCAACATAATATTAAAAAAGGGATAAAACGAAAAAACATTAAAAAAAAAAAGGACAAAAATTGGGAAAATAATGTGAGACAAAAATACTATTATTTTTTGCATTGCCGCTTTTATACATAAGAGGATATATAATGTTGGTAATCTTTTTGCAAACGCCTGCTCGAATGGCAGAATAGAATCTTTAAGTTGCACATCCGAACCTACCTAAAGATCTTGAAATTTGCAGATAATTTCTTTTTCCTTCTTTTCTACAAAAAGAAATTATCAGTATACAATATAGAATAGCAATATATATATATATAGAAACCATCAGGGGAGTTCTTCCTTCCAATCTTTTAACTTTGGTGTCTAAGTTACTTTAGTTGTAAAAGAGAATTAATAAAAAAAAAAGTAATGTTAGATATAATTTTAAGATGTGTATGTTTCATGAATTTTTTTATTTAAAAAAAAGTAAGATTCATTATTAAAAAAATAATTTTTATACGGATCCTAAATTTTTCCATTTTTTTAAAAAAAAATATGTAAAACTCACGTGACTTAAAACCGTAAATATTATTTTTGAAAGAAAAAATTAGTGTAGAGTCAAGAACATGGGTTGGAATTTGTGAAGTATACCTAACCAGGGAAATGATTCAATTGCGCCGGCAGCCCAACATCCGGGATTAAAAAGATCTTTATCGGTCCCGTGCCAGGTACACTGTACATCTTTAAATCATGGAAAATGCATTCATCTTGCTCTTGCCCCAATTGCCTTATTATATAATATAACTCTCTAATCATTCCATCAAATATATATCTGTATAGCACTTAAGTCCATTTAGGCAACTGAAAGTTAATATGAGCTGCCTCTTTTATTAATTTCGAATCAACTCGTTGTGATCTAACCCCACTTATATCAAACATAAACTCACTTATTTAATATTAAAGATCACAAATCGTGGCATATATTATGGACCTTTACATGCATATGATAAAAAGCAGAAGCAGGTACATGGGCAGCTGAAGGTTATGAGCCGCCTCTTTTGGGCTGAACTTTTCCAACAAGGGAAGTGCTACATCCACCGCTCCCAGCTTCCGCTCAGAGTTACAATTAGGCAATTTTTTTTTTACATGTATTTTTTTAACACTTTTAAATATTTTTTAAAAAAATAAAAAAATACAATATTATTAAAAAACATTTCCTTAATCACTAAGTAAAAAAAATTAAAATAAAATAAAAAATCACAGAAGTAGAAATGAACGGTAAAATTAACAATACTCAAGAGCAGCCTCTTATAGGTTCTTTAAATGATGAATAATAAAAAACAAATTGTATTGAAATGTAAAAGTAAAAGGAAATGAATGAGTAAATAAAATATAAATAATAAAAAAATTGTTTAAAAGATTCACAATACTCACTACATATAGCGAGTTATTGTAACAATTTGTATTTTACATATTCTTTTATATAATCGGATGAAACTCATTTTATGAATAATTCTACAAATAATTTATATTTTTTATATTATAAATAAATCATTGAGAATGCTTTGAGTACCAGAACGATTTTCGTAACATAGTTTATAAAATATCCTTTATTTTAATAATTTTGCTACTTATTATTCTATATACTACAAATCTTATTTATTTTTATTTATTTTAATATTTATCTTTTTTTATTCTTTTTAAATTAATTGAATTATTCTACTCTTCATTCATACAATACGTATTAGATAAGAGGAAAAAATTAAAAAAAATAAAAAATTATGTGTGATGTATAATATAAAGATGATAAATAAATTTTTTCTTTTTTCAAATATAAAGCAAAAAATGCTACAACGGAACCTCCGAGGGCAGATCCCGAGGCAGTAGCTATGTGACTTTTTTTAATATTATAAAAAAGATATATATAAAAAAAAATCTAAACTAAAAGTTGAATCTACAAAACTTTATTATTCAATTTTAATTCTTTTGCTATTTCAAAACTTTTAAAATATGAAATTCTTACCTAATTTTTGACTTGGGATTGATCCACATTATGCAAAACTATCAAAATATTACCTTCTTATATAATTTATAATTTTATACATCTTTTATTAATTTTTGTTGGGTTGATCGGCACACGACTCATTTAATCTGTTTATTAATTGTGTATTATCGAATCAACTCGTTGTGATTCAACTCATTTATATCAAACATAAACTCACTTATTTAATATTAAGATCACAAAACGTGACATATATTATCACAATTACATGCACGTGATAAAATAATAATAATATTAGTATGTCTTCTCATTTTGTCTTATCATTTTGACTGATTATGTATTTAATTTTTTTTTACTTACTAATTAAGTAAGTTATTATTAATATATTGACATTTTTTATTTTTTAAGAATATTTAAATATATTAAAAAATGTAAAAAATAAAAATAAAATAAAATAAAATTTGCTTAGAGGGTACGCCCAGCTACCACTGCTGGCGGCCATGATAAAACGCCGAAGCAAGTACGTAGGAAGGACCCGAAAAAAGTAGCTACAATAGTGATGGAGTCTTCATCTAGCTACCTTTCAATGTTTTCTCATTCCTCCTTGTTTTTATCACTATCAGGATGAAGACCTACAATAAAAAAACAAAAAGGATGAAGACCTACAAATTCACGTTCCCAAACTACCCCTACCCCTACCACCATTCTTTTACTATTCAGTAGTGTATTTGAAATTTTTATTATTATTTTTAAATATTTTTTAACATTTTTAATCATTAAAAAAAATTCAAAATATATATATAACTTTACTAATAGTCACTTTCTTAACTATTAAGTAAAGAAAATTAAAAGAATAAATTGAGTAGTAAATAGGTAGTAAGAAGTAATAAACCTAACATTATCCACAAAAATAATAAGATTGTTTTCCTAAAAATGATATAAAGAATTAGTTGGTTTTTCTAATTTCTTCTGAAAGTAAATATACAAAATAGTATTATTTATTTTTTAAATAGAATATTAAAAAAAGGTTATTAATTTCATACGTGAAGTTTTAATTTTATTTCGAGTAATTCCAAATTAAATATTACGATTTTTATACTATTATTAAATATTTTTATTTGCATATACAAATTTAAAAATTTAATATTATTATTAGATTTAAATCTATGCGTAGCAACTATTTGAGTTTTATATTCTATTTTTGTTATTGTTAATATTATATATAATCGTAAAGTATGCAAGTCTCTTTTAATTTTCTTAAAAAAAATGAGATATATAGTTAGAAAGTGAGTTTTTGTATATATATCTCATATTTATCTATTTTTTTAAAAGAAAAAGTATATTTACAGTTGTGGAGTACGCAAACAACATGCAATTTCTTTAAAAAAAAAAAGTAAATATGAGACTTGCATAAAAAAAATAATTTTTTAATATTGAACTTTACTCTATTTTAAAATAATTATACGACATTTACTACTTTATGACTATATATAATATTATTATTATTTTTCAAAAATATGCATCAAATTTACACATTTTAAAACTGTAGAAATTATTTTCCTTTTCTTGCAGGTGTCCTTAATATGTACAAAAACCGGTCTAAGTTGAAATTCGGAAATTCCCACTAGAATGAGTTGGCCACAGGACTGCTGAAGAAGTGTTGACAAGTTTCACTGTTCGTAACTACGCTGTGTTTGTTTTGGTTGTTGAAGTATCTCAATCCAATTATTAATGGCAATTATTATTTTTTAATTTCTCGTAAAAAAAATTTATATTTATTTAATCTATTTATATTTAAACACCTCACAAAATATTATTATTTATAAATCATATAAGATAATCTCAACGTCGCAGCTTACTGTTGAGTGTTGAGTGATTGATCATAAAGACAAGATATCTAATCAGAAAAAATAAAGGACAAAATATCTGGTAAAAAGGCACATTATTATCCCCCCACCAATAAAATTAAAGTTATGTTTGGTTGCAAATTCCAATTAAATTCAGTTTAATTTTAAATTTAAATTAATAACCAAACACATAATTCTTATATTAATAAATTTATTTCAACTCAAAGCCTCATTACACATAAAATTTATAATTTTTTTTAATTTAATACATTTTTATACGTAGAATTTGCAATTTTTTTTAACTTTTCGTATTAAATTCTTCTTAATATTTAAATATATTTTAAACTCAATTTAGATGGACACTGCATAACTACTTCTACTACTCAATTCAGTGTTATTCATAAGGAATGCAACTCAACGTCCAAATGCATCATAAGAATAAAAAAGTAATTTTAGACATAAAAAAAATCTATATATTTTGCGTGGCTGAACATTAGAAACCACCAAACTTGAAGTGGGAAAGTTCATCCTGACACCATGGAAATCATTTCTCATCTACTTGCAATTGCAGGGGTTTTAGTGTTAGTGCTATTGTACAATCTGTGGAGAGTGAAAACTGGAAGTCATAGTAAGGGTAAGGTAGCCCCAGAACCATCGGGTGCCTTGCCAATTATTGGCCACCTTCATCAACTTCGTTCCCAAACCACAATCGCCAGAACCTTGGGTGCCATGGCTGATAAACATGGTCCCATCTTCAAGTTCCGGTTTGGCATGAAACCTGGACTTGTGATTAGCAGTCATGAGGCAGTCAAGGAGTGCTTCACCACAAATGACAGGGTTTTCGCTACACGCCCTATGTCTAGCCAGGGAAAGTACCTTGGTCACAACTATGCAGGATTTGCGTTTTCCCCTTATGGATCATATTGGAGTAAGATGCGAAAGCTAGCGGTTTCTGAACTCCTCTCCAACCGCCGACTGGAGACACTCAAAGACATGCAAATCTCTGAGGTGGAAACTTTGGTTAAAAATCTGTACTCTGTTTGCAAGAGCAACGAGCACAAGCCAGTCAAGGTGGCTATTGGTGAATGGTTTGAGGGCCTAACCGTGAATATAGTTACCAAAGTTATTGCGAGGAAGAGATATTTTGGTTACGCGGATGATGGAAATGATGGAGAGGCAAAACGCATAGGGAAACTTATAAGAGAATACATGTATTTAGCTGGGACTCCTGTCATGTTTGATCTAATTCCATTTCTTAGATGGATTGATTTTCAAGGTCAAGTGAAATCGATGAAGCATGTTGCAGGGGAATTGGACTCTCTAATAGGAAGTTGGGTTGAAGAACATATTGCGAGGAGGCTCAAGAATGATGAGCAAAGCCACAAGCCAGACTTCATCGATGTCATGCTATCGGCAATTGAGGAGGATTCCATGTTTGGTTATACCCGAGAAACCATTATCAAGGCAATTGCATCGGTATGTATATATGTTTCATGATGAGCTAATTGACGTTTCTTGGGCCCATTTTCTAATAAATTTGGAGCTTAATAATTTCTTTTATTTGCCTAACTATAGCCCCATTTTCATGCTGCAGACTCTGATCTTGGGTGGTTCTGACACTATTTCTGTTAACCTGACATGGCTCGTATCTGTATTATTAAACAATAAACATGATTTGAAGCGTGCCCAAGAAGAGCTGGATCTCAAAGTTGGAAGAGGTAGATGGGTGGAAGATTACGACATGAAAGATCTGGTTTACCTGCAAGCCATAATCAAAGAGTCATTGCGCTTATACCCACCAATCCCTTTATCAGCTCCACACGAGGCAATGGAAGATTGTCAAGTTTGTGGCTATTTCATTCCAAAGGGAACTCGTTTGTTTGTGAATATATGGAAGTTGCATCGAGACCCAAGGATTTGGGAGAAGCCTGATGAGTTTTTGCCCGAGAGGTTTCTCTCAAGGAATGCAAGTATGGATGTTTCAAGGCAACATTTTGAATTCATGCCATTTGGGTCTGGAAGAAGATCTTGCCCTGGAGACATGTTTGCCTTGCAAGTATCGCAATTGACACTAGCTCGTTTGCTTCAGGGATTTGAGTTAACGACGCCATTGAACAAGCCGGTGGACATGACTGAGGGCTTAGGCAGCACCTTGGCCGGGGCAACTCCCTTAGAAGTTGTCTTCACTCCACGCCTTTCTTCCAAACTCTACGAATGATAGAGAGACCTTCAAACTATATATTTATGCTTGGTTGCCTAGAATAATCTGTTTTCAGCAAGTCTGTGCATGCAGCTTGTTTGGGAATTAGTATGCAGTATTTTTGTGGTACTTTGTTGTATGGAAAATGCTTATAAATTAGTAGCATAGCAAGGCTATGAACAACTCGTGACTCTCTGGTCTCCACTTAAAGAGGCTTCATAGTGTATTTTACTATTTTTATATATTCCATATTGATTATATTATTCCTCTCCATAATATAACCCCAAAATTTTCATGGGAGCGACACAAAAGAAAGGAACATCGTTGTCGTGTTTTAGGTTCGTGTGATCGGACGAAACCGCCTAGTAAAATGTTTTTAAGCATTGGTTAAGGTTTTAGTCGAGTTCTCAAGCGACCACATGGCGCACGTGCATGAAGAGCCGAAACTTCTGCACGTGTTCGTCTCTCCCACCCGTTGGTAATAGCTGTACGTTTTCTGTACAGCTGTACGTTCCAACAAACAAGCAGAATTACGGACACGTGGTGCGAGATCTTGCTGTCCCCGCGAATCCCAATTTTGAGACAAAGACAGCTACGTACTTCGTCACCGCCTTGACGCGTGTACTTGTTATAGGAGTGGGTCGGGGGTTTCTTTTTTAAAAATGATTTACGCATAATATTTTTTTAAAAAAATATTTTTATTTTATAATATTTTATGTATATATTATTATATATTTTTTAGCAGTAGCTCGAAAGTATTCCGAGCAGGTATAAATTTTTTTTATTTTTTATTTTTTTATTTTACATATTTTTTTAATCATTATAAATATTTTTAAAAAATAAAAAATTTATAATATTATTAAAATATATTTTTTCACTCGGTAAAAAAAATAAAAAATAAAAAATCTTGAATGAGAGAATCCCGAATTCGGGACCACAGCATTAAATAAAAAATAAAAAACAAAAAAGTCCCATTTGGGTTCCGAATTCGGGACTATATATATATATATATATATATATATATATATATATATATATACTAGCAGTAGGATAACGTCCGACGGACGTTTGCCAATTTTTTTTTTTTTTTTTAATCTCTAGTGATTGAAGAAGTGTTTTTTTTAATGATATTGTGAATTTCTTATTTTTTTTTTAAATATTTATGATGACTAAAAAAATATATGAAAAATATTAATGTTTTTTGTGGGGGAGGAATAACTTTTGTCTTGTAGAAGAAGGAGCAATCCTGTATGGCGTAAGATTTTCTAATTGATAAAAAAAAGCACGTTTGCCACATCTGTCAAATTGAAGAAAAAAATAAAGTGTAATTTCAAATATTAAAATGGTCTAATGTATAAGAATAAAATTATTATTTATTTATGTTCATCATTTATTATGAAATTTAAATTATATTAAAAATTCAAATTAAATAGATAGTTTTTTTCTCTTAAAAATGTACAGTAAAATTAATATTTTTTTCACTTTTTCTTTCTTTCTCTCTCTCATTCCCAACGCACGATTGCAGTATTACGTCGCACATTGACATTCACACGGATTTAAAAAAAAAAAAAATACTGTTTATTACTGTTCATCATACTGTCGATGAACAGTAAAAAAAAAGCTGATTTAGATTTACTGTTCACGATGAACAGTAATGAATAGTAACGATTATACGCTCTTTTAAGTATAGGCAGATATAATATTGTTATATTTTTTAAAAAATATTTAACAAAATTTCATCATTTATTTAATATTCGATAAAACTTTATCTTTTATTTAATGATGAAAAATTAGTATTTTATAAATTGAAGTTAATTTTAAGTGTATGATATAATATTTAAAATTTAATTATCTATTTTATGTTAGTTTAAATCAATATTTAAACTTCTACTGTTAGATTAAATCTGAAGATCAAAGATGAAGGGTTGGAATTTAAAACTCAAAAACTAATATTTTTTCCTACTTGTACAAAAAAAAAAAAAAAAAAAAAAAAATATTCATTACTGTTCATAAACAGTAACAACGGCAAAAAAACTATGCGAAAAACAAAACTATTTTAAGTGTTATAAATTGAAGTTAATTTTAAGTGTATGATATAATATTTAAAATTTAATTATCTATTTTATGTTAGTTTAAATCAATATTTAAACTTCTACTGTTAGATTAAATCTGAAGATCAAAGATGAAGGGTTGAAATTTAAAACTCAAAAACTAATATTTTTTCCTACTTTAAAAAAAAAAAAAAAAAAAAAAAAAGAAAAAAAACTATTTATTACTGTTCATAAACAGTAACAACGGCAAAAAAACTATGCGAAAAACAAAACTTTTTACTATTTATTACTGTTCATCTGTATAGCCGCTTTTAAGTATAGGCCGTGATATATATATTTTAAATCTGGAGCTGACAAACAGAGTACTTGATCAAGCATAACAGCTTAGCATATCAAGTTGCAGGACCAACCTTTATGCCATAATGGTACGTGATGTGGACGTATCGACGTGTTCTTAGCTGGAATGTCGATATAGCGAATGACTTGGAGAAGTAGATATGATCACCCACGTAATTATTGTGAAGAAACATCTTAAATAATTAGTCTTGCACTGTTTATTTGAAAAATGTATGTAAAGCTAAAAAAAGGAACGAGATATTTCGAAATTGATATAAGGACTTATACCTAATTTGAAGGAATGATTTGAAATTAAAACTCAATTTAACTCTTCTCAATTCATCTCATCTTATTATTATAATTTTTTAAAATTTTTACATAAAATATGATAAACAATTTAATTTTTTCAAATTTCAAAACAACTTTTCTAAATTTCTATACAAAACATAATAAATAATTTAATTTTTATTTTACTATTTACAAACCATCTAAACTCATCTCAATTTATATATAAATCCTAACCTCTCCTACTAAAATGAAAGGATAGTGCTACAGTCACCGCTCATTTCTCTCGTTCCCTCTTCCCGCTGTACGTGGTATGCCACGTTGTTTAAAACGTTTTGTTAGACAAAAAGAAAAGAAAAGACACTATCCGGAAGCTCTCCCGCCCAACCCACCCACCCCCCCCCCCCCCCGGTTCCCTCCCCTGCTCTTTCGCGTTCAGAAGTGAAAATCTCAAACGAAGATATTCAGAGCTTGGAGTTAGACTGAAGACCTCGACCGTGTTTTAAAACCAAGAAAGCTAGCCATTTTCTTTCCGCCGCCGTCTTCTTGCTCTCATCCGTCCAACCTCCAATCCATGAGGTACATTTCCTAATTTTTTTCCTGGTTTGGTGATTGACTGAGAGGGCATTCAGCCATGGCCTTCACCTTTAGTGCTCTTAGCTAATTAGTGTTACTGTTATGTGATATTGGGACAAGCTCTAGTTTTTTTTTTTTGAATGAAAATCCTATGATGCATGTGATAACAGAGCACGGTGCAGTTTGTTTATTCATGCTTAAAGTTAAAACCTATGAACTGGAAGATCATTGGATTTTTCCTGTAAAACTAGAAATTAGTGCTATTTAAAATATCCGAAAATAGCTAAAAGGGGCATTGAAGGAAAGCATGCTGAGCTGAGTCGACACTTGATGATTTTTCAGCTTTTAATCTGTTCAGTTGCGGATTGGGGAATGAAAAACCTAACTATTATCTCTTGGATTTGGTTACACATCCCAAGGGGTTGTTACTTTCATAATTCACACTGGATGAATATTCTCTCTAGGAACTAAAAGAGAAATTTCTTGTGAGGATGCAATTGAGAAAAAATAAATTAAAAAATGAAAGCATGACCTGCCGTTGATTTCCAACACACACAACTAAATTATATAATGGAGAATTTAATTTTCTTATGTTGGGAGGGAGATGATAGCCATCAGCTAGGTGTTCATGTATTGAACTATTAAGGCTAACTACCCGATACCCAGTTATCAAGGCCAATGACAACATTAAGCTGAACTTGGAACCCAACAAAATTGTATATTTTCATCAAGTTTGATGTTGGGAATGTTGTCATGGTGACTGATGGAAGCAAAAGGGAAGCTTTGAAACAGTTCACATATAGGATGCCCTTGGTAATGAGTTCACTTTTGCTTGAAGGCCAACCTATCACTGCTGCTTTATCAGTATTATCAGTATTATTTATCAATTATGGTTTTAGAGCATTACCCAGGTGGAGTTCACTTTTGCTATTTGATCATCCTTTTATGAGGTCATGCCTGGATTCATGTTTTTTCCTTAATTTTGCAATACCGGGTTTTGAGTTGCAATATCTTGATTTTCTAGTTCTGACATGGTTATGTGAATTTGATCCAAAAAAGAAAAAAACAAGGTAAAAGCCAGGAATGTCTTTGATTTTCTGTTCTGAATTGTCTAGTTGCAATACCTTGAGTTGCAATACCTTCCAAGAGTGTATAGTGTACATGTTCAGGAATGCTACAAGCCTAAAAACAATGTAAAAAGCCTTAAAGCAAAGTAAAAAGTCCCATTTTAATTTTTGCATAGTGTTATTTTTTTAGTACCAGTGCATTGATGCTCAAGTGAAGTTTTACAATATGCGTATTAATGTAACTGAACTGAATTCTTGAAAGCCAAACTTGATAAATATAACTGTTTTGAACTGAATACTTGTCCTATAGTTTCAACTAGATCGACAACCACATGAATAGCTTATGTCATAAAGAAAATCAGATTACAAATACATTCGAGTAAATACTGCACATGTGTATATATATATATATATATATATATATATATATATATTATGGAACCAGTACTAATATATAGAAATATATATGCAACTCACTAAACTCTTCTTCCACAAACATGCACATGTATATATATATAAAATAGATGTTTATATATATTATGGAACCAATATATATATATATGTACAACTCACTAAACTCTTCTTCCACAAACATGCACATGTATATATATATATATATATATAATAGATGCTTATATATATTGTGGAACCAATATATATATATATATATATATATATATATATATATATATGTACAACTCACTAAACCCTTCTTCCACAAACATGCACATGTGTATATATATATATATATATATTATGGAACCAGTACGAATATATAGAAATATATATGCAGCTCACTAAACTCTTCTTCCACAAACATGCACATGTATATATATATAAAATAGATGTTTATATATATTAAGGAACCAATATATATATATATATATATATATATGTACAACTCACTAAACTCTTCTTCCACAAACATGCACATGTATATATATATATATATTATGGAACCAGTACTAATATATAGAAATATATATGCAGCTCACTAAACTCTTCTTCCACACACACACACGCACATGTATATATATATAAATTGGTTCAATGAATCGAGCCAAGTTGATTCCAACTTATTCATGCCAACACAGAGTTGTAAACTATATACAAAAGGAGGACAGATTGCTTTCGACTCACCAATAAATAGATTGTACTTTATATGTGGATTTTTTCTCAGCAAATTTGTAACTCCTAGAAGACCAGTACTTGTTTTCTTTTATGGTTTATATTAGAAGTTGATTTCTGACCCTATATCTTTTTGTATCATTGTAGACAATTCAAACGGATGTACAATGGATGCCAACACAGATTGTACTTCAGCTAATGAGTGTGATGAGGTTGTTGAGGATACAAACATTGAATGTGATGAAACTATTGAACAACCTATGGTTGGAATGAACTTTTCATCTGTAGAAGAAGTTTGGTCTTCCTATAAGAAGTATGGTAAGCAAACAGGCTTTGGAGTGTGTAAAAGGAATTCTAGACAAGATGACGATGGGAATGTCAGATGGATTTGCTTGGCATGTGTGCGTGGAGGCACGTCAAAGAGTAAGGCTGCCAATATTTTGAAACCAAGACAAACAGAGAAGATAGGATGTATGGCGAGGATTAACGCGGTACTGAATGATGAAGGTGGATATACCCTATCTAAAGTGATCTTGGATCATACACATGTTTGCAGTCCGAAAAAGGCAAGGCATTTTAGATGCTTTAAGAAGGTTGATGCTCGTGTGGCGAAGAGACTTGAAATAAATGATGAGGCAGGAATAAGATTGTCAAAAAATTTCAAGGTTGTGGTTGTTGAGGCGGGGGGGTACGAGAATGTGCCATTCGAGGAGAAGGAGTGTCGAAACTACATTCAGAAAGCTAGACAACTTCGCCTCGGGGTTGGAGGTTCTATAGCTCTATGTAACTATTTCCAAGATATGCAAAAAACAAATCCGGATTTTTTTTATAAAATAGACGTTGACAATGACATGCGGTTAATAAATGTGTTTTGGGCAGATGCCCGCAGTAGAGCTACGTATGAATCATTCGGGGATATCATTGTCTTTGACACAACATATTTGACTAATGTGTATAAAATGCCTTTTGCACCGTTTATGGGTGTGAACCATCATGGTCAGTCAATTTTATTGGGGTGCGGATTGATATCCAATGAGGACGCTAATACATTCGAGTGGTTGTTTGAGTCATGGTTGAAGTGTATGAATGACCAACCACCAAATGCAATCATCACAGACCAAGATAAGGCCATGAAAATTGCATTATCGAGGGTGTTTCCAACGTCTAGACATCGTTTCTGCTTGTGGCATATAATGAAAAAGCTTCCTGAAAAGTTTGGATCACATTCTCGATATGAGGAAATCAAGAGTACTCTGCATAGGTGCATTTATGACTCTTTGAGTGAGCTTGAATTTGAATCACAGTGGCTTGATATGCTCGATACCTATGATCTGCATGAGAATGCATGGTTGGTATCATTATATACTGATCGCCGTTTTTGGGTGCCAACGTATGTTAGAGACACATTTTGGGCAGGTATGTCAACTATACAGCGGAGTGAAGGCATGAATGCATTTTTTTATGATTACGTTAACTCTAAAACAACTTTGAAACAATTTGTTGAGCAGTATGATTCAGCCCTTAAGAGGAAGGTAGAGAATGAAACAATTGCGGATTTTAATTCATTTAACACGGAGATTCCGTGCATCACTCGCTATCCTCTTGAGAAGCAATTTCAAAAGGCATATACAATTGCTAAATTTAAAGAAGTACAAGAGGAATTGCGAGGATTTCTTTATTTAACTACTTCATTATTGCGATGTGAGGGTGGTAGAAGTACATTCGAAGTTGCCGATGAGATTCAAGTTGGTGATGACTTGTTAAAGCATGCAACCTTCACTGTCAAAATTGATGAAGATCCCATTGATATTAAATGCAGCTGTAAGTTGTTTGAGTTTAGGGGCATATTATGCAGGTACACTCTACGTATCTTGACTCAGCTGGGTAAGCATATCGTACCTTCGAAATACATCTTAGATCGGTGGAGGAAGGATGTAAAGCGTAAATACACCTTCGTGAAAACTAGTTACAACACTAGTAACAGCGATGATGCCCGAAGGTACGATAGGATCCATAATTGCTTCTATGAACTGTGTTCCAATGCTTCAAAGTCCGAGAGCAGTTGTGTGAAATTGATTAATCAGATAGAACAATTGAAGGTACAGTACCCAGGTATCGCTGATCCAGTTACTTCCACGGGGGACACGACAGTTGATCGAGATACTTGCATAAGGGGCCCGACAGTTGATCCAGTTACGTCTATGGGAGGCACGACAGGTAGAGTTCTTAGTCCGTTGGTAGTTCGGAATAAGGGAAGACCACCGTCTAAGAGAAAAGTGCATCCTGCTGAGAAGAGTCTTAAAAAATCTAGTACGAGGAGACGATTACACCACGACGAAGTTGAGGTTCATTTTTTTTTTCATGGTGTAAATAAAACATTATTTTTTTTATGATAATAATTTGATTCCAATGAATAGCGGGGTAGTCACGCACAAGATGAATGCATTGTCAGCGACACACATCATGAGGCTCCTCAAACCGAAGTACTTTTTATCTTTCACAATTCCTAGATTTGTGATGCATATAAACAAGTTAAAAACAATGTACTTTTAATGTAGGATCAACAAAGTCAAGTTTAGACACATGCGCCGGATTTTTTTGCTACACCTTCGACTGCTACGAATTATTCTGGCATTGGATGGACTACTCCCCCCTCACAGGTAATTCAAAGAACATTATAATGTAGAAATTGTTAGCACGGTTCATTTAATAACTCTTCTTCCACTAACAGTACACTCCTCATCAAGTATATGCGTCGAATTTATTTGGTATTGGACAGACTACTTCTCCTTCACAGGTAATTCACACTACTAATTATATTATTTTGGTATTATTTTTTAAAAAGTGTATCTCAACATTTTTTGCAAGAACTGGTCAAGTATACACTTGTGACTTTTTGTGACTTTAAGCGCAATTGAGAGGATTGCATATTTCGGAAGAGGATAATGATGCGAGAAATTAATCGTACATATTGCAGATGTGGTGATTGGAAGACGATACGCTTCTAGAAGATACCATACAGCTTTTGTATATTTTCGGAGGGACCAATGGTATATTTTGTATATTTTGGGATGAATCAATGATATATTTTGTATATTTTGGGAGGGAGCAATTGTATATTTTGTAAGGAAGGCACAGTTTTATGGTTGATTAATGAAGATAGAGGCAATATGATCTAATTCTGGTTGATTAATGATCAGGAGTAACCATTTATACATTCAAATTTATACATCCTTCACTTTGTCCAATTACAAAAAGTAACCAACCAACCAACCAACCAAGCAGAGTCATATATTACATCAACGTACCAACTAACAAATTCTTTTTCAGAATTTTCCAAAAAGCATGCCTAAACAAAGTACCCACGACATTTAAATTGCTACAACTACACTAAACCTCTCAAACTTTCAATTGCGCCTTTCAGTCTCTATTTCTAATCGATGTCGACTTGTTTGGATATCCATTGCAAGTTGTATCTTTTGAATTTCGATTTTTAAACGGTTGATTCTCTTCTCGCCATATGGTGGTATTTCAGGGTCATACCAACAAAAAAACTCACAAGAATGACAAACCTGCAAAATCAACCAACATATATTACCTTACAAAAATTACCCAATTGATTTTTCAAAAATAGATAAAAGAAGCAAGTAAAAATAGATACCACAAAGTTTTGGCAACTGAAAAATCGGCGACCCTCATTATCCTCTGTATGGGCGGTTCGCCGACATGCTTTAATACCACAAAAGCATATTGGGTATTCACTTTGACAAGAGTTTCTTGAGCGTGACATATTGCTAGTACTACTACGTGCTTCAGACATTGTGTCAATATTAACAGTCTCTATTTCTAAACTACCAAATGATTGATTAGTCGCCGCCTCATATAAATTTAAGAACCAACAAAGTATTAAACATATGGGTATTGATTTAACAGTGGAAGTAAATAGGGACCAGAACATATACAGGAACCAACCATTTGCTCGATCCAGAATTACTCTTACCATCTGACACTTTTTCAAAGTCTTAAAAATAAAGATATCATGAGTGGTTAAGGCCACATCCTAGCCGCACAAAGTAAAAGAAAAGTCCAATAGTTGCAACTACATATTATTTTTCATTCTCAATAATTAAAGAAATATACAACTATTTCTTTTCGTTTTGCTGGGCAATTAACTATAAAATTGGAAGTGCAATTTTACCCACTTTCCATTAATGTAGGCCACCCATGTCTCCCTGTGCGTCTGTCACATGGGTTTTATACTGTCAGGTTAACTTAGTTATTCTCAATTCTGTTAGAAAAAGAGAGCATCTTAAAGTACAAAAGGGGTGAGTGGGAGAGGAGAGGTCTCGGAAAAAGGAATTACTCTGTAAGTGGTTATTTAATCTTGGAGGTTAGGGAGCCCGAAAAGTTACTCCCGTAGCAATTCCTTGTCATTTTACTTTCTAGCATTTCTTCATACACCTTGCAGGCACTCTGTTTTATCCTTCCAGAAACCACATTCCATTTTCCACTATCTAACCAATGCACAACAGCACGCAACAAGCCTAATATCCACCACTATTCAGCACACAAACAAGCCTAATATCCACAACTATCCAGAGTCTTAACATAACTCACAACCAATATGCTTTATCCTTCCATAAACCACATTCCATTTTCCACTATCTAACCAATGCACAACAGCACGCAACAAGCCTAATATCCACCACTATTCAGCACACAAACAAGCCTAATATCCACAACTATCCAGAGTCTTAACACAACTCACAACCAATATTTCAAACCAATATTTACAACCAATAAACCAATATTACAACCAAGTAAATTTACAATCAATAAATTCACAACCAATATTTCAAACCAATATTTACAACCAATAATTAACCAAATTTATTGTTAGCAGAAATAGAATGGGTAATGTCCTTACGCGAAACCAGATGTGAAAATTGTGAGTCGACGGAAGCTTGAAGCGGAGGAGACTAAATTTCCCTTTCCGGAAGGGTGGGTTTCTCGAACTGTAATAGAGGCTTGAAGGAGAGGCGACGGGAAGACAGAAATTTTTTGAAATGGGTCTCTTTAAGGGGGATGGGTTTCTTGGAAGGTTAAAGATGAAATGGTGGGTGCGGGATGCGTTCGATCTCGAAGAAGGCAGGTTGACGATAAAATATAGAGCACGGGATGGGTTCGATCTCAAAATGGGAAATGGATGAAAATACCTAGAGCTTTTAGCAGGTTGAAGATGAAGATTAAATGGTGGGTGCGGGCTGCCGTCGATCTCTCAGAACGAAGACTGAAGATGAGATGAGGGATGGGTCTCAGAGGGAACGGCTAGCCAGGTTGAAGATGAATGCCTGCAATCTCAATGCTGCGTAGGTGCGAAGAAGACGGAATATTGGGATGGGTTCGATCTCGATGGGTCTCTCAGAGGGAACGGCTAGCCAGGTTGAAGATGAATGCCTGCAATCTCAATGTTGCGTAGGTGCGAGGAAGATTGAATATTGGGATGGGTTCGATCTCGCTGGGTCTCAGAGGGAACGGCTAGCCAGGTTGAAGATGAATACCTGCAATCTCAGAGCTGCGTAGGTGCAAAGAAGACAGAATACTGGGATGGGTTCGATCTCTGAAGATGAAATGCGGGATGGGTTCGATCTCTGAAGATGAAATGCGGGATGGGTCTTTGTGGGAACGTGAAGGAAGGAAATGCGAAGAAGATGGAGTTTAGTTTCTCAGAGGGAATGGCTAGCCAGCTGTGTTTAGAGTTTTTAATTTTAAAACACCTACAACGTGGCATTCCACGTCAAGCGGGAAGAGGGAGCGAGTTCCATAGCATTTTCCAAAATGAAATAAGTATCATTTTAAGGGAAGGGATGTCTGTTGCGCCACGTTAGGGCCTGTTTAATTAATAATTTTATTATTATTTATAAATCATTTCAATTCCCATCATATCATTTCATTGCTTTAAGGGACTGCAGATTAGTCAATCCAAGAAATCCAATCAAAACTGACCACTTGAATCAAAACGGCAACCAGATATTCGTTTAAAAAAAGTTACTTAGACGCAGAAGTTTTACCATTCCTTCAAATGAAAAAATAAGTAAGATTAATTCTAAAAAAATACATTTTTTATATAAATTACATATTTATAATTTTTTTTAAAATATGTCTTAAAATTATAAATATCATTTTTTTAAAATATAACAAAAATATGAGAGAAGAGAGAGAGACATTGATTGAAATGTCAGATGTAAGAAAACACAGCAGAAAATACCTCAAACAAAACTTACTAAGTTGTTCCACAAGTATATCCAGTTTAGCTAATCTCAAACATCTCCTCTTAGTAGTGAGGTGCACTACGTAGTATAGACTAGAATAACACTCAACACATCTATAGCCTAAATACTTAGGATTGTAAATGAACCAGTCGGTTCGATAGTCCTCTCGATACTCGCTCGATTTAACTTGAATCAAACTTGACTCGTAAAAAAAAAATACTCGCCCGTGAAAGCTGATACCTACTCAATTAGTAAGTAACACAAACTCAACAAAACTTTACTTGACTAGACTAAAGCTCGTTAAGGCCGCTCATTTATGTCCGACTCGACTCGTTTGCTCGACTACCTTAAAGCTCGTTCATATATATGTTTATGTGTGTGTTTATACATATATATATATATATATATGTATGTATGTATATCAACTTTTATTCTTAAATATATAATATGTAACATAAGTATATAACTACTTAACATTTATTCCTGATAACTATAAATTACATGCTTACATAAATTTAAAATTAGTTATATGTTATAATTGTATATTGTATAAAATGTTTATGACATAGTCTATAGTCCATAGTTAAATATTATTAATTCTATCCAGGATATAAGTTTAATCATATAAGTATTTTTTTAAATTATTAACTCATAATATATTTAAAAGTTATATTATTTATTATATATACTTTCCTTTATGCTTAATTGTTATAAAAGGCAACTTAAATGTGGTCAAAGTTTTCTCCTTCTTTGTATAATGTTTTGTCTTGTATGAATATGATTTATTATATAGTGCTTTTTGGTATACGAAGTTTCGAGCCACGCGGGTAAAAAACTAAATTCAATTTTTTTTTCTTAATGTTAAGATTATATACACTGATTGCTTTTGCGAGGATCAAGTATAACTTTAAAATTGTCTTTTAAACTTTTCAACTCTCTTTTAATTTTTTTTATTGAATTTATTTTAATTAGGGCCAGGCAAAATCTTGAAATTTTTGATTCCGTCCGACATCCGCTCCGATTCCAACTCCATCGGAGTCGGAGTGGTTAGATTTTCAGAATCAGAGTTCGGAGTTCGGAGTAGCTCCGAATAGATTTCGGAGCTCGGAGTCGGAGCTCGAAGCTCTGTGGAGTTTCGAACTCTGACTCCGAATTTTTTTTAAATAACCCGTCGTTTTACATCTGGGTTTTTTAAAAAATAAAAAATAAACTATGTCGTTCCACTTAATGTGGGACGGCGTCGTTTTATCACGCGGAGGGGGCCAAAACGTAGGAGCCCCCGCCCCCCCCCCCCCCCCCCCCCCAAAATTCCCTTATTCCTTCTTCCTTCTCTATTTTCTCTCATCTGCTGCGTCTCACGTCTCTCTCGCATCTCGCGTCTCTATTGCCGTCGTTCCTTGTTGCTTCTCCGTGCGACTTCAAGCCGAGCTTCAACCTCCGTTCAGCTTCAGCCTACGGTGAGAGTGAGCTCATGTAACTCCATAATTTCGGGCTGGGCAAAGTGTAACTTCATGATTTAGTAGTTTTCAAACGTGAATTGCCGTGTATTGAACATAGTGAGTGTTTATATGTATATATGCACAAAATGAGAGAGAGAGAGAATCATTATTTTTATTTTTGTATTGAACATAGTCAGTGTTTAATACCCCAAATAATTTATTTTTGTTACATGCATGACCATATATATTTATATATATATATATATAGATATAGACGTATGTTCGGTTTGAATTAGATAAATTTAATGCATCTTGATCTATATATATATACATAACAATTTTATATAATTAAGGTCATTAATTAGCTAGAAGGTGGAAAATTTAATATATTTTTTTTTTAATGACATGATAACAATTTTTGTAATTTGGTCGATAGGACAACACCACATGAGAGACTACTGGCTAGTTAGCTGGGCGTGTGCAGTACCATGGCCTGTGGTGGATAGACTTTTTATCATCAAGTGTTTAACAAGTACAAAAGCTAGATAGATAAGACAAAATACGCATACTATTATTGTAATCACCATTTGTCTAGAATTATTGCCGAGGTTGATGTTGATGATCATATTCATGACAGACAACATTTCTATTGTCCCCCCTTCCCCTCCATATATACATATATATATATATATATATATATATGTTCTTTACCTGTCAAAATTGATCTTATTCAGATGTTAGCATAAATTAGTAATGTTTTGGAACATTTTGTGATACAATAATAAATGTCATATATCGTTACGTTGATTTAAATTTTTAATATAGTCTAGTTTATTTTTAAACTAATTTTTTGCTTCTAATTTATTTTTTCAACTTCATTGATTGTGATATGGATTCTAAACCTAGTGGAGATGATCGTCTACAAGGGGATGTGGCGGATGCCAACGCTACAACTCCTACACCGGTTGGTACTTCCACCCCTAGAGCCACATCTAGGGCAGCTACATCTAAAGCAGCTACATCTTGTGCGAGTAGTCGACTCCCACTCCAGTAGATATAGAGGATGAGGGTATGTTCAACGAAGAGGAGGAGATGCCCATTGAGCAAGATCAACCACCACGGCCTTAGGTATGCTTTGTTGAAGCTAGCAGGACAGGGGCTCGGTGCGCCGGACACACATGATTGGACCAGTGTGAGCTACTTCGTTGAATTTTTAAGAATTTTTTATGACATAACTATGCGGCTATCTGGATCCAAATATACGACTGCGAACTCATTCTTCAGCAAGCTCTCGAAACTTCAGTTCCACTTGAAAAATAGTTGTACTGACTCTGGTGGATTGTTATCTGCTATGGCTACGAGGATGAAGACCAAATATGATAAATATTGGGGGAATATTGAGAAGATAAATAGATTGCTATTTGTGGCTGTGATCCTTGACCCCCGATATAAGTTGTCCGTTCTAGAATTTTGGGTAAATTTCGTTCTCGGGGCAGTGAAGGTTGCAAAGTTTATTAGAGTGCTAAAAAGTGATATTGATGACCTATATAATCACTACAACATATTTATTTTTTAAATAGAATATTAAAAAAAGGTTATTATTTTCATACGTGAAGTTTTAATTTTATTTCGAGTAATCCCAAATTAAATATTATAATTTTTATACTATTATTAAATATTTTTATTTGCATATACAAATTTGAAAATTTAATATTATTATTAGAT
Source organism: Juglans mandshurica (assembly GCA_022457165.1). Taxonomy (NCBI): domain Eukaryota; kingdom Viridiplantae; phylum Streptophyta; class Magnoliopsida; order Fagales; family Juglandaceae; genus Juglans; species Juglans mandshurica. The sequence continues at coordinate 4,525,259 of CM039630.1, read as the reverse complement.
TTAAATCTATGCGTAGCAACTATTTGAGTTTTATATTCTATTTTTGTTATTGTTAATGTTATATATAATCGTAAAGTATGTAAGTCTCTTTTACTTTTCTTAAAAAAAAAAAAGATATATTGTTGGAAAGTGAGTTTTTGTATATAAATTTCAGATTTATCTACATTTTTAAAAAAGAAAGTATATTTACAGTTGTAGAATGCGCAAACGACATGTAATTTCTTTAAAAAAAATAAGTAAATATGAGATTTGTATAAAAAAAATAATTTTTTAATATCAAATTTTACTCTATTTTAAAATAATTGTACGACATTTACGTACTCTATGACTATATGTAATATTATTATTTTTCAAAAATATGCATCAAATTTACACATTTTAAAACTGTAGAAATTATTTTCCTTTTGTTGCAGGTGTCCTTAATATGTACAAAAACCGGTCTCATGAGTTGAAATTCGGAAATTCCCACTAGAGTGAGTTGGCCACAGGACTTCTGAAGAAGTGTTGACAAGTTTCACAGTTCGTAAAGTCGCTGTGTTTGTTTTGGTTGTAGAAGTATCTCAATCCAATTATTAATGGCAATTATTATTTTTTAATTTCTCATAAAAAAAATTTATATTTATTTAATCTATTTATATTTAAACACCTCACAAAATATTATTATTTATAAATCATATAAGATAATCTCAACGTCGCAGCTTACTGTTGAGTGTTGAGTGATTGATCATAAAGACAAGATATCTAATCAGAAAAAATAAAGGACAAAATATCTGGTAAAAAGGCACATTATCCCCCAACCAATAAAATTAAAGTTATGTTTGGTTGCAAATTCCAATTAAATTCAATCTAATTTTAAATTGAAATTAATAACCAATCACATAATTCTTATATTATTAAATTTATTTTAATTCAAAACTTTCTTATATATAGAATTTATAATTATTTTTAATTTAACACATTTTTATACGTAGGATTCATAATTTTTTTTAATTTTTCATAAAAAGTATTAAATTTTTTTTAACATTTAAATACATTTTAAACTCCATTTAAATAAACTCAACATAACTACTTCCATTACTCAATTCACTGCTATTCATAAAGAATGCAACTCAACGTCCAAATGCATCGTAAGAATAAAAAAGTAATTTTAGACATCATAAAAATCTATATATTTGCGTGGCTGAACATTAGAAACCACCAAACTTTGAAGTGGGAAAGTTCATCCAGACACCATGGAAATCATTTCTCATCTACTTGCAATTGCAGGGGTTTTAGTGTTAGTGCTATTGTACAATCTGTGGAGAGTGAAAACTGGAAGTCATAGTAAGGGTAAGGTAGCCCCAGAACCATCGGGTGCCTTGCCAATTATTGGCCACCTTCATCAACTTCGTTCCCAAACCATAATTGCCAGAACCTTGGGTGCCATGGCTGATAAACATGGTCCCATCTTCAAGTTCCGGTTTGGCATGAAACCTGGACTTGTGATTAGCAGTCATGAGGCAGTCAAGGAGTGCTTCACCACAAATGACAGGGTTTTCGCTACACGCCCTATGTCTAGCCAGGGAAAGTACCTTGGTCACAACTATGCAGGATTTGCGTTTTCCCCTTATGGACCATATTGGAGTAAGATGCGAAAGCTAGCGGTTTCTGAACTCCTCTCCAACCGCCGACTGGAGACACTCAAAGACATGCAAATCTCTGAGGTGGAAACTTTGGTTAAAAATCTGTACTCTGTTTGCAAGAGCAACGAGCACAAGCCAGTCAAGGTGGCTATTGGTGAATGGTTTGAGGGCCTAACCGTGAATATAGTTACCAAAGTTATTGCGAGGAAGAGATATTTTGGTTACGCGGATGATGGAAATGATGGAGAGGCAAAACGCATAGGGAAACTTATAAGAGAATACATGTATTTAGCTGGGACTCCTGTCATGTTTGATCTAATTCCATTTCTTAGATGGATTGATTTTCAAGGTCAAGTGAAATCGATGAAGCATGTTGCAGGGGAATTGGACTCTCTAATAGGAAGTTGGGTTGAAGAACATATTGCGAGGAGGCTCAAGAATGATGAGCAAAGCCACAAGCCAGACTTCATCGATGTCATGCTATCGGCAATTGAGGAGGATTCCATGTTTGGTTATACCCGAGAAACCATTATCAAGGCAATTGCATCGGTATGTATAATATTTGTAATGTTTTTGTACACGCCTAAATCCTACAGTAGAATAGAATCATGCCCCAATTGATCTAGTATAACGAGTACGCGTCATTATCCATCAACTTAATTGATAGAATCGCATACCTCATTTAATCGATTAAATGAGGTTCTTGTGCATGAGCTAATTGACGTTTCTTGGGCCCAATTTATAATAAATTTGGAGCTTAATAATTTCTTTTATTTGCCTAACTATAGCCCCATTTTCATGCTGCAGACTCTAATCTTGGGTGGTTCTGACACTATTTCTGTTAACCTGACATGGCTCGTATCTGTATTATTAAACAATAAACATGATTTGAAGCGTGCCCAAGAAGAACTGGATCTCAAAGTTGGAAGAGGTAGATGGGTGGAAGATTACGACATGAAAGATCTGGTTTACCTACAAGCCATAATCAAAGAGTCATTGCGCTTATACCCACCAATCCCTTTATCAGCTCCACACGAGGCAATGGAAGAGTGTCAAGTTTGTGGCTATTTCATTCCAAAGGGAACTCGTTTGTTTGTGAATATATGGAAGTTGCATCGAGACCTAAGGATTTGGGAGAAGCCTGATGAGTTTTTGCCCGAGAGGTTTCTCTCAAGGAATGCAAGTATGGATGTTTCAAGGCAACATTTTGAATTCATGCCATTTGGGTCTGGAAGAAGATCTTGCCCTGGAGACATGTTTGCCTTGCAAGTATCGCAATTGACACTAGCTCGTTTGCTTCAGGGATTTGAGTTAACGACGCCATTGAACAAGCCGGTGGACATGACTGAGGGCTTAGGCAGCACCTTGGCCGGGGCAACTCCCTTAGAAGTTGTCTTCACTCCGCGTCTTTCTTCCAAACTCTACGAATGATAGAGAGACCTTCAAACTATATATTTATGCTTGGTTGCCTAGAATAATCTGTTTTCAGCAAGTCTGTGCATGCAGCTTGTTTGGGAATTAGTTTGCAGTATTTTTGTGGTACTTTGTTGTATGGAAAATGCTTATAAATTAGTAGTATAGCAAGGCTATGAACAACTCGTGACTCTCCGGTCTCCACTTAAAGAGGCTTGATAGTGTATTTTACTATTTTTATATATTCCATATTGATTCTATTATTCCTCTCCATAATATAACCCCAAAATTTTCATGGGTGCGACACAAAAGAAAGGAACATCGTCGTCGTGTTTTAGGTTCGTGTGATCGGACGAAACCGCCTAGTAAAATGTTTTTAAGCATTGGTTAAGGTTTTAGTCGAGTTCTCAAGCGACCACGTGGCGCACGTGCATGAAGAGCCGAAACTTCGGCACGTGTTCGTCTCTCCCACCCGTTGGTAATAGCTGTACGTTTTCTGTACAGCTGTACGTTCCAACAAACAAGCAGAATTACAGACACGTGGTGCGAGATCTTGCTGTCCCCGCGAATCCCAATTTTGAGACAAAGACAGCTGCGTACTTCTTCACCGCCTTGACGCGTGTAATTGTTATAGGGGTGGGTCGGGGGTTTCTTTTTTAAAAATGATTTACGCATAATATTTTTTTAAAAAAATATTTTTATTTTATAATATTTTATGTATATATTATTATATATTTTTGAGCAGTAGCTTGAAAGTATTTCCGTATGAATTTTTTTTATTTTTTATTTTTTTATTTTATATATTTTTTTAATCATTATAAGTATTTTAAAAAAATAAAAAATTTATAATATTATTAAAATATATTTTTTCACTCGGTAAAAAAAATAAAAAAATCTTGAATGAGAGAATCCCGAATTCGGGACCACAGCATTAAATAAAAAACAAAAAAGTCCAATTTGGGTTCCGAATTCGGGACGATACCATTTGCGTGGCTGAATATATATATATATATATATATTTTTTTTTAAATCTGGAGCTGACAAACAGAGTACTTGATCAGGCATAACAGCTCAGCATGTCAAGTTGCAGGACCAATCTTTATGCCATAATGGTACGTGATGTGGACGTATCGACGTGTTCTTAGCTGGAATGTCGATATAGCGAATGACTTGGAGAAGTAGAAACATCTTAAATAATTAGTCTTGTACTTTTTATTTGAAAAATGTATGTAAAGCTAAAAAACGAACAAGATATTTCGAAATTGACATAAGGACTTATACCTAATTTGAAGGAAAGATTTGAAATCAAAACTCAATTTAACTCTTTTCAATTCATCTCATCTTATTATTATAATTTTTTTAAATTTTTATATAAAATATGATAAACAATTCAACTTTTTCAAATTTCAAAACAACTTTTCTAAATTTCTATACAAAACATAATAAATAATTTAATTTTTATTTTACTATTTACAAACCATCTAAACTCATCTCAATTTATATATAAATCCTAACCTCTCCTACTAAAATGAAAGGATAGTGCTACAGTCACCGCTCATTTCTCCCGTTCCCTCTTCCCGCTGTACGTGGTATGCCACGTTGTTTAAAACGTTTTGTTAGACAAAAAGAAAAGAAAAGACACTATCCGGAAGCTCTCCTGCCCAACCCAACCACCCCCCTTCCCTCCCCTGCTCTTTCGTGTTCAGAAGTGAAAATCTCAAACGAAGATATTCAGAGCTTCGAGTTAGACTGAAGACCTCGACCGTGTTTTAAAACCAAGAAAGCTAGCCATTTTCTTTCCGCCGCCGTCTTCCTGCTCTCATCCGTCCAACCTCCAATCCATGAGGTACATTTCCTAATTTTTTTCCTGGTTTGGTGATTGACTGAGAGGGCATTCAGCCATGGCCTTCACCTTTAGTGCTCTTAGCTAATTAGTGTTACTGTTATGTGATATTGGGACAAGCTCTGGTTTTTTTTTTTTTTGAATGAAAATCCTATGATACATGTGATAATAGAGCACGGTGCAGTTTGTTTATTCATGCTTGAAGGAAAGCATGCTGAGCTGAGTCGACACTTGATGATTTTTCAGCTTTTAATCTGTTCAGTTGCGGATTGGGGAATGAAAAACCTGACTATTATCTCTTGGATTTGGTTACACATCCCAAGGGGTTGTTACTTTCATAATTCACACTGGATGAATATTCTCTTTAGGAACTAAAAGAGA